>WOXC01008002.1:0-222603 GCA_011680675.1 Gymnobelideus leadbeateri
CCTTCATAGATGGGCACAGTGTGGGTCACACCATCACCAGAGTCCATCACAATACCAGTGGTACAACCAGAGGCATTTAGGGACAACACAGCCTAGATGGCAACATACATGGCTGGTGTATTGAAGGTCTCAAACATAATCTGAATCATCTTTTCTCTGTTGGCTTTGGGGTTCAGGGGGGCTTCTGTGAACAGCACAGGGTGCTCTTCAGGGGCCACACAAAGTTCGTTGTAGAAAGTATGATGCCAGATCTTCTCCATGTCATCCCACTTGGTGACAATAGCATGTTCAGTGGGGTACTTCAGGGTTAGAATACCTCTCTTGCTCTGGGCCTCATCCCCCACATAGCTGTCTTTCTGGCCCATACCCGCAATCACACCCTGATGTCTGGGGCAACCAACAATGGAAGGGAAGACAGCCCGAGGGGCATCGTTTTCTGCAAAGCCAGCTTTGCACATTCCAGAGACACTGTCAACAATGAGAGCACCAATATCATTATCCATGGTGAACTTTGAAGTGGCAAGTTTAAACCCTTAAGAGAAGAAAGGAGATGGTGCCACACCTGGAGGCAGGAAGGAGGCAAGTACATGCTGGGTGGAAGAGCTCACAGCTTGAGAATTTCTTGAAGGATGATTTCTAGGTTCTTTCTTTGATCATGGCTTCCAGGTAGTACAGTGATTTTTAAATTCTCTCTCCTGGATCTATTTTCCAGGTCAATGGTTTTTCCCATGAGATATTTCACATTGCCTTCTATTCTTTCATTTGTTTGGATCTGCTTAACAGCATCTTGATTTCTCATAAAGTTACTAGCTTCCATTTGCTCCAGTCTAATTCTTTTTTTTTTGCTTTCAGTCTTGTGCATCCTCTTTCGTTTATTTTTTTTATTTTTTTTAAACAAATGTTTTATTAACTTCTGTTTTACATCATTCATTTCCGCCAGATTTTGAGTTACAATCATTTTCCCCCCATTATTCCCCTACCCATCCTCCCAGAATAGCAGTCCCACAAGATATCGCTTCCTCCAATCTGCTCTCTCCCATACCTTCTCCCATACCCCCATCGACTTTTCCATTAGAGGAAGGTGAATCTTTGTGTCCCAATGCCTGCACATCTTATCTCCCAATTACAAGCAAAAGAGTATTAATAATAGTATTTATATATATTTGAAACATCTAATGTTACGACCTCAAATTTCAGATCCATTTCCTTCCTCCCTTGTCACCCATTCCTTCTTGGGAGATAAGTAATTCAGTATATGTTGTACATGTCTAGCTATGCAAAACATTATCGTGGTAGATATATTGTACAAGGCTGCTTATAATTCCCTCCCACTCATCCCACCCCCCACCTGGTCCATTCCCTACATGATCCTGTCCCTCTTCTATAGTGGGTACTTCCAACCTCCCCTCTCCCAAGGATGCCCTCCCATCCATCATCCCTACTCTCATCCCCCTTCCCCCTATCCTGCTGCAGGTTGAGATATCCCATTTACTATGTATGTCATTTTCTCCCTGAACCCAATTCAACGTGAATGTGGTTTTGCCTTTTTAGCCTTCCTTATTCTCCCCCTCCTTTGCACCCACTTCCCCTACATGAGATAGTTTACCCTACCCTGTCTCTCCCCATCTCCTCTTGCCACTTTCCTCTCTCACCTCATAATTTCATCCCTTGAGTATTCTCCCTTCCCAACAAATTCAACCTATGTCCTCTATCCATATATAACTGTAACCATATACATACACATTCACATATGTATTCATATGACCACACCCCCTTCTTCCATTATTTTCATAGTGAGAAAGATATCATCAGTCACAGATACTACTTTTCCATATAGGAATATAAATAGTTCAACTTTGATAAGTTCCTTTTGATTTCTTTTCCCTGATTACCTTCTCAGGCATCTTACTTCTTGCGTTTGGATGTCAAATTTTCTATTCAACTCTGGTTTTTTCCTCAAGAATGCTTGAAAGTCCTCTATTCCACTGAATGACCATATTTTCCCCTGAAACAAAATACTCAGTTTTGCTGGGTAGGTGACCCTTGGGTTCATTCCCAGTTCTTTTGCCCTCTGGAATATCATATTCCATGCCCTTCGATCCCTCAGTGTAGAAGCTGCCAGGTCCTGGGCTATTCTGATTGTGTTTCCACAATATTGAAATTGTTTCTTCCTGGCTGCTTGTAGTATTTTCTCCTTGATCTGGGGATTCTGGAACCTGGCTATAATATTTCTGGGAGTTTTCTTTTTGGGATCTTTTTCAGGAGGTGATCGGTGGATTCTTTCAACCTCTATTTTGCCCTCTGGATCTAAAACATCAGGCAGTTTTCCTTGAGAATTTCTTTAAGGGTGATTTCTAGGTTCTTTCTTTGATCATGGCTTTCAGGTAGTCCAATAATTTTTAAATTGTCTCTCCTGGATCTATTTTCCAGGTCAGTGGTTTTTCCCATGAGATATTTCACATTGCCTTCTAATCTTTCATTTGTTTGGATCTGCTTAACAGCATCTTGATTTCTCATAAAGTCACTAGCTTCCATTTGCTCCAGTCTAACTCTGAAGGAATGAATCTCCTCAGTGAACTTTTGAGATTCTTTTTCCATCTGGCAAATTCGACTTTTTAAGGCATTCTTCTCCTCATTGCCCTTTTGGGCCTCCTTTGCCATTTGAGTTAGTCTATTTTTTAAGGTGTTGTTTTCTCAGTCAGGCTGTTGACCCTCATTTCATACTTTTCCTGCATCCTTCTCATTTCTCTTTCCAATTTTTCCTCCACTTCTCTTATTTGATTTTTAAAGTCCTTCTTAAGGTCCTCTATGGCCTGCAACCCGCTCATGTTTTCCCCTGGGGCTTTTGGAGCAGGACTTCTGACCTCACAGTCCTTTTTCCTGCTCTATGCCCCCAAAATAGGAGTCTAGGGTTGCATTTTTCTGTTTCCTTTGCCTTGGCATGTTGCCACTTAATTGCTTGACTTTTGGGCTTGTTGCCACACTATGGCTTTAAGGCCAGCAAGCGGAATTTTCGTCCCGAACGTGTGGGGGGCAACTTCCGTTTCTGGCAAGCTGTAAACCCACCCACAACTTCCACCCTAGATCACAATCCAGATCCAGGGAGGTTAAAGCAAGAGCGATTACCCCCCAAGACTGATCGCTGGATCTCCCCACGATTTGTAGGCTGGGAGCCTGAGCTGCCTCTGAAAACTACAAAATGGCGTGTCTCCTCAGCGGCTTCTAGCCCCCAGGGGAGGGAGCTGACGCATTCCCCAAATACAGGTCCCAAAGTCCATAGGACACTAACCTCTTACTTTGTCCTAGGCATGTCTATGTTGATAATTCTGGAATCGCCACAGCTCCTGGTGTTCTGGGGTTCCTCCAGCTGGCTGCTGGCCCTGCCACCCTGGGGCTAAAACCTCGGCTCATGTGGACCTGGGCTAGGCTCAGCTCCTGTGCTCTGTGCTCTGCGCGCTGCCGGCTCCCAGACCACTGCGCTGGTCCTTCCTGCAGGGCTGCTGGGCTGTCCTCAGTGGGAGGTTAGCTTCTCTGTGTCGTCCTGTGGGTGCTGGGGCTCCAGAAGTTGTTCAGAGTCCTTTTTTACATAGTTTGTGGGGAATCTGGGGGCAGAGAGGCTTGGAAGAGCTGTTTCTCCCAGTCTAATTCTGAAGGAAAGATTCTCCTCAGTGAGCTTTTGAGATTCTTTTTCCATCTGGCAAATTTGGCTTTTTAAGTCATTCTTCTCCTCATTGCCTTTTTGAGCCTCTTTTGCCATTTGAGTTAGTCTATTTTTTAAGGTGTTATTTTCCTCAGTCAGGCTATTGACTCTCATTTCATACTTTGCTTGCATCTTTCTCATTTCTCTTCCCAATTTTTCCTCCACTTCTCTTCTCTGCTTTTAAGATCCTCTATGGCCTGTAATCAGCTCATATTTTCATTTGGGGCTTTTGGTGTAGGAGTTCTGACCTTCCAGTCCTCCTTCTGTTTCATGCTTCAATCCTCTTTGCCCCCAAAATAGGAGTCTAATGTTGAATTTTTCTGTTTATTTTGTTTCCTTTGCCTAGGCATGTTGCCACTCAATTACTTGACTTTTGGTCTTGTTGCCACAGTAGGACTCTGCCACCAGCCAGGGGAGCTTCTGTTCAGAACACTGGGGTTTTCTCAGCTGCAGTAGGTATTAGTTGGATGCCCTCTCTGAAGCCTGCACACACTCTGGCAAGCTGGTAACATACCCCAAGACCTCCACCCCAGACTGCAATCCAGATCCAAGGAGGTTAAAGCAAGAGTGATTAAGCCCCCCCCCCCCGCCCCCCCCGACCAGTCACCAGATCCATCTATAGTTTGCAGGCCAGGAGCTGAAGCTGCAATGTGGCAGGCTATGCTGCTCGGCTATTCAGTGGCTTCTCACCCCCAGGGGAAAGAGGCTGATGCTCTATCCCAACTAATGAGTCCCAAAGTCCATATTGCACTGACCTCTCACTTTGTCCTAGGCATCTATGTGATGATAATTCTGGAAATGCCACAGCTGCCGGTATTCTGGGGTCCCTCCAGCCGGCTTCTGGTCTGGCCGCCCTGGGGCTGAAACCTCCGACTCACAACTCACAGGTTCCTGGGCTGAGCTCCCAGAGCACTGGGCTGGCCACTCCCTGCTGGGCTGCCAGGCTGTCCTCAGTGGGAGGTTAGCTTCTCTGTGTCATTTTGTGGGTTCTGTAGCTCCAGATTTTGTTCAGAGTCCCCTTTTACATAAATTTGGAAGTGGTGGGAGTAGGAGCTGTGCAGAAATGCTGTTACTACGCCACCATCTTGACACTGCCCCACTTTCAAGCATTCTTGATGAAAAAACCAGAGTTGAATAAAAAATTTGACATTCAGATACAAGAAGCATGAGAAGGTAAACAGGGAAAAGAAATCATAAGGAACTTATGAAAATTGAACTATTTATATCACTACATGGAAAAACTACAACTGTAACTTATGAAACTTTTTTTCAGTATGAGAATAGTTGAAAGGAATAGAAATGTGTGTGTATGTGTATATGTATATATGTATGTATATATATATACATATTATATATATGTATGTATATATACACATTATATATATACATATATACACATGTATGTCTGTATAGGAGGTTATATGGCCATATGAATACATATGTGAATGTGTATAGATATATGTGTACAGGTATACATAGATAGAGGGCACAGGACCAATTTAATAGGAAGGAATGATGCTTAAAAGATGAAATTAAGAGGTGAAAGAGGAATATAATGAGAGGTGATAGGGAGAGACAGAATGGGGTAAACCATCTTATATAGAAGAGGCAAGGGAAAAATGGTTACAATGGAGGGGAAGAACAGGAAGGCAAAAGGGAATGGGTCAACCTTATTCTCATTGAATTTGGCTTAGGGAGGGAATGACATACACACTAAATAGGGTATCTCACCCTACAGCAGAGTAGGGGGGAAGGGGATGAGAGGGGGGATGATGGAAGGGAGGAGAAGCTGGGGGGAGGGAAGTTGGAAGCACCAACTTTTGAAAAGGGACAGGATCAAAGCAGAGAACAGAACAAGTTGGAGGTGGGATAGGAGGGAAGGAAATATAGTCAGTCTTTTGCAGTATATCCACTATGGAAATGTTTTACATAACTATACATGTACAACCTATACTGAATTGCTTATCTTCCCAGTAAGGGTGAGTGACAAGGGAGCAAGGGAATGAATCTGGAATTCAAAGTTTTAAAATCAAATGCTTATATATGTGTGTGTGTGTGTGTATGTATGTATATATATACACTATTATTAATATTATTTTACATGTAACTGGGAAATAAGAAATACAGGCACTGGGGCATAGAGATCCATTGTCCCCTACTGGAAAGTCAGAGGGGATATGGGAGAGAACAGATTGGATGAGGGGATATTTTGGGGTGGTGGGTAGGTGAAAAATGGGGAGAAAATTTGTAACTCAAAATCTTCAGAAATAAATGATGTAAACTAGAAGTTAATAAAGCATTTGATTAAAAGGGGGGGGGGAAATAGAAAATAAGACAATAAACAGGGGCCTTACAAACAGCAATTTTGTTTTCTTTTAAGACCAAAGACCTAAGAAGACAGTAACCAGAGGTAAACTGTGTATAGCTTTATGCAAATTATTGTACAAGTGAATTTATAGTCAGTCATTAAGCATTTATGTAGCATTTAATATATGACAGGTACTGTGCTAAGCACTGGAGACACAAAGGAAGAAAAAATGTACTCCCTGCCTTCAAGATGCTCACATTCTAACTAGGAAGAAAACAAGCAAATACAATGTACATGGCATAGTTAGACAGATACATATACATGTGTTTTCAGAGATATTGTAGTGTTCCATGATTCCCAGCTATATATTGGCACCAGTGGAATGTTGATAATAAAAAATGGACTTTTGTCTTGGGATTGGGCATCTACAGTGTCTTTCTAAGATATTGAGGAGATATAGGTAGATGGATATAGATATGTACTCAGGACTTAATATTCCTAGGAAATTCCCCCAAATGCCTTTAATCTCTTTGTAGTCCTTGAGGCAACACATAAGCTAGATGATTCAAATTGTACATTGTTGTTCATTCATTTCAGTCATGTATGACTCTGAGACCCATTTGAAGTTTTCATGGCAAAGATACTGGAGTGATTTTCCATTTCCTTCTCTGGCTCATTTTACAGATGAGGAAACTGTGTCCAATACTGTCCCAAACTAGAATATGTATGTCTATATTTGGTCCATTTTTAATATTTCCAAAGCTGAATGGAAGGAGAGAAAAGGAGACAATTTGTGTATAGAATTCTTCTTTAAAAACGATCATCTATTGCCCTTGTTTCTTCAGCTGCTGCTAAGTAATGACACAAATAAGAAATATTTTCTATAAACACTATTTGTGTGAATAATCCTCCTGAGAATCCCACACTTTGCATTACAATGAGCAAAGAGATGAGGGAAGAGAAGGAGAAGAATATTCTTTCTGAAAAACTTCCTGCATTTCCAGGCCTTTCTAAATGGTTTCAGGGTTTCTCTGCCACCTCTGATAACTAGATTAGCTTTATAAAGAGTACCAAAAAAACTTTCCAATCTCTAAAAAAAAATTGTCCCCTCTGTTCTTGTTTTATCTTTGCTATTATCTTTTTTTTATAAGAAAGAGGAGGAAGAAGTATTAGCTCTTTCCCAGTCAACATCCCTGTGTGACAACTAGGGCAGCCACTCCATTTAACCAACCCCAATCAGGCCAAGTGGCTAATGCAACACCAGACAGTGAGTCAGAAGAGAACTGAGATTACAACCCAGATAGGGTATGAGATGGAGAGAAAAAACAAACTGGAATAAATCTGTCTCATCTTATTTACCCTCAACTCTCAAGGAGAGAGAGAGGAAAGTGGGAAAGGAGTCAAGATGGAAGAAAAGAGTTTGGGACAGGGAGGTGGGGAGCTGACAGAGGAGGCGGATTCCAAAATGATTTTTGGACCCACTCAGAAGTAGAACAAACTTTAAAGTTCTGAAAAGAACTTGAAAACTATTCAACTTTGCTCCATTTCAGGCTCTTTTTTTGGAATTTTATTAAGGTTGTCCAATCATTTCAGTCATGTTCAACTTGTCATGACCCCATCTTGGGTTTTCTTTGCAAAGATATTGGAGTAGTTTGCCATTTCCTCTCCAGCTCAGTTCTTCTTGTTGTTGTTCAGTCCTATCCAGATCTTCATGACCCCAAATTGAGATTTTCTTCGAAAAGATATTAGAGCAATTTGCCATTTCCTTCTCCAGCTCATCTTACAGAAGAAGAAACCGAAGCAAATGAGGTTAAGTGATTTGACCAGGGTCACAACTACTAAGTGTTGTGGCCCCTACTGAGGCCAGATTTGAACTTGGAAAGATGAATCTTCCTGACTTTAGGCCAGGCACTCTAGGTACTCTATGCACTCAACTACCTCCCTGCCCCCTTTCTTGGAATATATCCAGAAATATAGGGTGTGAATCTTCCAAGCCAGGAGGAAATGCTACCAAGTGACTGAATATTCCTTGAAATTTTAAGATGCCTATGAAAAATGTAGTGTTGCTGAAAATGCTATCATCAGACCTCACCACATCAATTGTGCTGGTACATAGCAAACATGATTCTTACTTGGCAAATGCAGAATATAAACTAAAGAGAAGTTAAATGGGGCAAATGCCACACTGTAGGAGTGAAGGAGAGGAAAGCAAAGTACACAGTATTTCTGAAAGGAAAAGAGCATAGATCTAAGGTGATTTGGAGCAACTAAGAATTAGTCCTTTTGTTTTTCATCTCATGAAACCAAAATCTCACCTTTCAGGCTGAAAGAAAATCAAGTTAGAGATCATAGTAATTATATTTCTTGCAATGTTACAGCATAGAAATTAGCCAGAAATTGAGTTGAATTTGTGGGTTCTTTTTCTCTTTGCCAAGGAGATTAGAAAAATACTTGTCCACTTGCTATATAATCATAAAAAAATTAACTGGAAACTGATCTGTTGGTGATAAATTGAACTTCAATTATACTAACTCAGATTACTTCTTCTGAGACATAAAGGGCTGAAACCAAGTTTACCATTCTTTACATTGTAATCCATCAACCTATTGCTCAATATACTTAATCAGTGGCAACAACTAAACTCAGGCTTTCTTTTCTTGTTAGAAAAAATCTTTGTGGAATCTGTAGCAATAGTTGGTTCTTTTTATGTAGTGATTTAAAATCATTTATTTTTATTCACACATTCTTTCTTGTTCCATTAACAACCTTCTCCCAAAAGAATATTTGAGAAGGAAAACAAGAAAAATATTTTCCTCACATAACTTTTTTCCCCCCATCAAGTGCTTGTCCTGTTTTAAAACAAAAATCATTATAGTCAAAGCATTGTTACACTCAGGGATTCAGGGCAGTAGAAACTATTGGGGTAAGAAGATAGCATTTGCTGGTAATAGCTCTAAAGATATCAACTTGCCTGCTAATCTGAAATTGTGTAGCATATGTAATAATGTTGAGATATCAGAGTTTTTCAACTGCTTTACTATTTCCCTCCCTCTACTGACTCATTGCTAAAATGGGTTTCCTGGAATAAGCACTCACTCCTCCACTCAAGGAAGTAAATATCCAGAGCTCTAATTCTCTTTATCCTTTTGTTAGCCCTGAGCCCCCAGCCAGAGAATGTTTTTGGCAAAATACTTCAGTGTTAGATATATCCTTCCCCTCTCTTCTATGGGTATGTTTCCTCTTCAGTTGCCCCTTCCTAACTGCCTTCCCACTAAGTACACACTGACTAGCAAAAGTCAATGACAAACACTATTTAAAAAGAAAGTAAATACTTGAAAATCATACCAACTTTTACCATGCCCAGAGGAAAAAGTCTTAAAGGTCCAGACAACTCATGCTTTATTGACCCAACTAGCCTTGCTCCCAGAATTCTGTCCTTTTTCTTTGTAGTTGTTAATTCTGCTTATACTTCCTCCTGGCTCTGCTCAATTTCTTAAAACTTCCTTTTCTAATAAATTATATTTCTTTTATTTGTCCTATCAGAAGCTGTATTCTTTTCTTGTCTTCAAGACTCACAGGAATGACTTTTAAAGTTCATCTGGAGGGATGACCTGTCACTCTTCATCTGAGAACATTGTCTTCCTTTCTGAATCACTGAAGGGACTCGTTCAGACCTCAGAAAGAGAATATCTGGCATGACCACATTTTTTATTGTTAGTTTACTGATTTTTTTCTATGATTAGATTTATTAAAATCTAACTCCCTTACACAGATACAAGGTAGCTTGTCTCTGAGCTAGTATTCCTAAACTAGATCCCTCATCTGTGAGTGTAGAACAGGTTGGACTGACAAAAGGGAGATAAAATGCTTATAGGAAGACCTCTTTGTAGTAGAACAGCGTGGCTCAAGAGAGTAGGATTATTTTGGTGGCATTCCATTCATGTCTGTATTTTTAAAGGAAGTCTTGGTCACTAATTTGTAACAAGCTACCTTCTGTGCCTTAAGCACAGAAAATATCAAATGTCCATGACTGTCATGAGGTCAATGTACAGCTTCTCCTTGACAACATAGATGTGGTCAATGTACACTGACAGAAATTTGTCTTGGTAGAAATTCTTTATACTTGCACAGAAAGGTTTAAAGAAGTCTTTTATTGAATGTATTGAAAGAAGTGACCCAATTAGTAATTTTACTTGATCCTCATCTAACTGTCCCCTCTTTTCCCTTCCCTTCCTTTTTATTTCTACTTCACTCTTACTTTCCAAGTAAGTTTTATTCTCACTAGAGCTGTCCAGTGTAGCATAGTAAAAGAAATATTTAATTCAAACTCATCAGTCAGTAATTTTCTAGTGCTTACTTGAGGTTTTCTTGGCAGAGATACTGGAGTGGTTTGCCATTTCCTTCTTCAGCTCATTTTACAGATGAGAGTACTGAGGCAAAGGGGTTTAAGTGACTTGCCCAAGGTCACACAGCTAGTATCTGAGACCAGATTTGAACTCATGTTCTCCCAACTCCAGGGCTGGCACTTTATCCCCTGCATCACCTAGCTACTTATTTCAAATCCCAGCTCTGCTGCTTACTATCTTTGTGACAATGATCAAGTCATATCTACATTATATATGTGTATGTATATACTTGACTCTCAGCTCTAATTCCTGTGATTCTATAAAATCAGTGACATTGGTCAGAATACTCAAATCTTGAATATATAGAGACACAGTCATAGAGAAATTTAAGGAAAGAATCCCTTAGAGTTATACTAGAAGTCAAAGACTTCAGTCAGCAGAGCCTGAATAACAGGGTGATTATATAAGTAACCTTTGGTGTTTTTTTTTTTTATTTGAAAGGCAGCTTTAAAAACACACCCACAAATAAGTCAGAAATGAAGTTCTTTCCTGTATTTTCAGTATTTGGAAGTATAAGTTCTCTGACTCAAAGTTTTTCTGCTTTTTCCCACTGTCACCATTCAAAGAGGTTTATTTATAAATATGAGATTCAATCCTTAATAAAACCCTTAAAATAATCAGTTTCTTCTACTTCTGTTCCCCTAGTCTGCTCTTGCAGCAACATAGGCATGTAATTTCTCTACAGTATCTTTCATATCTCCCCTCTTCTTTATTCCCACTTCATTAATTAACCTACACTATAGAAAGAGCCTCCTAATATATTTTCCTGTCTCCATTTTCTCCCTATTCCCAAATGTTATACCACTACCCAAACTAATTTTTCTTATTCTTAGATATGTCTATGTCATTACTCTATGCAAGAATCTTCAATGACTCCTTGTTCCCTACCTAGTAAAGTTTTGAAAACTTTGCCTTCGAGGCCCTACACAATTTTGCACCACCCTATTTTTCCAGCTTTTCTCACACTACTGCCCACCAAATACCTTACACTTAAGTCAAACTGAATATTTCTTTGTCCTGCAAACAGGGCGTCCTGCTGAGCAAAAAAAACAGAATACCCACCAGGAGTTGGAGATGCGTATTTTCTGATCCTGCTCTTACATATCAATGGTATAACAAAGATAGCAAAACTATAAAGATAGCCTTTCAGGGTTCCCATCCTTCCTTTCCTCCCTCTCCCACAATGCAGATAAATGATTTTATTTTCTCCTCACTAATGAGAATATTCAAGTTCAGTTGTGAACATTTCACTTCCCAGGATTCATTCTGCCAGGTTCCTTTCTGAGTATGAATAGCCATGAATATAGAAAATGTCTCTTAGTTGGGGGTGGAGGAGGTAAATAAATGTATTGGTAAGTTAGCTAGGCAACCCCATAACTCTTCAAGTAGCTAGAAGACATTAACATCCCAAGGAGATGGGGATTGTGCTGAATTTTTCTTTAAGAAAAAGGTGCTGAGATAATTGACATTTAGATAAGATGAAATTAAGGTTATGAGAGGAAATTAAACAAGTGAAATTCTCCAGGCACTTTCAAGAAAAAAAGAAATTAACATTTTGGATGAAATATTAGGATGTAGCAAATAAGTCTTACTGATAAAGAGTGGAAAGGAACATTTTGTAGTGTGACATTTAAAACTCCACTATACTCTGCACTAGAAACATCCCTTAGGAGACCAACCCTGAACTGTGGCAGCTGAAGGATATCTTCTGCCCTGAGATCTGAGACTCCCACTTATCTCTCTTCGCCTTGTAAAAAGATCAAGCAATTATCCATGCCACACTTGAAAATTTACCTCATTTTATAGTCAGAGTAAATAATATATCATCAAAAAATTCTTATGTAAAATAATTATAATTAATTACCAATAACACATGTAGTTCCTACTATGTACCAGGTACTGTGCTGAGTCCTTTACAAATATTACCTTGTTTGACACAACCCTCATTTTGGCTTCAAACTATACAAAGAACCAAATTCTGAAAGGTAAATTCAATTCAATTTAGTCTCTGATGGTATTTTATTTGAGGAGACAATCTGACAAACTAAGATCATATTAGTCAGAGTTCAATATTAATGAACCCATGTCAGTGGGTACTCTCATGAAAGCAGAGTGGGCCCTGTATTCCATCTAGAAGGGAACTTATCATCACTGAAGGTGGTCCCATGGTCTAGGGTAGCCTTATGAACTCAGATTGTAAAGGAGGAAGAAATACACAACTCAGTTGTCCAGAAGAGCCATATGATAACAATCCACCTTTGTATAGTGTTTTAAGGTTTGCAAAATACTTTCCTTATAACCATCCTATTTAATAAGTAGTATCTATTCTCATTTTTGAGTCTGTCTTCAAGAGATATGGGATGGTGGTGGATGGATGGATCAAGTGAGGGTTTTTTGAGGATGGAGGAGAAAGAGACATATTTGTAAGAAGAAACCCTTAGTTGACCTGTATGTCCATCCCTATCCCCTATTTCTTCTCCCTTTTGTTGTTAAACTCCTTGAGAAGGCCATCTATAATCGCTGCCTCAGGTCCTTTCATCTCATTGTCCTCTTACCTCTCTACAATCTGGCTTCTGACCTCATCATTCAACCAGAATTGGCCTCTCCAAAGTTATCAGTGATTTCTTAATTGCAATGTCTAATGGCCTATTTTCACTCTCCATCCTGCTTTACCTTGTTGAAGCCTTTGACATAGTTGATCATCTATCCTCTTCAACTTGATACTTCTCCTCTCTAGGTTTCTATGACACTACTTTATCCTGGTGCTCCTCCCATCTGTCTGATTCTTACTTCTCAATATCTTTGCTAGATCTTCATCTAGGTCATGACTGCTAAAGGGAACCTCTTCTCCCCACCCCACCCCAAGACTCTGTCCTGGCCTCTCTTCCCTTCTCCTTCTATACTATTTCATTTGGTGATCTTATCAGCTCCCATGGATTTAATTATCATCTTTATGCTAATGTTTTTATAGTTGTCTATCCCACCTTAATCTCTCTCTTAGCCTTCATACTTATGCCTCTAATTACCCGTTAGACATCTTCAACTCAACATATCCAAAACTGAACTCATTATCTTTTCTCCAAATTCTTCCCCACAGAGCTAACACCATTTTCCCAGGCTCACAACCTAGGTATCATTCTCAATACTTCATTGCCTCACCTGCCATAACCAGTCTGATGCCAAGTCCTTCACATTCTATCTTCAGAAAATCATGTGTGTATGTGTATCTCTTTTGTGCCTTTGACATTGCCACCATCTTGGTAGAAGTATTCATCACCTTACACCTGGACTATTGCTATAACGTACTGGTCAGTCTCCCTGCCTCAAGTCTCTCCCCTCTCCAATTGATCCTTCACTCGTATGTCAAATTAATTTCTTCTAAAATGCAAGTCACTCCCTGACCCATTCAATAAATGCCTAGTGGCATTTTATCCCTTTCACCTCCAGGATCATATATAAAATCTTTGTTGGCATTCAAAGTCCTTCACAACCTGGTCCCTTTCTACCTCTCCAGTCTTCTTATATCTTATGTATTCTTTCATGAAATGGTACTAGCCTCCTTGGTATTTATTCCTCAGAGAAGCCATTCCATCTCTAGACATATGCAGTTTCACTGAATTGTCTCTCATGCCTGAAATACTGTTTCCTGACTTTCTTCAAGTCCTGGCTAAAATCTCATTTTCTACAAGAATCTTTTCCTGATCCCCCCTAGTGTCTTCCCCCTGTAAATTTTTTCTAGTTTATCCTGTCTATAATTTGTACCCAATTGTTTGCATGTTATCTCCTCCATTAGACTGTGAGTTCCTTGACAGTAGAAAAAAATTTTTTTTAATTTTTCTTTGTATCCCCAGTGCATTGCACAGTGCCTGGCATATCATAGGCACTTAATAAATGCTTAATGACTTTCTAAGGAAATGTAGGAGGAAGATTTCTGAGGAGTTGGAGCTATATAATAAGTGTTGTTTTAGAAATGAAGCTTGACTTGGCTACATTCACTTCTTGGTATCACTTCCTGGCCCCCTTCAGCAACCATTTTCTACCCATCCATTGGTCAAGGACAACTGAGACAGAGAAGATTAGTTCAATGATACAAAGTTCACATATGCTAATTGTACCCTGGTGGAAGTCCAGAACTTTAAGCTAAAATTTCATTTGTCTTGTAACCAAGGAACTGGGTATGACAGATAATCTTCATTCCTTCCATGAGTGTCACTATAGCTTCACAGCCATTTGTTTTCCTAAACAGAGTGCCTTCAAAGGTAGGGACTGGGTCACTTTTGTCCTAGTGCCTAGAATAGTTTTATTTTATCCCCAGTGCCTATCATAGTTCCTGGCACATAATAGGTACTTAATATTTGTTAACTGACTGATCATAGGGCCTTTGGAACAGAACATCTGCATCTACTTTCATCTTCAATAGACATATGAAACTCATAATTGGTTAGTATTACTATTTTTCTCTATCAGGCAGCATCCAAGTTGATACTGGTCGAAACATAAATCAACATAAGCCATCCTCACCTTAAATATAGCTCCATTCCAATAATTATTGAATTTCTCTGTCATAGCCCATATAGAGTCAAGAATTCCAGTTGGGTACAACACAAAATCTGGTAGTAAGTCCTCTGTTGGCAAATACAAGAGGCTTTAACGATTATAACCTTTTAGGTTATATTGACTATATATAACTATTGCCAAACCTTCCAGTCAGCACTTATATGCATAACAAAAGGCTTAACTGAATCTTTAAGCAATTGGTCTAGTCTTTAAAAACTGATACCTCAGGAAAAAGAACAAATTATTTGCTTCAAATCACAGATGATAAAGCTAAACGGAGACTTTAATTTAGCTTACTTTTCTTGTCTGTGTAGCCACCTGAATATCCAAGAGGCTTTTTTGTAATTTATCATTTGTGTTTATGTATTTATGTATCACTGTACATTTGTACATTTTCATATCATTTCTATATTAATCTTGTCTATTTTATATTCCTGAATGACAATAGGTAGAAGAAAACAATGGAGTTCAAACTTATTTCTTATTCAAATAGACTATGAGAGATAGTGCCACCATTAATGACTTTCATTTTAATTTCACAGATGAAAGAACTTGGTGTCATTTTTTACAACTGCAGCTGTCTGGTCCTAGATTTGCAAAGGATATTCGCCTTGTATAGCTCGCTAAGATACAAGAGCAGAGTGCCTCAGACTTGGTCAAAGAGGTTGTATGGTGTGTATGACAATCAAAAAAAACTGCAGCTTCAGTTGAATGAAACAAAGTCTCAAGCTTTTGTGTCGGTGAGTTGACATCCTTATCAAAAGACCTGTACTGAATTCCTAATGTATTTATTGTGCATTAAAATGAATATACAAAGAATTAACTTAGATCTAGACCTACCCCTCAAGTTTTTTTTCTTTTTGATTATTTACTGATCTTATGGTTTAACTCTTATTTAATATCATTGTAAACAGGCTACTTAAATACATGTAAATATGTTTCTATTTGAATGTTGTCTCTCTTTAGGCATTAAATCTAAGCTGGTCTTCAAATTAATAACTGACCACTAATTGCTCTAGCCATACCTTACTAGATAGACTTCACACTACACTCTTGTTGTTGTTCAATCATTTTTCAATCATGTCTGACTCTTCATGATCCCATTTGGGGTTTTCTTGGCAAAGATCCTGGAATGGTTTGCCATTTCCTTCTCCAGCTTATTTTACAGATGAGGAAACTGAGGGCAAACAGGGTTAAATGACTCGCCCAGGATCACACAGCTAGTAAGTGTCTGAGGTTAGATTTGAATTCACATAAAAGTCTTCCTGATTTTCTATGATGCCTACCTGCCCCTAACACTATGCTAGCTCAGCCTTTTTTGACCATTGAGACCATGCGCTATCTCCTAGAACATTATGTGGTTAACATAAATAATAAAGACACTTTTCACCTTAGTCATTTCTAACTATCCTGATATACATATTCTTTGACATTAATCTCTCTCTGTTACAACCTCTTTAAGTGTCTCAAACAACCATCCAAGAGCTGAAGTTGTCTATCTGCATTGATAATCTTGCATAGCCTATCTGCATAGAGAACCTTGGAACTTCCATATGTCAGTAAAATCACATGTTGGGACAAGAAGAGCTAAAGTTGAGATGATGTCATAAGTTTACATTCTAAGAAAAAATAACATTGTCATTACAAAATAGAAGTCTAGGAAAAGGAAAACTATATTTATTGGAACCTCCTGGATTTCTGAGGCTGCTTCTGCAGAATTCATACCTTCAGGATGGGACAAATTTCAAGATTACTTTTTATCAAATTCCCCCATGAGAAAGTCTCATCTATTTATAGAGGGTTTCCTTTTTTTTCTTTTCAGTTTCTTACTGTCAGGTTTTTTTTTTTTTTATCACAATACATATATTAAAATCAGTTTATTGCTGACATCTGAGCTAAAATACTTGGAGATTTATAGATGTTATGAATGAACACCCTACTAACAAATATACATCAATTCTGGGCTGTTATTAGTAATAAGTATTTTCTGTTGTGTCTACGATGCCTTAGACATACCATATGATTCAACAAAAAGTATCTTTCACGCAGTATACTTGTGGAACATTTCAAAATGGCTCCCTATGCTCTGGTTTTAGTGAGATATTGTCCCTAGCAAGAGTTTACAAAATGCAAATACTCAAAAGCTCCACATTTGGAAGTCCCAGAAAAATAACATAACTTCCCAGTATTTGATATTTTCGGCTAAAAATTCCTATGAAGCTGTGGGTTGGGCTAATTTTATTTTTGTTCTTATTTTCAAGTTTTTCTTTTTCCTGAATAGATCGCTGACTATATATAATCATATCCTTTCTCTTAATTTGGAGGAAAGGATTTGATTTTATTTTTGTTACATTTTTTGCTGAAACTAGGCAATAGCAATAGTGATTGAATTTCTTTCCCACTGTGTCGGCATGTGTTTTACAGCCCTCAAGAGTCTGTATTTTGTCTTCCAAGACAAGGACTAGGCTCAAGGTCTGTTTTGATTGAGCTAGGGAGGAGGCAGATTTCATTTCTTCTTGTTTATTACCCAAATCAATCACCCAGCAAAGTCATTTAGACTAAAATATATTTTGTGAGGTAGGACATTGAGTAGAACTTAGTGAATCTGGAGAGAAATTCATTAAAATGCTGTTTGGATCACTTTTTCCAAAAACAACACAGTTGTGATTTGAAAAGGATGCTCTGGAAAAGAGCTCTTTAAAAATCAGAAACAAGTTTGGAAGTGAGCTGGAAACCTGCTGGTACAAGTGCTAAGGGAACTTTCTAATGTCCAGCATAGTAGATACAGGCCATTGATCAGTACTGGGAACCAGGGTGCCTAAATTGATTTAGAAGTGAGCTTCCAGGGAAACAGTTGATTGAGAAAAGCCAATCACAGCATTTTTACTTAGACCAGTATCTGTCATGTTCATTCTTTCTTTTCCTCTTTCTCCTTTGATATTAAGGGATAATACAAAGAACATTTAGAAAACCAAGGCAGATTGCTAAGAAGACAATTTGAGTGCCTACTCTCTGATTAACTTTCAAGTTACATTTTCCATGTTTGAGTAGTGGTACTCTGGTTCTGGAGCCACTTTAGCAATCATCATTAACCAAAAGGGCCACATTTTTGTTGTATGTTTTGTAGAAACCAGTGCAGTAGGATCTTCTATTAATGAATGTAAAGGCTTTGGAAAGTCATAGATTGCATATGAAATACCCTCCTCCAATATGGCTTGACCCTACATATCACTATGCTAGATATATTCATACTTTCTCCTCCCTTGATATCTTTGGTGCCATAACCTCCTGGCTCTTCTCTGACTACCCTTTCTCTGTTTCTTTCATTGGTTTCTCTTCCTGTTCCAGTGACACAATTTTTCACATTTGAAATTTGGATGTTATCTTTGATTCTTCATTCACTTCCTATAAACATATCTCTGCAATATCTCTTCTATGCATCCATGCAGGAAGTAAAGGCAGAGAGGTCAAGAGGGATTACACACTGACCTGTGGCCTGGCAGTAAAATGGGCAGCAGCTGTGGTTAATAAGTGGAACTGATAAAACCTCTGTACTCGTCAGTGCAGTGTCTTGTGGTTAATTCTATAATTTCCCTCTAGCCCCAAAATGCCAACCAAAGAGAGCAGTAAATGCTGATTCCACAAAAAAATTACCTTTAGCTAGAAAAATACTGTGGGACTAAGGGGAGAAAAAAGAAGTCTGTGTGTCCAAAGGATGGGGTAATGGAAGAAGCCCCACAATCCAATGTGTTGGGTGAAAGCTTCTAATCAGCTTTTGCTAGGTGTGTTGCTTAGAGAAAATGAGCTCCCCAAACCAATGTTAGAAAAAATGCACCTTCTGGATATCAATACCATACAGAAAGCCCTGAGTGCTCTAGTTAAGGGCCCTGGATAAAGACTAACAGAGATATGTGTCTGAACATATAAGCTACAAACAAATATACCTTTTGGTCCTTTCATTTTTATGTAGCCTAAGTCTATTTTTATGGCCCTATTAGTACAAAATCACTTCACATAGCTCTGGTGAGTCTGATAGTAGACCCTGTTCTCTGAGGGATCAAATACCTACAATAACATTCTCCAGAGCCAACTAGTGAAAACCTGAGCTAGGATTAGCCAAACTAAATGAACTAGCCATTACCAAAACTTGGTAAGAGTCAGCTCTTAAAAAAGGGAAAAGGGAAAAGCCCTAAGTTACATATTTTCTACTTCAATAATTTGATCTTTGTATCTTCACAGAATTCTCCTAAGGTCTTTTGCCCTAAAAATAGGAGCTTTGACATAGATGCCATCTATAGTGTCATTGATGATGCTAAGGAGTTTGTGTTCATTGCTGTAATGGATTACCTCCCTGTCTCTAACACAAGCACCAAAAGGTGAGTGCCTGGATTCTGTGTTAGGATCATGTTAATGAGGGCCATGCAATTACTTGAAAAGAAACTTATGGGAACTAGCCTTAGACACAGTACTACTGTAGGAACTACATTGAATTTTGTAAAATGAGAAGCTGGAATATTAGCAGTGATTTGTCCACCAGGACCTGCCCTCTAAGTGGAACCATTCTAGGAACCAGGATCTTTCTCTGCAGAAGGTATCAACATGTTTCCCTCTGTTCTGTCCGTGAACTCTTTGTAGTTGTTAAAAGACCAAACTGAACAAGAGTGAGGGATGTCACAGCATGAGGTGATAGTCACCAAATATAGAATTATCTGCTGAAATGTTTCTAAGGGATATGCTGCCCCTGAGTAAATCTTGGAAGCTTTGCCTTGAAAAGGAGATAATTTTATGTCATTTCGTGCAACTTCCATCAAAACCTGGATTTTCATAAAGATATTTTTAACCTAAAGGAGAAAAAAAAGCTTTAAAAAAATGTTCTCATCAAATCTATCCCTCTGTGGGAGACACAGAGTCCCAATGTGTTGCAAATAGAGAAGTTTTTCAATAATTCATTGTTTCAGCATGCAAATACATGGACTAAATTTAGGAATACGATTTATGCCAAACTCTTTGGAAAAATCATTGCATGAATAAGTAGATAAGTGTCCACACACTTGGCCTTCTCAGTTTTATTTTCTTTCTGGGCATATTCAAAGTTTGATGCCACAAATACATTGTGTTATATCAGTTTAATTAAGAGTAAGTTTACAAAATTAAATATAAGTTTTGAGAGTAGGAATATAGGCCTTTTTCTCTTGGAAAGCAGAATTCCAAAATAAATTTCCTAGGATTAAGGATTTTATATGGCTTATTTTTCATATCTATTTTTCAAATTTCTAATTAACCCAGGACATGAAGATTTCCTATTAGTTTTATTATAGGGTAATAAATAACATTTTCTTTTTTTTTTAAACAAATGCTTTATTAACTTCTGTTTTACATCATTCATTTCCGCCAGATTTTGAGTTACAATCATTTTCCCCCCATTATTCCCCTACCCAACCTCCCAGAACAGTAATCCCACAAGATATCGCTTCCTCCAATCTGCTTTCTCCCATACCTTCTCCCAAACCCCCTTCGACTTTTCCATTAGAGGAAGGTGAATCTTTGTGTCCCAATGCCTGCACATCTTATCTCCCTATTACAAGCAAAAGAGTATTAATAATAGTATTTATATATATTTGAAACATTTAATGTTATGACTTCAAATTTCAGATCCATTTCCTTCCTCCCTTGTCACCCATTCCCTCTTGGGAGATAAGTAATTCAGTATATGTTGTACATGTCTAGCTATGCAAAACATTATCATAGTAGATATATTGTACAAGGCTGCTTATAATTCCCTCCCACTCATCCCACCTCCCACCTGGTCCATTCCCTACATGATCCTGTCCCTCTTTTATAGTGGGTACTTCCAACCTCCCCTCACCCCAAGGATGCCCTCCCATCCATCATCCCTCCTCCCATCCCCCTTTCCCCTATCCTGCTGCAGGTTGAGATATCCCATTTACTATGTATGTCACTTTCTCCCTGAACCAAATTCAGTTTGAATGTGGTTTTGCCTTTTTAGCCTTCCTTATTCTCCCCCTCTTTTGCAACCACTTCCCCTTGCTTCTTCTGCATTGGATAGTTTACCCTACCCTGTCTCTCCCCATCTCCTCTTGCCACTTTCCTCTCTCACCTCATAATTTCACCCCTTGAGTATCCTCCCTTCCCAACAAATTCAACCTATGCCCTCTATCCATATATAACTGTAACCTTATACACACACATTCACATATGTATTCATATGACCACACACCCTTCTTCCATTATTTTCATAGTGAGAAAGATATCATCAGTCACCGTTATTGCTTTTCCATATAGGAATGTAAATAGTTCAACTTTGATAAGATCCTTTTGATTTCTTTTCCCTGATTACCTTCTCAGGCATCTCTTACTTCTTGCGTCTGGATGTCAAATTTTCTATTCAACTCTGGTTTTTTCCTCAAGAATGCTTGAAAGTCCTCTATTGCACTGAATGACCATATTTTCCCCTGAAACAAAAAACTCAGTTTTGCTGGGTAGGTGACCCTTGGGTTCATTCCCAGTTCTTTTGCCCTCTGGAATATCATATTCCATGCCCTTCAATCCCTCAGGGTAGAAGCTGCCAGGTCCTGGGCTATTCTGATTGTGTTTCCACAATATTGAAATTGTTTCTTCCTGGCTGCTTGGAGTATTTTCTCCTTGATCTGGGGATTCTGGAACCTGGCTATAATATTCCTGGGAGTTTTCTTTTGGGGTCTTTTTCAGGAGGTGATCGGTGGATTCTTTCAACCTCTATTTTGCCCTCTGGATCTAAAACATCAGGGCAGTTTTCCTTGAGAATTTCTTGAAGGGTGATTTCTAGGTTCTTTCCTTGATCATGGCTTTCAGGTAGTCCAATAATTTTTAAATTGTCTCTCCTGGATCTATTTTCCAGGTCAGTGGCTTTTCCCATGAGATATTTCACATTGCCTTCTAATCTTTCATTTGTTTGGATCTGCTTAACAGCATCTTGATTTCTCATGAAGTCATTAGCTTCCATTTGCTCCAGTCTAACTCTGAAGGAATGAATCTCCTCAGTGAACTTTTGAGATTCTTTTTCCATCTGGCAAATTCGACTTTTAAGGCATTCTTCTCCTCAATGCCCTTTTGGGCCTCCTTTGCCATTTGAGCTAGTCTATTTTTTAAGGTGTTGTTTTCCTCAGTCAGGCTGTTGACCCTCATTTCATACTTTTCCTGCATCCTTCTCATTTCTCTTTCCAATTTTTTCCTCCACTTCTCTTATTTGATTTTTAAAGTCCTTCTTAAGGTCCTCTATGGCCTGCAACCCGCTCATGTTTTCCCCTGGGACTTTTGGAGCAGGACTTCTGACCTCACAGTCTTTTTCCCGCTCTATGCCCCCAAAATAGGAGTCTAGGGTTGCATTTTTCTGTTTCCTTTGCCTTGGCATGTTGCCACTTAATTGCTTGACTTTTGGGCTTGTTGCCACACTATGGCTTTAAGGCCAGCAAGCGGAATTTTCGTCCCGAACGTGTGGGGGGCAACTTCCGTTTCTGGCAAGCTGTAAACCCACCCACGACTTCCACCCTAGATCACAATCCAGATCCAGGGAGGTTAAAGCAAGAGCGATTACCCCCCAAGACTGATCGCTGGATCTCCCTACAAATTTGCAGGCTGGGAGCGGGCGCTGCCTCTGAAAACTGCAAAATGGCGTTTGTCCTCAGCGGCTTCTAGCCCCCAGGGGAGGGAGCCCATGCATTCCCTAATACCAGTCCCAAAGTCCATAGGACACTAACCTCTTACTTTGTCCCAGGCAAGTCTATGTTGATAATTCTGAAATCGCCACACCTCCTGGTGTTCTGGGGTTCCTCCAGCTGGCTGCTGGCCCTGCCGCCCTGGGGCTAAAACCTCGGCTCATGCGGACCTGGGCTCGGCTCGGCTCAGCTCCTGCGCTCTTCGTGCTGTACGCTGCCAGGTCCCAGACCACTGCGCTGGTCCTTCCTGCAGGGCTGCTGGGCTGTCCTCAGCGGGAGGTTAGCTTCTCTGTGTCGTTCTGTGGGTGCTGGGGCTCCAGAAGTTGTTCAGAGTCCTCTTCTACATCGTTTGGGGGGAATGTGGGGGCAGAGTGGCTTGGATGAGTTGTTTCTACTCCGCCATCTTGGCTCCGCCCCAATAAATAACATTTTCACCAGAAAATGAATTTTTCAGGTGATAGATACATAAGGTGTATGTATATTGCCCATGGAGGTTACATGGGCAATATGAGTTTGTCTAAATGTGGCCTGAAGGGAGGCACGAATAGATAATCTATCTGGAATCCAATCTATCCCTTTTCAAGAAAGATTTTTTTTTTTTTAAGCAGGGCAATTGGGGTTAAGTAATATGCCCAAGGTCACACAGCTAGGTTTTTTTTGTTTGTTTGTTTGTGTGTTAAGTGTCTGAGGCTGGATCCGAACTCAGGTCCTTCTGACTCCAGGGCCAACACTCTACTCACTGCGCCACCTACCGCCCCCAAATTTTCCTGACATGTTGTTTTTTGTTTTTGTTTTTGTTTTTTTTGTTTTGTTTTGTTTTTTGGGTTTTTTTTTGCTTTTTGGAGGGCAATTGGGGTTAAGTAACTTGCCCCAGGTCCCACGGCTAGGTTTTTGTTTGTGTGTTAAGTATTGGAGGCCGGCCAGATCCGAACTCAGGTCCTTCTGAGTCCAGGGCCAGCGCCCTACTCACTGTGCCACCTAGCTGCCCCTCAAGAAAGATTTTTAGAAAGACTGACTATTCTGCTCTCTTCAGAGAAGGATAGTAGGATAGAATTATATTTGTCTGGTAACCTAATTATTGTTAGCATAGGGAAAATATTTTTAGGTTCAAGTAACTTTCCTGTTTACTAACCCTTAAAGGGGAAAGGATACTTCAAACTTATAATAAAGAGGCTTGACTCCCTTCCCACCAGTTGTTGATTGCATAAAAGATCATCACAAATAGTTGAGTGAATAAATTATTTTATCCAAGCAAATAACAAACAGAAATCAGTGAAGTTATACGTATTTGAATATACCAGAAAATATACAAGGTAAATTAACTCTCCCAATGGGAGCAAGATATCTATATCTATAGAAAGATCTATATATCTCTATCTCTATCTATCTATACATACCCCCATATCTCTCTAATGAGAGAGTGAGAGACTCTCTGAGTTCACCAAAAGAAAAATTTCCCATAGTCTCTAGGGAATCAAGCTGGACATATTGAGGAGTTGGTTCCTCTATATACCTGCTGCTTCCCAAGCACTGAGATCCAGTGGAGATGTGGTACATTAAACTCTGAAGGAAAAAATCAAAAGGTCTCTTATTTCTTCCTAACTCAGAAATAAAATTATATAACATTAAGCAAGTCATCTAACTATTTAGTATCCCAGTTATTATATTGTTGATTACTACGTCCATAGCCATACTAGGGATTTTCACCCCTGGCACAAATTCCATTCAGGCAAAATATAATAGCCACAGAGCAAAGAAAAATCCTAATCAGAGAATATGACTGCTCCAGAAAGGATGGAAAGATGAAGGTCACTCTAGTGAAGGAATCCCGGCCATGGCAGTCTAGGGGCAGATGTACCCTTTGGGATAGGATGCTAACAGCAGAAGATGGCAAGGTTGACATATCCATGGGGAAGGAATGTGCCCTGCCCTCTGGGGGTGACAATTACACTACATTTCTACCCTAGGACAAAATCATAGTCCCACAGATGCAGGTACAGCTGATATATCTCCAAAAGGAGATTTAAGACAGGACTAGTTCTTGTTTTACAAACTGATAAATCCATTTATGGAATTGTTTTAATCAACTTGTTCCCAAAACTGTTTTGAATATTATAAAATAAATAGCTATTTTTAACCAAAATCTAAGTTTTTCTTTAAGCAAGATAATAATAATAATAAAGATACATATGGTTTCTCCACAGAACTTACTGGCCAGATTTGGATGGGAAAATAAGAGAAGCATTAGTTTTACGAAGAGTTAAAGTTCGACTCCTCATCAGTTTCTGGAAGGAAACAGACCCCCTCACATTTAACTTTGTTTCATCTCTTAAAGCTATTTGCACTGAAATTGCCAACTGCAGTTTAAAAGTTGTAAGTACCAGACCTACTGCATCTTTTCACAGGATGTTGAATGTTCATTTAACCTACTCCAATATTTTTGCAGTCAATCAACAAACATTTAATAGGGGCTTACTATGTGCTAAGAACTGCTCTGGCCTACAAATGGAAAATTAATAAGATGGTGATAATTATTTTTTAAAATAGTGAAAGAATTTCAGTTGCTTAAGCA
This sequence comes from Gymnobelideus leadbeateri, assembly GCA_011680675.1. Taxonomy (NCBI): domain Eukaryota; kingdom Metazoa; phylum Chordata; class Mammalia; order Diprotodontia; family Petauridae; genus Gymnobelideus; species Gymnobelideus leadbeateri. The sequence continues at coordinate 25,259 of WOXC01008002.1, forward strand.
ATACTGGACATTCAATATTCAAATCAACATGATTTAATAAGCACTTATTAAGGAGCCAAGACTAAGTATAACATTAAGGATATAAAGTCAAAAATAGAACAATGCCTGCCTACAGAGATCTTCCATTCTACTAAAAATATTTTTTTCCTATTTTATTTTTGAAATTATGATTTTGTTATTAGGTACTATAAGATGCTTTGTTTTTCTTTTGTCCACTACTTAGTAAGAATTCCTAGAAACAGATACCATTCTATTACTTACATATCCCTACTATGGATTTGAGTTTCAAATAATAGCAACAGCTCATATTTCTGTATCCTTTTGTTTACAAACTATTTTCCTCATAACAGCATTGTGAAGTAGGAAGCACACACTCTAATATGTGAATTTTACAAAGGAGTAAACTGAGGCTCAGAAGTTACACAACTTTGAGTGATTTACACAATTAATAAATGACAGAGCCAGACTGGAGCCAGGATGAACACAGGTCTCTCCTGATTCAGAGTCAGTGCTCTTTCTAATACATCATTCTTCTTCTCATATAAAGATAGCTTGATCCTTGAGACTCCATCAAATCTAATTTCAGAGTCTCATCACTCTAATAACCAGATAATTCTTGCTGTGAAACATTGTGCAAATGTATAGAAAGCCATGGCCCTAATTTCTTAGATGACAGTCACATTCTGTATTTGTACCACATTTTACTTCTTCAAAATACTTCTGTCCTCCCCTATTAGTTCATTTTGTCATCATAGTAGCCCTGTAGCCCTATGGGGTGACATCGCCCCTGTTTTATACCTGAAGAAACCGAGGAGCATAGAAATGAAATAACTATCACGGGATCACACAGTAATAGCAAAGTTTGGGACTAGAGTCCAGGATCTCTGATTGCCAGTCCAGTGATCTTTGAGCAACACCAAGAAGCCTCTCCTATCACTTTCATTTTATCTGAAATTTTTCATTCATCTAAAACATCTTTATTCTCCATGCATTTTCTATTACTGGGTCCAATCATTCTAAGAGTCAGAGGTCCTAGACAGAGATAGTAGAATTCACACCAAAAAAGAACAACTCTCACTTAGCAGCTTCTGCTGACCTGCTCAGCCTAATCTTTGAATTCAGTGGCTTGGACAGGTTCTAAAATCCATAGGCCATTTTCACCTTTTATGAGTATATTGATAAGAGGGTTCAATCATGGATAGAAAGCTTCATAATTCCCTCTCATTCAAGCAAGAAAGCCCTCTTTTTTTTTTTTTTTAGAAAAATCTTTTTTGTCTATTTTCAGAAAACCTAAAGTATTGGTACTGCTCAAGTAATTAATAATAATAGTTAACATTTATATATCACTTACTATATGCGAGGTGCTTTACAAAAATCTCATTTGATCCTCAATTTCAAGAAGTATGTGTTATAATTATCCCCATTTTGCAGATGTGGTAACTGAACCAAATGGAGGTTAAGTGACTTGCCCAAAATTACATAGCTAGTAAGTGTCTAAGGTCAGATTTGAATGCCACATACTGAAAGATAAGGGAAAACACACAATTCAGACTCAGGTTAGGGCAAAAGAGGCAGATACCACTAATCAGGAGAGTGTTTAGGGAACTTGGAGAACCATCTGCACCTATTCCTCATCCTGACTTAGAAGTTAACCCATATATATTAAGCCTGCTTCCTACATAGGATTTTACATCATCAGCTTCTACCAAGCTGCCTATCATTTTTTTTTTTTAAAGCAATTGGGGTTAAGTAACTTGCTCAAGGTTACACGGCTAGTCATTATTTATGCGTGGGTGCTCATTTTCTGAGGCCGGATCTGATCTCGGTCATCCAAACTCCGAGGCCGGCGCTCTTACTCACTGCGCCACCTAGCCGCCCCTTTAGGGCAATTGGGGTTAAGTAACTTGCCCAAGGTTACACGGCTAGGTTTTTGTTTGTGCGGATTAAGTGTCAGAGGCCAGCTCCGAACTCAGGTCCTTCTGATTCCAGGGCCGGCTCTCTATTCACTGCGCCACCTAGCCGCCCCTATCATTTTGTTTAGAAACATTTAGTGCTTCAGGTTAGATTTCTAACCTCTTTTGAATTCTATAAGCAACATAACAACTTAGACTCCTTTAAATACAGATGGCTCCATTACCTAAAGCAAATTTACTAAGAGCTTGTCTTGGCAATAGCTAGTTGGCAAAGCAAAGATTATAAAAGCGCCCCATACTGAAGACAACCCATTAATTTTAGAAATGACTGCAAGACTAAGTGGAAAAGGAGGTCACTTCCCCCAAATAACTGATATGGTTACAGAGGGCAAGATTTTCTATGAAGGCAGACAAAGAACTTTGTGATGGCTTGTCTTCAAGAGCCTGTCAATGAGAGGGGATGCTTTAGTGTCTGAAAAGCTGATCATGATGTGTCCAGAGGACATTGAAATTGGTTGGCATCCAGTAATACTATAAAACTGCTTTTATAAAGGAACATTGAAAGAAGGAATGAATGTGAATTTCACAAGGTCATCCCAAACAGCAAGGTTTTAATTAAATAAACAAATCATTCTTGAAACCTCTCCATTTTCTGTCAACTACAACATAAATGATGATAATATTTCAATGAGTAATAAGTCTTTGCTCTAGGAATTTATTAGTTCCAGCATAATTTTATTTTTTCATGTAAGGCTATTCCTCTTCCCCTTGGTCATATTTGACTTTTAAGAGCAAACAGGTTCTTACTGAAACCCTACTTTGTCATTTCAACCCCAACTTTCATTAAAACTTATATTTCTACTTTGTCCAAACATTGGCTAATTTTTCTAATAATGCCTTCCTACAAAAGGAAATTAAGTCAAATGAATGAATATTTTGGTAATGAATCAAGTCCAAGTAGCATTCTTCTGGGTAATATTCATTAGTAACATCGTCAATGGAATATGAAAGTGCCTTAGAGTCAAGTATGAATTAAGGGGAAATATGTTTAAATGGCCTTTAGAAACCTGTCAAACTGTATTTGCTATGTATTAGCCTGGTTATTAGGCATATCTGAATATTCCAGGCAAGCTGAATTTATACTAACCTAATTTCACAGGGCTTTTGTAAAAGTCAGGTGGTTACAAATGCCAGGGGAGGAACAAGTAGAAAATGAGAGTGAAAGAAATAAAGCTGGAAAAAATATAAAGTGTATCTGGGAAAACACTATGTAAAGTTACTGGGGTCATGTTTTCTTTTTTTCCAGCAATTTTATTTTTTTTTCAAATACTCAGAATTCAGTTTTTTCATGATCTTCTCATGTACATTATCCTTCTGATTGTGCTTACTTTATTCTGTATCAGTTCATAAGAAACTTCCTAAGTTTCTTTGAATTCTTCACATGCATTTTTTTACTGCACAATAACATTCTGTTATATTCATTTGCTACATTTTGTTCAGTTGTTGAAAGACACCTCTTTCTTTCTAGTTTTTCATTACTACAAAAATATGGCTATTAATATTTTGGATTTCTGGTTTTTTGGTTTGTTATTGCTGTTTTTCATTTATTCCATTGGAGTATATACCTGTGGCACCAATGCAATATTTACAGCACCCACAATCACGATAAAGACCATTACTATGAGGCAGCTGCGTGGCACAGTGAATAGAGCAACGGCCCTGGAATCAGGAGACCTAAGTTCAAATCTGGCCTCAGACACTTAACTCTTACCAGCAGTGTGACCCGGGGCAAGTCACTTAACCCCAATTTCCCTACCTTCCCCCCTCCAAAAAAAAAAAGACCATGACTAGAAGTATCGCATGATATTTAATTGCAAAATATTCCAAACTCTCCAGATACAGGATAGAACTGAAACATTTATTTAGACACGAGAAAACCGAATCCCCAAACCAGTAAGCTGATTCCATCATAGTACCAAAGATATTCAGAAGCCATAATAATGCTGAAAGCCACAGCATCCTTCAGCCTTCTCACAAACCACCACGAGATCAAAATCTACTCACAAAACTCTCTATCTCCTTTTCTGAGCTTCTCTGTACCCCACCTTCTGGCTAGCTCTGACCAGCTTCCTGTGGGCTCTGCTTCCCTTCAGCAAACTCCTCCCACCATAGGTTCCATGTGACTACATTCAGCCTATCAGGGGGCAGAGTTTATCTTCACAGCAGGGAAGCTTGGGGGGGGGGGGTAGAGGGAGGGGGGGGTACCCTTCAGCAAATTCCTTTCATCACAGGTTCCATGTGACCATACTCAGCCTATTAGGGGGCAGGGTTTTATTTTCAAAGCAGGGGAGGTCTTCAAACTCCCCCCTAGGTCTATTAAGGGCCAGGGAAGATCTTCAAATTCCCATTCCCATTACAGCACCCAGAAGGAATATTGTTGGGTCAAAGGTATGAAGAGCTTGGTCACCTTTCTTGCATGATTCCAGTTTGTTTTTCCCAAATAGTAAGACCAATTTACAACTGCATTAGAATGACTGTCTTCCCAGAGGCTATTCAACATCAGCTGTTAATTTTTTATACAAGTTCCATAGAGTTCTGAAAAATAAAATCTATAAAATCTCTGATATAAAGACAATTATATCTGACTAGAGGCACATTAAAGCATTTTCCAGACTATTTGCTAACAGCATGGAGGTAATCTCAAGTTTTTTAAATTTGTGCTGGCAGAACAAAGCTCTAGCAGGTTTTATAAAAATGCAAAACAGGTGGGAAACCTAGAAAACGGTTATGTGTCTCATCTAAGATCCAGTATAGTTAAGTATAGTGGAGTTTATAATAAAAATATTAGCCACTAGGTAAATAAGCTTTTTTAGCTACATCAAATCATGGATACTGAATAGGGAAGGGTGATAAGGAGGGGGGGAGGGTAAGTGGTTCTGCCAGGGAGTCTGGAAGGAATTCACCAGGCTCAAGCAAACTTTCAAGCCAAAATTGTAAAGTTTATTGTTATGCTGTAGAGAACAGTGGGCTAGATTCTTATGGAACCTGCAAACTCGCAGAGGCTGCAGGCATAGTTTTAAGGTGTCAATTATGCTAACTAGGTGAGCAAGGGTGGGATCAGGGAGGAGTTAAGGAGTGGTCAGTGTTCAAAGGACCATACACTTTTAATATCAACTGTGCAGGTGTATTGCCCATGATTCACAGGGAGATAGCTCAAGAGGGGGTCTAGCTGGAGGTGTGGTTTTAGGCCTGATATGTCACTAAAGAGTGCCCAGTCTGCCACCCACCAAGGTCATCAGAGACAGTGTGGGTATATAATTGACTAAGGAGTTACCCTATAGATAAGAATTTATGGTGGGGCTGGCCACTCTAACTAAGGGAGATAACATTTACATAACTAATTGTTTCAAGCAGAGATAAACAGGTCATGAGATGTTGCTGGGCAGAGCGCTGGAAGGGGGAAGGGGCAGAGTCAATGCTCTGAGGCTGGAGGGGTGGAAATGTGATCTTACAGACTGCTTTTACAAATTGATTTTACAGACATAGATCCCAAAGCACCCCATTTACAAACTGATGTTACAGATTGATACTACAGACATATATACATCACAAGGACCCCATCAATACCATCTTCTAAGACAGAGTTTCCCAAAGTACTAAGGAGATACTAAGCAGTAACCCAAATTATTGACTCCCTAAACATTTCTGCTTTTGTTAATAAAGAGAGTGCAAAGTCAACAAGTACAAAGTTAACACAGCAAATTCATGTCAGTTGACAATGTTACACAGTAATTATTTAATAAGGAATGTAAAATAAGATTAAATATAAGTAATAAATGAGTTAAAAGTCAAATATAAGTGTGTCAAATATCAATGCAAGAATAATCTGCCGCTGTAATTATCAGCCATCTGTTGGGGTAGATTTATAAACTGGGATGAGTTATAGCACTGCATGCTGCTTTGGAATGTAAAAGATATAAACTTAAAATTGAACAATTTCTGTGCAAAAGTTAAAATGACCATAATATCTGCTGTATTTATCATCTTCATTCACATTAGTAAATACATTGTAATAAACTAGATTAAAAAAAACCTTCAACTTAAAAATGAAATATCTTGAGAATAGTTATATATTCTCAATTAAAAATTTCTAAAATTTAATTTAAATTTAAGCCAGGTGGTAGCACAAGTCTGTAATGCCTGCTTCTGAGAGGTTGGGGCTGGCATATCTCTTGAACTTAGGAGTTCTGAGCTGCAGTGGGCTATGGTGATCCAGTGTCCACATTAAATTCAGGTCAAAATTCACATGTCAATCAGGAGCTGCAATAGGTAGGGCCTCATGAATAATCCCTACGTTTCCAGGTTAAACAATATAGGGGGACCCAGTCTTATAAAATAATAATTTTAAAATTGAAGGTCTTATTCAATTATTAATCTATATTTAAAACTAGTACAAGCATGACAGAGATAGTCTAAGTAGCAGAAACATAGAAACCCAAAGAAAAAGGAGAAAAATTTAGAAAATATTACCTTTGAATGAATGAATAGAAATTCATTAAGATCTTGATATGTGCCAAGCACTGGGGATACAAAAAGCAAAAACCAAGGCAGCCCCTGTTCTCATGGATCTCAAATTCTGATTGGTAAAGGCAAGATGTAAAAGAAACTTTAGCTGCAGGGTAGATAAAAATGCCCAGTATCTTAACTATTTAACAATGGGAAGTTTAGCAAGGGCCACAGGCCTTAAAAGAAAGAGATCATTGTATTTGCCTTAAAAATATTTTGGCTGCAAATAGCACAAAACCTAATAAATTGAAAGGATGTCTTGAAAGCATTCTTGCAGATTACATTGACAAGACAAGATGAGTTTTCTGGAGAAAATTAGTTGCAAAAACAACTTTTTCAAAAGTCTTATCTGGGACACCAAACAGATTTCTTGCATTTTATGTTGCTTATGAAATTGCTCAAAGTAAACAGTGTCATTTGATAAGAAACATTGGCGCTACCTGAAACTGCAACTACAGAGATGGTCAAAATGATGTTTAACAATCATACACAAAGAAGGTTTGAATGGTTCCATATACAATTAATATGGTAGGTTGGAGATTTGTCCATGTCTGTAGAACTTTGTGATCTATTCATTGAGAAACTAAAATCTTTTTTTTTTCTTGCAAATGGATGAAACTACAGATATAGTTAAATGTTAATTTGATTACATTGCAGGATTTATTGATGCAATTGATATTGGTGAAGATTCAGTCCTTTGAAATATATTTGTCACAATGCCACATCAAGAAAATTTTTCAATATAATTGATTCATTTCCTAATTTAAAAAAAAAAACACACAATATGGGAACATTGCATTATAATCTGCACTGAAAGTGCTCAGCTGATAACAGGATAAAATACCCATCTACAAACAGTAGATTAAAATGTGACTTGACTTCTCATGCATTAGATATGTTGCATGTGCTTTGCAAACAATCATTTAAATCAAGAAGCATGAGTGAGGATTCTGGGTCACAGAGTTGTTCAAGGTATTAAAATAGTTAACATTATAAAAAGCACAATTTGAAAAGGCAAACTGTAAAATTATGTGACAATATTGAGGCAGAACATAGTGAACTTCCATATTATTGTGAAATCTTCTGGTTTTCTCAAAGTACTTCAAAGGGCCTTTGAGCTAAAGGAAGAAATTGCCATTATTCTTAGTGACAAAGAAAATTAAGCAAATTTATTTTATAACAAAAATTTCCTCTTGAAACTTTCCAATTTGGGGGCGGCTAGGTGGCGCAGTGAGTAGAGCGTCAAGTAGAAGGAGCATTGGCTTGAGAGTCAGAGGACCTGGGTTCAGAGGACACAGAGAGAGTAAGTGGGTTGTCCAAGATCACAGCTACCAAATGTAAAAGTTGAGATTCAAAATCAGGTCTTCCTAACTCTAAATTGAGTATTCTTTCTACATTGCCATATTGCCCTTTTCCTTCTAAAGCATTCAGTCCCCAGGTATTTGATACCTCTCAGAGTGGGTCAAAACTCTTTGGAGGAGTCAAATTAGAGGAGAAAATAGAGGTACTACCATTTAAAAATTCTAATTCTTGGGGAGCTTGTTAAAACTAAACCTCCCAGGAATATTTTTCAGAATGAAAACTTTGTTCCTTTGTACAGAATACCATGACCTCTATGAGTCTCACATTTAATCAAGTGGAATCATTAAGATGGGAACATCACTTCTCATAACTTATGCAACATATAAGAATATTCATTCAGTTCATTGCTTGGCAGCCAATATCCCAAGGCTGATTTAATCCCAATATGCCTTGATGAATAATACTAAGAGGTAAATAATCTTCTGGCCCTCTCCTCATCGAAAGGACAGATTTCATGTTCATTTTATTTCTGAAAACTATGAATTACAGTATGAGTTGATGAATGTTAGTTTTCTCCTTTGGTTACCCGGGTAAATCAATAGGAGGAAACACAAGCATGCAGGCAGTTTGTATGAAAGCAGAAATGTGTTTGAACCTATGTCCAGGGTCTCTTGGTAATATTCTGCAATGTATTACTAGTTTCTTATTGAATGGAAACAAAAAATATTCCCTGTTCATTTCTATTCATTTGCCTTATCTTTCTTACTATTGCAGAAGTTCTTTGATTTAGAAAGAGAGAGTGCCTGCTCTACAAAAGAACAAAAGAACAATTCCTTTCCCAAGTTAAATAGAAATAAATATATGGTAACTGATGGAGCAGCTTACATTGGTAAGTGACACAGAATTTCAAAGTTGTAAAGGAACTTAAGTAGTCTACAAAGTGATTCATGTGTAATTTGAACCTCATGATGATCCTCATAAGAAGCTAGTAAGTTTCGTTTTTTCTATTTTAACAATAAAGAGTATGCCACCTTTGACACTGTCAATCATTCTCTTCTTCTTGATACTCTCTTTGCTCAAGGATTTCCTGACACTTCTTTCTCCCTCCTGATTCTCCTATATATTTGACTATTCATCAGTCTTTTCTGCTGAATCTTCAGTCAGATCATAACGCTAACCAGGGATGTTGCCCAAGGTTATCTCCAACCCTTTTCTTTTCCCTCTAAACTATTTAACTTAGAGCTCATCTACTCCCATGGATTCAACTATGATCTCTATGAATATGATTCTCAGCTCTATTTGACTAGCCCCAACCTTTCTCCCAACCTCCAGTCTTAAATCTCTAATTGACTATTGGACATCTTTAACTAGGTTAGATCATACATACCTTAAATTCAACATGTCCAAAATTAAACTCCTTATCTTTTCCCCAAAACCCTCCCCTCTTCCTACATTCTCTATGTCTATGGAGGGCACTACCATACTCACATTCACCTAGGCTAATAATCTAAACATCATCCACAACTCCTCATTCCCTCTCATTTCTCATATCAGATTAGTTACCAAGTCCTGTTGTTTGTATCTTTGTTTATGCCTCCTCTCCTCAGACATTGCCATCACTCTGGTAAAGGCTCTCATCACCTCATTCCTGGACAACTATAAAGGCCTGATGGTTGATCTCTCACCCTCAAGTCTCTCCCCACCCCAAAACATTCTCCATTCAACTATCAAATTCATCTTCCCCAGTCTGGCCACCTAACCACTCCCATTCAGTAAACTCCAGTGGCTCCCAGTTACCTCCAGGGTCAAATACAAAATCCTCTGTTTGGCTTTTAAAGCCCTTCATAACCTGGTCTCTTCCTACTTTTCCAGTCTTTTTACACCTCCTCCCTCCCAACCCCCATCTAATCTAATGACACTGACCTACTTGTGATGTTCCTTGCACATGACACTCTATTCCTGACTTCAAGCATTTTCACTGTCTGTCTCCCATGCCCAGAATTCTCTCCCTCCTCTTATCATCCTGGTTTCCCTGGGCTTCCTTTGTGTCTCAGCTAGTCTTACCTCTTACACAAAGTCTTTCATGACCTTCCTTAATCTTAATGATTTTCCCAAGGCTATCTTCAGTTTACTCTGTACATGTTCTCCTTACTCATAACCACTTCTTGTCTTCTCCATTAGACTATGGGCTCCTTGAGAGCAGGGACTGTCTTTTGCCTTTCTTTGTATCACCAATACTTAGTACAGTCCCTGGAATATAGCAGGTGCATCACAAATACTTGTTGACTGAATGATTGACATCAGCCAAGACCTGGCTTCTTTGTGGTGGAGTCAAAATTCAGGTTACAAGAAACATTTGAGAAGAAGCAGCAGAGTAAGTTACTATGTCTATAAATAGACAAGCACTGAATCAGAGAGTTGGGAAAAGAGCATCCCTTTTCTTGGGATTTGCCTCAGTCCTTGAGAAGGTGGACCCATCTAACAGAATCAGGATGAATAAAGCTATTTGCCAAAGCCTGTTGATTTCTCCTTTGCAACATCTATCAAATACCCCGCCTTCTCTCTTCTGACACTGTGGTCACTACTCTAGTGCAAGACCTCATCACCTCACGCCTTGATTCCTGCAGTAGCCTACTGGTGGGCCTGCCTGCCTCAAATCTCTCCCTACTCCACTCCGTCCTCCATTCAGCCACTAAAATAACTGTCCTAAAACACAGGCTCAATCATGTCATACAAACACACTCAAACTCTAGTGACTTCCTATTGCACCTACAATCAAATCCAAAATGTTTTTGTTTGGCGTTCAAAACCTTTCATAATCCAACACCCTCCTACTTTTCCAATCTCCTTACACTTTGCTCCCCAACATGTACTCTTCAATGCAGTGACACTGGACTTCTGGCTGCTCCAAAAACAAGATGCTCCATTTCTCAGCTCTGGACATTTGCTCTGGCTGTCCCTCACATATTCTCCTTCCTCCACTAGTACTGACCTCCCTGACTTCCTTTTAAATCCCAACTAAAATCCTTAGTTCCTTTGCATAGTGCCTGACACATAGTAGGGTTAATAAATGTTTACTAACTGACTGAATCAAGATTTTTTAGCTCAGTTCTTGGCCTCTTTATGCCTTCCTCTTCACTACTAGATTCTCAAAATCTCTCAGCAGAACCAAACTAATTCTTGCTATTAAACAAGCTTCTAAGCATGGGACTGAGCCCTCTCAGCCAATCAGAATAGTATTCCTGCTGCACCTAATTGAAATTCATCTGATTTAAGGAGGTATCCAGGATTTTTTTTTGTGCCCATTTCTGAATAATTGCTTAAATCAAGGTATCCTCATGTAAGAGATAATTACTTTTAAGTGGAGGGTAGTTAGGTGGCATAGTGGATAGAATTCCAGGCCTGGAGTCAGGAAGATTCATCTTCCTGAATTCAAATCTGACCTCAGAAACTTCCTACCTATGTGACCCTGGGCAAGTCCCTTGACCCTGCTTGCCTCAGTTCTTCATCCTTAAAATGACCTGGAGAAGGAAATGGCAAACTACTCCAGTACTTTTGCCAAGAAAATCCCAAATGGGGTCCCGAAGAGCTGGACACAACTGAACAACAACAAAACTTGAAAGTGGGGGAGAAGGTAATAATCAATGAACCTCCAGCCTACAGTGGTTTTTAGTCCTGGTTCAGTCTCTGATCAGTTAAGGATCTTGGAATAAGTCCCTTATCCTCTCTGAGCTGTACTTTCCTCACTTCTAAAGTAGGAACACTACTGTCAACCATATCAGCCTCATAGGGTTCTTGTGAGGATCATGTGAGGTCATAGATGAGAAAATATCCAATAGAGTTGGAAACACTATAAAATATAGGGCATTAATATTTATTATCCCCTACACCCAACTTTAAGAAGACCAAGAAAAATATTTTTCCTCTACTTTGAAATAGCCACCACAACTGCATAAAGGAGAATCTTTAAAGGTCTAGGAGAATCCAATAATTTTGGCATTGTCTTTTTTTTCAATGATAGCAAAATGTTAGGGTAGATGGCATGTTATTTCAATATAATTGTAATGAATAATGGAATGTAATCTAATTCTACTGAAAGACAGGAATGCTATTTTAGCCTTGCTGCTTCTCTTAGTAACATCAAATGGATTCCTCTTATACATTAATATGTTGACATTGGAGTCAGACTTTTTCCTATTTCTATTTTATTAAACATTCTGGTAGAGAGGTAGTCAAATGTGAAATGATATTAGTAAAAAAAAAAAGACAGTGTTTAAAATCTCATTTCTGCGCTTTAAGCAAGGCAAGTTTTTAATGACAAGTCTTGATACTCAGAGTTGATAAAGTTTTACACTTTTTTTTTCCACTGTCTCTGTGGACAGAGAGAAGTAAGGAAGTGTGGTGGCTTGGAGCCAGGAAGGTATCAGTTCTGATGTGACCCAGTGGGAAGTTCCTTGATATCTTTTTTTTTTTGAGTCAGTTGGGGTTAAATGACTTGCCCAGGGTCACACAGTTAGTGCCTGAGGTCCTCCTGACTCAAGGCCAGTGCTCTATCCATTGTGGCACCTAGCTGGCCCAAGTTTCTTGATATCTTAGTGCTTTGGGAAAGTCTCTCAACATATACTTTGCAGAAAAAGTACTAATATGCATTGATAAAAGAATTTCCTCACCTGGTTGTTCCTAATATCATTCCGCCTCCAATAGACAAGTTCTAGGGAATAACCCAAATCACATAAAAGTTAAATAACTTGGCAAGATCATGTAGCTAGTATCAGAGGCAGGATTCCAACTCAGTGTTTTAGGCCCAGTTCTCTAATGACTAAACCATGGTGCCATCACAATGTTCATGACTAACTACTAAACTGTGGATTTATAAAAGTTAAAAATATAATAAGGGTAACAATACTAACAGGTGTCATCCAAACAGAGGGAACATTTTTCCCTATTGTAGTAATCTGCTGCATTTTAAACATCCTCTAATAACAGTCATGAAAAGGGGACTTGAGTCATAATATCAGGTTGAGTCACTTTATAAGGTGTAAACAGGTAGCAAATGAATCTGTGAAAACTCAAATGTATGCAAAGTATTACTCACTTTACAGAAAGACTCAGCATCAAACTCTTCCTAGTGCATCTAAAATATGATTTGATTTCCACATCACTTTTCAGAGACACATCTTTGCCATCAAGTTAGCACAGCTGCATTGTGGGAGGATTTAAAGGGTATCAGAAGAAAAAAGGTTGTTGATGTTTTAAATAATTAACAGCTTGGCCCAGGAATGTTTTTTTTTTTAAACCTTCAGTCAGGCATTTGCTGGAAAAGGTCATACTTAGAATACTGAGTAAAGTTGCTTGGAAAAATCCATTTGAAGCCTTATCACAGAAATACAGCTCCAGAAAGCTTTCACACCAAGGACATCCTCAAGCCCATGTACCCAAGAGTCCCTGAATTCTCCAAAGTATAATTGGGACATGCTATTTCCTGGAGCAGCAAGTGGTGGAGATTATTAGGCATGGCAAACTCGCTTCAGAAGTTCTGGGATGGGTGTGAAAGCTACCAGCAGGGTGCTAGGTTAATCAATGGAATTAAGCAGACATACCAAAGTCCCATTTTCCATCTTCTCGAGCTGAGCTCACTTGCTTCCTTCCCCCCCTCCTTTTTTATTCCTTTGGGCAGAGTGGCAGGAGGGCCACAGCAAAAATTTAAACTGCCTTAGGTTTAGTGAGGCTAGCAACTGGAGACTTCAAATGTATTTTGGAAACTAAGGAGGGGATTTGCAGCTGGGTGAAATTACATCCCAATTAGAAAACATTGAAGTCCTGTGTGTTAGTTTGGAAGTTAAATTATATGTTTAGGGGTACAAAGAAGAATAAAAGACAGTACTGTGTTTGGGAATCCAACTGTATATCTTGTGAAAGCTGCAAAGAGCCATAATTCATGGATAAAGATTCAATTCAGCCTTTGGAAAGATTAGTAAAGACACACAGAATTCCTTGAATCCCTCAATAAGGCATGAAAGGAAAAGAACATTATTTTGTTCTTATTACACTTTCTCAGAATGGGATCAAAATTTAATCAGCATTCATCTCCCATAAACAAGGTCATTCATTTGACATTTACTTATTAAATGTTTATTATCTGAAAAGCACCATGCTATGGGCTTAGCAAGACTCAAAGAGAATTTTTTAGAGCCTATAATCATCATGGACTTATGCCACATAGGCAAATATGAACACAATTATATAATAGTGATACAAAAATATGATAATATATTTAAAATATACAATGTAATATGTTTTAATATATAAATATTGAATATATTAATAAGTAGTTAATGAAATTTAATGATAAGTATGTAATCATTTAATACTCTACTATATAAGAGTGCAAAAGTGGCACAAAATATTCAGGTTTAGAGGAAGAAACAATTAAGATCATTTGCAACTGGAAAAGGTTGAATCCTTGAGGGTTTCATGGGAGAGATTCCTTTGAACTGAACCTTAGAGAAGATTAGATTGCAATAAGCATAAAAGCTGTTAGCTAAGGATGGCATTCTAGGCTCAGGAAATATCATGAACAAAAGCACACATATACCCAAAATCCAAAAACAGTAGATGAGTGGATAGTCTAGCTATCCTGAATGTTCCAGTTCCTACGTTTTTCCATGGTGGGGCACTGTAATTTTCTTTGTCCAGAGCAGGGTGACATTGAGGTCTATAGGGAAATGTTAACAGTCATACTGCCTACAGGAAAATAATTTTAGACCCCCCAGAAATACATATAAGCAATACCCTGGAAAGGCAGCAAAGACTGTTTGGGACTGTTTATGACTTCAGTGGAAGATATTGCCCATTGCCAGTCTCCTTGGTCTCTCCAAATCTTGAGTCTAACTTCAAGGTCAGTGCCATGATTGTATCATCTGGCTTATTAGATCATAGAGTGAAAGAAGGATCTTTGGAGCTCTTCTAGTCTAACCTCCTCATTTTATGGATAAAGAGATTGAGAAAACCCAAGTCACTTGCCCATGGTCACATAGACGAAAAAGGCAGATTGAAACCCAAGACCACTCTCTGACATCAAATCCAATATTTTTCTACTATACCATACTGTTGAGAGTACTTCTGTGGCCATAAGTATATATGTTAAATCAAACTCAATAATGAATCCCTGGGCCTCTGTAGGCCCTAAACTCTATGTTTATATAAGCATACCTCTCCTAGCTCTGTCTGTATGAAAGTACTTCTTTCTTTCAGTGTGTGTGTGTGTGTGTGTGTGTGTGTGTGTGTGTGTGTGTGTGTGTGTGTGTGTGTGTGTGTGTGGCAAAGAGAAACAAAGAGGGAGAAAAGAAAGAAAAGGAGAGAGAGAAAGAAAAAGGTAAGGGAAAGAGAGATACAGAGAGAACCTCAGTAATATAGTCTCAGTCTGTCAGAAGCCAAGGTCTCTAGATAGTAGGTCATCTTAGAGAGAGTGGGAAATCCTCAGGAGGATGTTTCAGACATGCAGTGCTAGTTGTGTCTGAGAGCACTCATTTTGTCCCAGGCGTATTGTCCCAGTCCCCATGTTGATGACTTCTAAGGTCTGAATTAGATAAGAACAGTGGGACCCAAGAGACTTCTTGTGAGAGGGAACATGAGCTTAAAGGCACTCCCTGGGCATCCCTGAAATAAAGTAGACCTCTT
This sequence comes from Gymnobelideus leadbeateri, assembly GCA_011680675.1. Lineage (NCBI taxonomy): Eukaryota > Metazoa > Chordata > Mammalia > Diprotodontia > Petauridae > Gymnobelideus > Gymnobelideus leadbeateri. The sequence continues at coordinate 40,720 of WOXC01008002.1, forward strand.
AGCATGTCCCCCAAAAAGTTACATACAACAAAGGGAGCCAAGGACACCCCCAGACTACAAGAACTACAATGCTAGCCACATGTCTTAGAGAGTGCTTTCACATCAATACATGTATATTAAATTGCCTTCTCCTGCAGCTGAATGGCACTGGCCAGTTTTACATCACCAGCAGATTTCTGCTGCTGACACTTGTGATACTTTAATTAATTATCACCCTGCTTGAGGTGAATTTACAGATATTCTTACTTCCTTCTCCTACACTTTGCAGGGGTCTGAATATCTTCAGTCCCTGCCTGCCGCTGGTACAAACTTAATTAGCCTACTCTGCACAATCCACAAAACCATACAGCTTCTCAGTTGCAATAACTTGCCCCAACAACAACATTAATAACCAGAAGCAGATCATCCACAACATGAAAGCATCCCTGATGGGTTTTTTTTAAATAGGCCTTCTAGCATTCACCAGGGAAAGGTTTCTAGCTGACAAGAACACACCTCGGGTGCTTCCACCAATAACCCCATGTGTTTTTACTCATTTGCTTCCACAGTCTGCTAATAGATACCAAAAAGGACATTTCATTTATGCATCATTTATATTCTACTTCTGGGAACAATGATAATACTTTAATCAGGAAAACAGCATGTCAAAGGAGACAGTACTTTCTGGCAGTATCTAATCAGGCAAAGAAACAGTTGGATGAGTTGAAAGGCAGAGGAAGTAGCATTTTTTTAGCCCACTTTACTTTCCTGATGGACCATTTCAAAGACAGATTCAAAGTGCTTCCGAATATGAAGTATTGACCAAAAGCATCGAAAGAATATTACTCTGTTCACTGTACCTACAGTATATAGTATGCTTCAAAGATTGGAAACTGACCTGGAAGAGTTAAGTCACGTACTAGCCATGGATAGACTTTGTGCAATCTTTTATTTAGGGATTTCTAATTCTCTTTTGTTAACTTTGAATATCCAGGTCATTAGAACTCTTGCCAAAAAATTTTTAAATAAAATAAATTTTAAAAAAGAACTCTTTCCAGCTCCCAAATTATGTACATAATGAATAGCTATCTGTAAGAGGGGGCAAAGTCCTTGTGTCTTGGAATACACAAGCAAAGGGATTTCATAGATTCCATCTCAAAGCCTTGAGTAAGAGCAAAGTCAAGAATTCTTACATTGAGGTTAGCTACTTCTCTCTTAGCTATTCACAGTCTCAGGACCCCCGAGCTGTAAATTCTGGAGGAGAAAACTATTAGGAAAACCATAATCTATGGGAGAATCTGTGTATTTTCCATTACATAAGTGAGTGCCAGGAGCCACATTTGGACTGTTGTTTTCTCTATGGACCTTCTTCCTAGATCTTGTCACATACATTAGAAAAAAATCATCAAAACCTGAAGTTGTAGAACCTGTAGGTCTACCAAAACATTATATTAACTGGAAATGCTAAGAGGCAAAGTCAATAGCATTTTTTCCTATACTCTGCCATAAAACTAAAAGCCAGATGACTATACTTTCAAATTTCTTCTCAATAAATTTGGCTTCAGATAAATCTTGCATGCACAAGCAGTCTCATTTTTCTAGTGGAGCCATGGACAACACAAAAACCACACATTTAGAAAGCATTTGCTACTAAATGTCAGATAATGCAACAAATGCCTACCCATCCCCACTCCCACCCTCACCAATTTGCCCTCTTCATCAAAACCAAAAAACACATTTATATGAAGCTGCTGACACTTTGGTTAAGAAAAGATATGCCTACAAATATGTTTGCAAAAAAAATAACAAAAACATTTTAATAATATAAATTTTGTTTGGTTTGTGACTGGATCTTTTAAATGATAATAAATGTTCAATTCAATGACCCTGACTTCTTAGACTCTAAGTAGGAATAGCTGAAGGGGCTGGAGATATTTAGCTTAGATAAGAGAACACAGGATGAACATGATTGATATCTTCCAATATTAGAAGGTTTATTATATGAAAAACAGGTTCAGTTTATTCCATGAGATTCCACAGAACAGTGGGTAGGATTTATAAAGAAAAAGATTTGGGCTCAGTATAAGAAAGGATTTTCTAACAATACTAGAATGGAATCATTTGTAAGATAGTGAGGTTCATATCACTTAAAATGCTGAAGCAGAGACTAGCTGGCTATCTATCAAGGATGTTACAAAAGAGTATGAAGAGTCTTAGATTTCTAGTTCCAGTTCTGCCACTAATTATCTCTGATCTTGAATAAGTCTTTTAATTTTTCTGAACTCTGGTTTCTTCATTTATAAAACAAGGGGTTTGAACTTGATCTCTAAACTCCAACTTTAAGATGTCATAAGTCCGTAGCTTACTACATTGGATAGAATTTGACTGAGTGGCCTCCAGGTCCTCTCTATCTAAAATTCTATACTAGTGTGGAGCCTGAGGATGCAACCTAATAATAATAATAGTATAGATAGATAGTTGTGTATTTGTGTGTATACATATATGCATATACATATATGGCATTGAGGATTGTAAAAAGATTTACATGCATTATCTCATTTGATATTCATAATAATTCCATTGAGATATGTGGTACTATTATTCCCATTTTTCTGATGAAGAAATGGAAGCTGAGAAAGGTTGTGATTTATTCAGAATCACCATAGTTCATGGATTGAGGGTTAAAAAGTCTTAGACATCAGAGGTCATCTATTCCTGCTCTCCCATTTTACAGATGCAGAAACTGATGCTAAGTGACTTCTTTAGGGTCACATAGTTATACTGAGGCAAGTGAGATCCAAGACTGCCAAGGGTGGGAAATCTTTCCTCCAGACTCCAAGACAGGTTTTAGACTAGAATTATATGAATTTATCATCTTCAAAGATCTCTAGTATATAGGTACAATTCTAAGGAGTTCAGAACAACTACTTTTATCTTCAATTGTTCTTAAGGGGGAGAAAAGCCCTTAGCTTATAATTACCAGCTTGGCCCCTTCCCATAAAATGTTGATTACAGAAAGGACCATCATGAATAGCTAGTAATTCTCATTATTAAAGGAAGGAATAAAAAGAAATTCAATAATTTATACAGATTAGAATATGCCACAGGAGACAAAGGAATAAATAGATTCTTCAATTGGAAGTGAGATAAGATCTCAGCTCAAAGTAGGAGAGAATGATCTCACTAAAGGGAAGCCTACTCTCATCAGTCTTTAAGAGTACAGGACCCGGAGGTCAAGAGACATGATGGGGGCTAGCTTCTGCCACATATGCAGAGCTTCAGGGCTCCAGTTCACAATTCAAAATATGCAACTTACCTTTTTCTTGGTTTGGTTTTTTAAAGGTCATTCTCAAGGTACCTGTCCAAGCAATTGAAATAAATCCCTTATCCACTCACACAGTATCACAGCTCAGGATTTTCTCATCTAATCAGACGTCCCTTTACAGAAAAATAGCACAGTTCACAAGTCTATCTCACAGGAAAAAAATCATAGCATGGTTGGGTGGAAGTAGGAGTTACATATCACAAGATAGATTCGAGGGCCTTGAAATCAGGCACTGTTCTTTAGCAGCCATTAGCTCCCTTTTATATAAGATGCCCCCAAAGACGTCTGCTAGATCTCTCAGTTGCTACCACCTACTAGTCACAAAAGGGTAACAAATACAGGTCCTTAAACTGAGTGATAGATAGGAGAAGATGAAAGATGACTAACTTAGATGCATCTTATTTTTAATGAAAATATTCTTGCCTTCTAAACAATCACTAAATTACCTTCTTTGTCATATGTACTGCCTTTTAAAATGGTTTTGGTTTGCCATGGATGAAACAAACAAGGATCACAATACAATGAATGTTTTTTTTTTTCAAATGTGAAAAAAAGCCATGTATACTAAGCTGTCTATTTTTAAATAAAGAGAGAAAGATAACCCTAGCAAAAAAAAAAAAAAAACAAATCCACCATTTTGAGGGCAAGCCCTTAGACTCCAGGCATGAAAAGAGAGGTGTTGGAAGTTGGAACCCTGAACTTCCAACAGTGTCTCCCACATACACCTTCACAATGAAGCTAAATAGTTGCTACAGATGAATTAGAACTATCTCTAGGACCAATTCTAGCTTTTAAAAAACCATTTCCTTGAGTTCTGTCCAGGTGACTAGGACTTATTTTGTGGCCGTCCAGCTTCCAGGGTAGAAAAAAATCTGACACTGGTGTCAGGAAAATGTTTTATCTCCCAGAGTAAAGAGACATAAAAATATACCTAGTTAGGATCAGACTTTTTCCCCTCTGGACAATGCCTTACATTTATATGTGTACATATGGAGTGATGTGTCATCTCTTTGAGAAGGTATTAATTGTTCACAGGAATTTTAAGTTTATTCCTATATATTTTAGATGTTGCTGTATTTAGTGCATCTTGTGAATGTCAATAAAAAATAACATTTACAAAAAGAACAGCAGATGACTTGTTTTGAGTTTCAAGTTGAGGAAAGCTGATGAGAAAATGCCAAAATAATATGCAAATATTAATATGCCATATGTAAGGGCTTTTAGAATATTTTTCTTCCCCCAGAGCTGTCAATACAAACCACTCTCCAAACCACTGTTCCTATTTATTTGGGGGGGGGGGTGAAGAGTGTTACTTTTTTTATTGTGTTTGCAATAGGCCCCAGTGGATAGGAACGTTTCACCATGAACACCTTTCTCTGTTTGTTTGCAGGGAATTTTGATTGGGTAGGAAATGATTTTACCCAGAATGCTGGCACAGGCCTTGTTATCAACCAGGCAGACGTGGAAAACAGCACAAGCATCATCAGGCAACTGAAAGGAGTGTTTGAAAGGGACTGGTATTCACCCTACGCCAAAAACTTACAACCAATTAAGCAGCCAAACTGCTCCAGCCACAAACTTAACAAATTGGTAACAAACAAGACTGCTGCAACATACAATACAAGCGAGAATGACCCCTTGAGTGTACAACATGAATGAAGAGACCTGACCGGATGGACAGATTAGCATTTCATATCTACTAATAAGAAACTAGGGGAGGTGGGGAAGCCAAAAAAAGTCTTTTTTAAGGAAAAAGCACACTTCAAAAATGTTCTCTGAACTGCATACAATAATATCTATATAACTATATCATAGCTCTACATATGATGGTTTAAGACTTTTATATTTGTTACTTCTGACAATGAATGTCGTTTCTGCTTAGAGGGTAGTTTTCAAGTTTTACATTGGAATTTAAAGACTTCAATTCTCTTCCTGTTTCCTTGCCTGGTTATCACCAGAAGATATGAGGGGGAAGTGAAGGCAAGCTCTGTCATGCCACTTCAAGATCTGTTGACTTACAGAGGAGAGTGGATATTTCACCTTGGAAAAGATACCAGTAGGGGCACATAAATCACTCTCCATTCCTGCACCACCACACCATCATCCAAGCATTAGTAGCTTATGTTTATATGCAATCCTCCAAAGCTATATGTAAAAAAAATGCCATTTGGTCTTCTCACTCAATTAATCCAGTAGCAAAGGCTTCATATTCTCTTCACCCCTTACAAAATGTTCTTGTTCTAAGGTTTCCTTCTAAATTCTATTATGTTCGTTCTCTACGACATTAATTCTTAGTATAGTATCTTTTGCAAATGCCTTATTCCTCTGAATGACTACACAAAGGAAATGGAAGTCTTCAATTTTCACTTTTCAACTGTGCTTTTCTACTAAATTGGTATTTTTGAATTGCAACCTTCAATATATTGAGCATTTTTGCCTGCTCCAAAAGTCAGGTGGATTGCCAATTTGGAAAAAAAAATAATCACTACTAATTCCCAACAAGGTTAGGGAAAGCCAGATTTGGTTTGGGTTTGTTGGGATTTGGATTGGGGGGTGGGGGGATGGGATATTTATTTTATATTTTTTAAGAATCTGGTATTATGGAAGAAAGACCTTTGTGGAACTATTATTTTAGTTTGCTTAGAATCATTATGATGCTTTTGAGAGTATGTCAGCAAAAGTTTGTAGCATTCTTCTTCTATAGTCACTTAAGATACCAAATGCTTTTCAGAGAAATGCAATTTTAAAATATGCTTTCCATATTTTACTAATCAGCAAAAAGATGCTGATTAGGCTTGTTCTATACTCTTCTGTGTCGTTATTTTATAAATATACAATATAGACCCATAAATATATTAATAGAGGCTGTTGTCACATGAGAGAGGCATGGTCTAGTCTAAGCACATAGTTGGCAGCCAGGATAAAAGAGTCCCAGGTCTCCTCCTGGCTCCCTCTATAGCTAGAGACAAGACACATCACCCCTTTGCCTCCAGTTTCTATTGGTAATGTAGGGACAGTAATACCCACCTACCTCACAGGGATGTTGTGAGGGTTAGGAAATATTTACAAAGTGTTTTGAAATCAAAAGAGCCTATATAAATGCTAAGCATTATTTACATATAATCTTCTTTCTTGGGATCAACTTGGTGATATCCTAATGTAATATAAGTTCTTCCTGAGGAACTGTTGGAGGAACAAAATGTGTCTTCAAAGCTGCAGATTTGGATGTAAAATCTCATGGAGACGTAAGAACCCTGATGGAAGTTTGAGTTATCAAGGATGCTGGGAAAGCATTTCATTGGAACATTTTGGCATGTCATTTTGTCTCAATGTGTAGTAGCATCAACATGGAACACTGTGCTGGTCATCCTCTTTGGAAACAACAGACCAATTTGTTTTCCAAACAAGAGAAAGCATTTTCACCAACCATTCTACTTCTTTTTCAACCACTTGGTTCTTACTATGCCAGAAGAAACAAAGATATACATCAGTTGTATCAGCTGGATCCTAGTATTAAAGGATGACTGATGATTTGTCTCACTATTGTAAAACTTTCTGGTTGTTTTAAAATAATTCTTGGTTGGACGTGTCAACCAGTTAGAAAATGATGCATGTGCTAGAATTGTATTTTTTTAAAGAATACTGTACTTTTATGAAAGAATTTGATTTTTTTAAAGGTCTGTGGGTTTTAATGACATTCTTTATTACCAATGGCCAGCCTATCCAGCCTGAATATTTAACATAGATTCCATTTATTGTAGGGTGCTACATGGATAGCTTTGATATAGTGTGGGGATCAATAACCATTCCACTAAAGTGCAGTAAGGTTTGGTAAGTTAGCTTACATAAAATTACAAAGGGGGGTAAAAAACTAACAGTACCCTTGAACTAAATAGAGCAAGCCTGAGTTTAGATCTGCAAAGGACAGCTCTAAAGGGAGAAGGGAGCAGCTGGTTCCACTGGGACATCACTGTTTTAGTTCTAGAGGGAGAGGTGAGAAACACCACATAAGCTCTCTTGGAATAGCTACAGTGAAGAGACATGTTTGAAGTAATGGCGGGGGGCGGGGAGGGGGGTATGTGGATGAAGAGAGGAGGAAGTACAGCTACCCTTTGCACATGTGAGGAGAGATACTGTGCTGGCTGGGAACTGCAGCTGACCTCCCTACCCTGCCAAGTGGAACCATCACATCCTAGACTGCCCAGAATCTGCTTCTGCCCATGTACCAACAGCAATATCTCCACCCTGATAGTCCCACGAAACATAGTGCAGGGACTTTCTTACCTGAATATATTGGTCACAGCAGGTTGGTCAAGAAGTGTTTGAAGACCTTGACATTATTCAGCTTCGCAGAAGATTACACCTGGGCAATGATAGGCAGAAACATACTATGCAGAAGGCATTGTTTTCTGTAGCATTTTTATTTGCTTTTCTATTTGGGGTGGAAGTGGGGGGTTCACTGCTTCCCTGTGAAATGGCTCATTTCCTTTTCAGCTTTGAAACTATCAATGCTTACCAATATGAAAGATCCTACTACCATCAGAAGAAGGCTGGAGGAAATTGTTCTATTCCCTAAGCTCACCCCAAACTCTACAAGAATTACCAAGGCACTTCCAATAAGAGTAGTTTAGTTGACCCCAAAGATGATTCTCCCAAGAAAAGCAAATGAAACATGGTTATTATTTGAGAATATATGATAGACCTGTGTGCTGCAAACATTGACTAGTGCCTTATTCATTCTCAAGCATTGAGTTCAAATAATGGTTAATTATACATGGGTAATTATTCAGTTCAATTTGATATCGCTTGCTGACAAAAAAAAATTTGAGGACATTTCTATTATAGACTTGCAGATAAATACCCCAAAGTTTACAAGCCCTCTAACTCTTTCAACCAGTGTATCCTTCTCCCAAGTCATACCCCCTATATTACACAATCAAATTCAAGCACCTGTTTTGGTTTTGTTGTTGTTACCATTGTCAAGTCATGCATTGTAATTGGACCTTGAAACCTTTGAAAGGTAAATCAGTGGTTTTAAGACTCCTGTAGACTATATAGTCATCCTCTGCTGTTGTTCATGAATCATAGAATCTTAAGGTTTAGAAGGTATCTCAAGAAGTCTAACCCTGTTTGAAGCATGAATCCCCCCCCCATGACATCCCTGACAAATGGTCACTCAGTCTCAACCTGAACACCTCCTGTGAAGTGGAACTTAAGACTCCATGGCTTGGTGTGGTGCTCTTCCCTGAATGTGATGGAATAAGCACACGTTAAAAATTTCTACCAATACACCACTGTCTTTCAAGGAACACAGACAAGGCTATTTCATGGCATTCTGGGGTTCAACAGGTCACAGTGAGAAAATATGTGTTAATTGATATCAGAAGAGACTGAGTTCCCAAATATACAACTTTGAGAACTAAGAAAATACTTCCAATCTGTGTAGCATTACCCCCATCTTAATGCTCATGGAGCATCTTCCAACAAGGCTATATCTGTGATATATATCCCATTTTTGTCTTGGGTTGGAGTGGGACAGGTTCAAACCTTTTGTTTTATCTTGCCCTTTTAACTTTTTATTAAAATGCAGTTGCTGGATTATTTTTTTAAAAGTGCCTCACTGAGCCCTAGAAACTGAATGATGCTTATTTCCCACCAGCTTATAGCTGTAGTCAAGTAGATCAATCAGGACATCAGGCTGTACAAGATATTGTTTTGCTCTAAGAATGCTTGATGAAATACAAGGTCTAGAAAACATCAGAACATAAAAATTGTTAAGCAGGGTTGAACGTATGGTCCATCCAGCCCAATAATTCTGTGTTAGAATTTTCCTTTCCTTCATGTGCCATTTGCACTCTATTACATGGGGTGGGGGATAGGGGGCTTTGTTGTTTTTTTAAGCCTGGACATGTGATTTAATCAGAGTGGGTGACCCCCACCCAGTATGGAAACTTTATTAATGCAGATTAGTAAGTCATCTATAACTTAGTTGATGGATCTTAGAGAATAGAATGATGGGAATGAGAGATTAAGTGACTTAACCCACAGTCACATGGATAGTCTAGATCAGAGGAAGGATTTGAATCCAGATCTACCTTGACTCCAAGACCCTCTGTCTACTATCCCATGCTGCCTATTTGCCTAAGTTTGATGGTCCAAAATTCATTCCACTATTTTTGATGTTCTTGAAAGGCTGCTTGAACTCTAAATTAGATCCATCTTCCTCTGTCAGATGAGATGTTTGTTGTTTGTTGTTCAAATATGAGTCCCCTAAAAAGAGTCCCAGATATTCCTAATAAATAGTTAATTTACTTTATATACCTTATTCTTAATGCCAGTCGTTTGGAGAGGATATACTTTATCTTCAACCTTCTGGGAAGCAAAATTAATCTGACTTCCCTTTAACTAAAGACAGGCTGAGTACATTTTTTTTCCTGTTCTTTTCCCCCCATGCAATATAATTTTGCTTCTTTTCCTAAATAGGAACTATTACTCCTTTCCCTGCACTATTTTGATAACCAAATTGCTGTTTGCCACTTTTGCTTTATTCATTTAAAATTGCTGAAAGGCTTAAACGTTGGACTCAGATGCAGCTTGCAGCCTGGCATTCCCATTTGGGAGAATTCATATCTTTAGCTGAATTGCAATCATGGCTTTATATAATAGCCAGTCAGTCTATAAAGCATAGTTTCTTGGACCCTTATAAACTGTGTTTTCTTCATCTTATATGGACCATGAGCAGTACTGCAGGTCCAGAATTCTTCAAGATGACTCCTGTTACATATTTAACTTTAGATACCTATGTGAAAAATATGAGTTTTGATAAGCTGGATAGGTGTTTGCTTTTGCTATGTTAACAACTTTCTATTCTGTTATAAATATCTTGAATTTATAAATGCATCATTATTATACTGATGGAATAAAGTTGTATCTCAGCCTATGTAGGGACATGAAACTAACCCTTAAATCCATATACAAGTTGGCACAATAAAGGCTGGGTTTGGGAGATGATTATAAATCTCCTCAATTCTTTCATACAACTGAGCACTAAACTTCCTAGAATAAAGTATCAAAATGAAGACCTTTTCTTCATACTGTGCCACGAGGCATGTCCTCTTTTTCATCACAGCTTGGTCTCAGAAACCAGGTTAGATGTCAGTTACCATGTTATATCATGATAAGTGACTGAAAAGAATAACGTCAATGCTGATGGACCAATGGATTATGGTCCCACTGTTTTGTAAATTAGTCCAAGAAACTGTCTTTGTAACATTACTCTTATCTCTATAAAAAATGTTTTTTTTTTTAACAATGTGTTGGTTGTAAATGAATGAGTGATCTTTTTGATCTGGAAAAACTCCCTATATATGCACTACTAATTACTTCCAATTAAGAAAGGAAGTAGTCTGTGAAAATTCTAGTTCATCATCCTTCCATGCTCAGCCATTTGATATCCAATCTTTCCATGTACAGACACTAAGAAGAATAAAGGAGAAGGGTACTGCTTTTTTGTTTTATTGAATGGCTATGATCATTGAATGGCAAGGTGGAAAATTATCCATTTTAATAGATGTCTTAGCTTTTCATCAGGGTTTATTTAGTAAAGATCTCCTTTCTATGGCTATCTGTCCTCTGAAATAATCAAAATGTCTCCTTGAAATGAACCACTCAGCAAACAAATGTGTGTTTATTAAGTGCCTGTGATGTGTACAGCAGTGAGGTCAGTTGATGTAGAAGGTAAAAAGTGAGTCTTAGAGTCAGGAAAACCCAAGTATATGTCCTGCTTCTAACTCATATTAGCTATCTGATCATTAATAAATCACTTAAACTCTCAAGAAACTCTCTAAGACCACAAGTTATAGTAAAAAGAATACACACAAGAAATTCCCTATACTCAAGTCTGATTCTCCAACCCCACCACCACCAAGAACATATGTAGACTCTGTTAGACACTCTCAAAGATTAAAAAAATTATATAGTCTATACATCCAAGAAGCTTATAGGCTGGTAGAGATAATAGACATGATCACAAATAATGGCAATAGTGATTTAACATGTATAATTAGATATTATATTGCTTGCCTTCACAAGGGGTGGGTAAGGGGCAGGAGGAAGGGAGAGAATTTGAAACAAATTTTTAAAATGCTTTTAAAAACTTACATGCAATTGGGAAATATTTAACAAAATAAATAAAAATATATTTAGAAAACAAATAATTGCAACATAAATTAGAAGGAAAGTACGTAGGAAAGAGGAATGAGAAATTGGAGAAAGAAAGAAATCAGGGCAAGGCTTCCAACAAAGGTTGCATCTGAGCTGGGTCTTGAAGGAAAAGAAATTCAATGATCAACATTCCCTTCTTTTCAGGCCCTACATTTTCCACCAGAGTCCCTCAGTCCATGGTGATATATGTTTGGTATCTGTAGATTTGTTCAATGCTTTCTTATCTCACGACAATAATAAAGTAATATTCTTTGACTCGATAAAAAGAAAATAATCCCAGAACATGTTTAGACAGACTTTTTTTGGTTTCCTTTGGTTGGAAATAGAATCTTATCTCTAACAGAGAAAGGATCATAAGTGTTTAAATTTGACCAATAGAACATTTAACAGAGGAGGACTATGAGAAGAAATCTGAATGGAGTTAACCATCCCACAAGGTGAAGTTTCAAAAGTGAGAAAATATCAGAAGACAGTATTTTCTGCTCCACTGGGGATACCTGAGGTCAGTGACAAAATTATAATTTATAAGAAAGGTCTTATTAACATTTTACTCAACTAAGTTTAATAAGGAGAAAAACACGTGAACATATTTGAATTTTAAGTGTAGTAGGGTAAGCATTTTCTTATAGATGCAATAGGATCATGCAGAGAAAAGAGTGATTTCTTTTTCAAGATGGCTAATTATTATTAAACCTATCCTTCTAGGGCTAAGAAAGCTTGTAAGCTCTTGGAGTTATTATAGTGCTGCTGTATCATCTGCTTCAAGTCTGAAATTCTGGGAAATAAATTATCATGTTAAATTCTGCCTTTCTGGACCACAAAAGTGTGCACTGCAGGTCAGGGTTCAGAAAAATAAAAGACATTGGCTTCAAAAATCTTTTTAGATCTGAAGGGAGTGATCAGTAAGAAATAAGGATTAGATACTCATAGTAAGAACACAGGAAATATTTATAATATAAAAGCAAAGTAGAGTTGAGATCTCTTTCAACTATTTTTACTTAAATCAAATCAATTCAAGAAATATTAGTCAATCTTCTAACTGCAAAGCATTGTGCTAGATGCTGGGGGGGCGGGCAAAGATAAATAGGACACAGCAGCATAATAACAAAGGGTTTATACTCTATTAGGGATAATAAGATATATCTGTGATGCCATTGGTTTGATGACCCATCCCACAACAGAAACATCTCCACAAAGTTTCATCCTGTGCATTTCCATAGAGGCTCTATCAAATGCCCCAGGTTGCCCAGTAGTCTTTCCCTGCCTTGTTTGTTTATTTATTCATTCATTCATTCATTTTAATAACTGGGGGGAGCCAATGGAGCATTCAATAATTCTCACCACTTTTTCAGGTCAAGTCATTGGAATATGCTATAGCCAAATCATCCCCACTCTATTATGTCTGCCTTTCCATTGCTCTTTGTTCATACCAAATTTCAATTTTTGCAAGATTGTGGTGTCCCATGTTTTGCAATCATATATCCTCACCAAGAGAGTATTGATATTAAAGACACTGGCTTCTGCAGCTACTAGGTGCCTGGGTCCATGGAAAGTGCTGCTCTAACGATAGAAAATTATTATATTTGGACTCTGCATAGGATACATAGTGCTGGCAAATACCCTAGGTAAGCATACATCTCTAAGGTTTTATGACTCACTCACGTGATGGCTTCAGTTCTCTCCTGAGCAGCACCTGTCATACAATCTTAAATAATTATCCCATGTACAAAGGAGACACCTTGTTGAGGAAATTTTTTGAAGTTGCATATTTTTCTACAAAATCAAATACATAAAATCACCAAACAAGTAGAAATAGGTGATCTTAAATTCTCTACAATTTCAGTTAAGTCCTGTGCCAGTGAATAGTGTCTGCTAGACAACCTGATAGAAAATCATCTGCAAAAGGCTTCCTATTTTCATCAAGAATGCCTTCCACATATACATAGAATAAAAGTGGATAGTTGATTATGTCTTCTCTACCCTTAGTCGTGGTAACAGAAGGAGCATAATTTAGTGGATAGGGAGCTGGCTTCAAGGACAGGAAGAAGAGTCAATTCCCTCCTTTGTGATCCTGACAAAATCACACCAGCCTTCAGTGCTCTGGTAGAGTGGTACCAAACTCAGATAGAAGTGGAATCTACTGATCCATACATAAGGATCTCTTATCTCTCATACTGACTTAAATTTAAATATAATGATATCTTGTAGTTAACTGTATTTTCATTTTTTGGTTAAATATTTCCCAATTACATTTTCATCTGGTTCTAGCTGCACTTGGGAATGTTGAGGGCCATCTCTGCTCTAGGAGACTGACTGTAGGTTGAAGAGAAGGTGCTGACATTGGTAGAGAGAGTTTCCTCACTTGAGATTTCCCTATACCAATTAAATCACAGGTTCCATTTTTCTCTCTGATAGTATCATTCACAAAAGGTAATGTGGTATATTGGTTAGGATCCCTCTTGCTTTTGCCTTTTACTTTATTCTTGAGTCAAACAAGTTATAGTTCTAAAAAAAGGGAAAGAATTCAGTGTTTCTAGGTCCAGCAGACAGCTCCTAATAGACCTGCAGTCTACAAATGCCCCCCAGACAAATTATCTGGACTCATGCAAGAAAAAGAAGTCTAGAGCTGCTTAAAAATGTTAAACATGGACAAACCCCAAATATGTGTAGGGCTTCCAAGAAGGGATTACTGAGCATATCAGTAAGAGACAAGACCGATTCTTCTCGAGAACATAAATAAAAAGTACTTCTGTAGACATCTACAGGGAGGGAAAGCAATAATTTTCCAGCTAAAGTTATAGGATGTTCTGATTGTTAAGATATTTGAGGGTTGAATACAGAAAAGGGAAAAAAATTCTGTGTTAATATTTTGACTGGACTGTCATTCATACCGTGTAACTCGATAGAAATCCTCTTCTATTTAGTCTTTTGTTAAATATACACACAACCAAGAAGGTTGGTTGGAAATCAACCCAACAGATCCAAGACAAGCTCCCAAGATTCTGCATGTGGCTCAGATACATAAGAGCTTTGGACTCATTCATATTAAATTCAATACCAGAGACTAACCTCAAATTTAAGAAATCTCCAGTCTCAAAATCTAAGGATTGCAAGTTATAGTGGTTTCCTGGTGCACTGAGCTCCTTGAAGAAAAAAAGAGGACACTCCACATAGTTACTATGCAGTATTCTACTTGGAGCCCAAAACCAGTGAATTACTCAGGTAAAGTCTGTCCAATGGGATGGGGATAGCTTGTTCAGTAGTCAGGAGCATATGTTTACCTTCCTAGAGGAAAGCTAAAGCACAGGATGGCATTAATATGTAAAAGATTGTGTATGATCTTATGAAAGAGGGATTTCACCAAAATGTTATGAAAAGGATGTTATCAAAATGACTCAGAAGCAACCCCCAGATTCAGGTCTCCTTAGAGAGATGATGGGCTATTTTGGGTATTCATGTGTTCTATATCTGTTCATAGGTGCCCTTATGTCTTTTTTGTCTTATGTTTTCTGTGGGGAGAAATAAAAAATCATACATGTGTATATATGTATACCTATACATGTGCATTACATACATGGATACATATATAAGCATTTGTTTTGCCACCCCAAATTCTTTTTTAAAATATCTAGGGATTGGGGCAGCTAGTGGCACAGTGAATAGAGCTCTCAGAGTTAGGAGGACCCAAGTTCAAATCCGGCCTCAGACACTTAATACTTACTAGTCATGTGACCTTGGGCAAGTCACTTAACCCCAATTGCCCTGCCTTCCCCCCTCCAAAAAAGCAAAAACAAAAAACAAAGAAAAAAAAGATCTAGGGATCTAATTATTGACATTTCAGGATATCTAGATGTGAGTTATATGAGTATACTAGGAAATTTGCTAACACCATATCCAGGTGGCAGCAATGAGCCAAAGAGAAAAAACTCACCCTCTTGGAGCCAGTTCCCCCCAAAACCCTCCCCTCCCCTCTCCTCCCCAGGTCATAATAATTGGTGTGATCCCAGACAGTCTGCTGGAAGACCTGGACTATAGGTTACAAGTAATTTTGTTCAGAGCCTCAGCATCATTTCTGAAAGAAAATATTCACGAAGTTTGGGTACAAACTGAAGCTTCTGAATTGTCCAGAAACTTTTTTCATATCTTGATCCTAATATTTGCCTATGGTTTTAGCACACCCTCTCCCTTATCCTCACCATTATATTAAAGTCCTCAAGTGTCAAGTCATCTTAATTTAGTTTGGAGGATCTTGTCAAGTTCCTCACAGAATTTTTTCACTTTTTAATTTCTCGAAACAGTCATTGATGTATAAGTTGCAATTATCTTCACTGTAGTCCATTTGCCTGTGCTTATTTTGAGGACTGAAAGTTCAGATGGCCAATTATCCTGTAAAATGATGCTTCTTATTGCCTTTGGGCACACTGTGAAATCAATTCTACCAACTTTTGTGAAATTCTCCAAGGAGGTCTCAAGAGCTGTCCTTTCATTCAGCTGTAACTTCTTCACGTTTATAGTAAGAATTATAATATAGATGGGATTCTATTCCTCCTGCAGGTGTCAACACCTTTGTTGCTAGATAGATACTATATTAAGAGTAAAAACACTGAATATAAACTGCCTAAGACCTGTATGATTATTCAACTGTAGTGGAAGTAAAATGGGGTCACACAGGTCTGAGGGCCATTTTGTATTTCTGTTACTGGTCTTGACCCTTCATGGGTCAACATAGACATTCATATCATTACCTGGGGAACAAACTTCTGGTGGTAAGCCTTTTCCATTTAAGTAGGGTGGTCCTCAGACAGTAGACATAAGTACAAAGTAAAATATAAACAAAAAGAAATCTGATGCAAAGCACATAAATGCATTCATGATACAAAGTTCTATTAGGACAAGAGTGGGGAGGATATTCCTGGCATAGGAAGCTGCAGAACTAATGGCACAGAGATTCTAATTTTTTCATTGTGTTTTTAGGACAAAAAATGTTTAAAAGGCAACACCACTATTTGAGAAAGTGATGATAATGCTACAGAGTTTTGAAAATCCCATATGGGAGCATGTCAGTAAAAGATATGATCTATTCTTCTCAAGAACATAAATAAAGTTACTTCTGTAGACATCTACAGGGAGAAAAAGCAATAATTTTCCAGTAAAGGTTATAGGATGTTCTGATTAAGGTATTGGGGGGTTGAATATAGAAAAAGGGAAAAAAGTCCATGTTAATATTTTGACTAGGTTGTCATTTATACTGTGTAACTCAATAGAAATCCTCTTCCATTTAGTCTTTGGTTGTTAAATACACACACAATTAACAGTAATCCAACCGGGTAGTGTTATCTCATTAGTGTGGGTCCTCCATCCACCAATATGACTCCACCCCATGCTGTCTTCTCATCTTGTATGATTTTTATTCATATCTTTCCATAAATAGGTCCATGAAGGAGCCATCCAGTGTGCTATGAACATTTTTCTAGTATTTATTAATACTTTATAGACATTGGTGCAGCACTTAGATTAGTCATCTGTTTTCCCTTATTCTTATTATATACCAGCCCACTTCTTTTTCTAATACATGTCTTTGATGATAGATTTTATTCTACTTCTTACACACAAATCATCATTGGTAATATGCTACTTGTGCTTTCTATGGGGAAATCAGAGGATAAATGGACTTTTATAACTGAGGAACTCAGGAAGAGGTTGCAGAAAAAGTTCAAATAGCAAACTAATTAATTATTAAAACAATGGCTAGTGAGAGTGTGGTCAAATGATGGCAACTCAGATTTTTTGTCATTTGTAAAGTTCTTAAAGAGATCACCAGGGGTGGCTAGGTGGCACAGTGAGTAGAGCGCCGGCCCTGGAGTCAGAAGGACCTGAGTTCGGATCCGGCCTCAGACACTTAACATACACAAAAACAAAAAACTAGCTGTGTGACCTTGGGCAAGTTACTTAACCCCAATTGCCCTCCAGAAAGAAAAAAAAAAAGACATCACCAAAGATTTGCTACTTGGGCCCCCATTGAGTGTTATGGCATTATTGATCTCACAAGTGCCTTTTTTTTCCTATTACCATACTTGTGGCTAGTCAGGAGCAACTTGCTTTCACCTAAGGAGTTCACTCCCTTCACTCTTCTTCCTGAAGGTTATTGAAATCCTCCTCCTTCTTGCCAGTTTAGTGGGCAGACACCTAAAAGAAACCCCCTTCCTCAGGGAATTGATTTCCACTACTATATTGACACTTGTAATATTGAGTGAGCCAAATGAGGCCACGGTCAGAGGCCCTAGATAAAATCATGGATCATCTTTATTAAGGACAAAGGATGAGAGATGAAGCCTAAGAAAATTCAAGGTCCAACCTTCTTGGTTAAGTTATAGGGAATACAATGGGTGAAGAAAATTTATATCTTGATGAAGTCCGTAAGCTACTGACACTCCTCCACAGTCTAAAAAAGGAAACTCAGTTGTTTATTAGACTCTTCAGGTTCTACAGAACTTATATTTCTCAACTAGATATCTTGATAGCCCCCATACATACTGAATCACTCATGTCTGTTCACTCAGGGAGAAGCTGAATCAATAGCATTGAAAGTTGTGGTATATGATTGTGATGGAATACTACTATACTATAACAAATGATGAGCTGGGTAACCTTAGAAAAACCTGGATAGACTTACATGAAATAATGAAGAGCGGGGGTGGCTAGGTGGCGCAGTGAGTAGAATGTCGGCCCTGGAGTCAGAAGGACCTGAGTTCGGATCCGGCCTCGGACACTTGAAGCACACACAAACAAAAACCTAGCCGTGTGACCTTGGGCAAGTTACTTAACCCCAATTGCCCTCCAAAAAGCAAAAAAAAAAAAATAATAATGAAAAGCAAAATGAGCAGAACTAAGAGAATTTTGTATACAGTAACAACAATATTGTTTTAAGAACAATTTTGAGTGAATAAGTCATTTTATGTTATAAACACCCAAATTAGTTACAAAAACATAGGAAGACTCTATCTTCATCTAGAGAGGGAACTAATAGATATATAGAATAATTTTACATATATATTTGTGTATAATATATATATATATGTGTATGTTTGTATACACAAATATATATACACATATACACATACATCTTGGGCAGGGGAAGCAAATAAAAGAGAAAAAAAGACACAAAGTAGTCTCTCCTTCTGATCCTATGGGGCCAATGTTTTCATAGGTAGTTCATAAGGACCAGGCTTAGTGGAGCTTCTGGCAGAATTAAAGAGGTGGCCAAATTAATGACCATTAAGAGTTTGTAACTGAAATTTTTCCAAAACAATCACTCACTATGACTTGTCTTTTACTGGGCCTTAATTGCTAGTAAATGGATGATACAAGATGTTTCCTCTAGCAAGATGAGTAGGATACAGAAGGCTTCCCTGACAGTACTCAGGCTGAGTTTATGCACCAGAGCAAGAGAAGGTTCCAGACCCATACTGGGGAATCCCCAGGTCTATATCAGAGCACCTGAAAGGTGATAGATGCCAACTGGCAGCTTTGTCACCTATTACCCAGTTCTAGTTCACAGGTCCAGACCCAACTAAGAAGGGGGCTTGTGTCCAGGAGTGGAGTTCCCAGGTAAAGAGTCCTAGGTGGTATCTACTTAGTATTGAAGGCTTGTGCATCTCATGACCTTCTTATCACCAACACTGTCTTCCATCTACCTAAATGCAATAAAACTTCATGGATGCATCCTTGCAGTAAACACTGGCATTTAATAGACTATGTGATTCTAAGGAGAAGAGACAGACAGGATGTGAGAATGATGAAGGCAATGTGTGGCACAGAGTGCTGGGCTGATCATAGGCTTATCCTCTCCAAGCTAAATATTCTAACTCAACAAAAGCGGTGTCCCCAAGGCAAAAAGACTACCAGAAGAATTAATGTCAACAGATTAGAACTGTTCTCTGAGCAAGAATAGTTTGTCACCAAATTGGAGGGAAGGTTGAGCCAGTACACAATTGGCAACCATAGAGCAGAAAAGGAGTAGGCAGCTTTCAGAGATTTGGTATATAGCACTCCTTTTGCTCACCTGGATCAGAACACTTCTAAGCATCAAGACTGATTTGATGAAAATTATGGGGAAATTAGGAAGCTGCTAAATGAAAAATGAGAACTCCACAGGATTTACCAGTAGGATAGTTCATCCATCTCTAAGAAGACAGCATTGAATTCCATCAAAAGTAAAGTACAAGCAAAGCTTAGAGATACAAGATTCTTGGCTCTGTAAGATGGCAGATTAAATTCAGTTTTATGCTGATAGTAACAACCCAAAGTGCTTTTATGATGCCCTGAAGGCTATTTATGGGCCAAAGACCTATGGTGCATCTCAATCACTCAGTGCTGATGGAGCCACATTGACTAGCAATAAAAATATTATCCTAGAGAGATAGGCTGAACATTTCCATGGTGTTCTCAATAGACCATCTTAATCAATGCTGAGGCCATTGACCATTCACCTCAAGTTGAAGTCAATCCCTCCCTACCTGAAGTTCCAACTGAAGAAGAGATTTTGAATGCCATTAGACTCCTTTTATGTAGCAAAGAACCTGGTACTGATTCTATCCCAGCTGAGGTTTACAAGGTAGGGGGTCTATTACACAAAAGCTGACTGAAATTTTCCAGATTATATGGGAAGAGGAGGTGAGCCCCCAGGAGTTCAAGAATGCCTCCATTGTCCATCTCTATAAAAGTAAAGGAAATAAATTGTCCTGTAACAATCATAGTGGGGGCTCTCCCTCATACTCATTGCTTGCAAGATTCTTTCCAGAGTCCTCCTTAATAGGCTGATCCTTCACCTGGAAGCTCGTCATCTACCTGAGAGTCAGTGTGACTTCAGAAAGGGCCAAGTTAACAGTTGATATGGTCAACTACTAGACAGCTGCTACCAGACAACGCCAGGAGAAATGCCAGTAGCAGAACAGAGGTCTGTACAGAACATTTGTAGATCTGACCAAGGCCTTTGATACAGTCAGTCATGAGGGCTTATGTATAGAATATTATGTCAAAATTTGGTTGCCCAGAGATGTTCATCAGCATTATACATCAATTTCATGAAAGCATGGTTGCCTGGGTTCTGGATAATGGACAATGCTCTCGTGCTTTCCCAGTCACCAGTGGAGTGAAACAAGGCTGTGTGCCTGTAGCAGCAAGCACCCTAGCATACCTAGGGTGGCTGCCAACACAGGTTCCTAGATCTGCTTTTCTAAAGGAAAGCAACTCAAAATGGGTTAACAATCTTGCTTTAATCAAACACATGTCATTTACCTAGGGGAAAAGGTCAGCACCCCGAACTTCAGAGAATACAGAGATTATAAGCAGACAAAAAATACAAAGAAACAAATCAGCAGACAGGCTTCCAATTGTTCAACCATTACATCCATATCTAGTCAGTTACCAGAGAGGGAAGCATCAATATCTGGGTTTTCAAAGCTGGGGGGCTCAACAGCTGTTCAGAGTCTTGTCTGGCCAAATCACACAACACTTCTCAAAGTAAGCCCCAAAACAAAGTCTCACATCAGGGATTATCTAGCCTTCTCCTGACTCAGAGAATGTAACAACCCTCTTGACCCACTGCTCAATCACCCAGCACCAAGGTATAGGCATTCCTGAAAACCAAGCCTCCTGCCACAGGCTCCATGTGACCACATTCAGCCTATTAGGGGGCAGAGTATATTTTCAAATCAAGGAAAGTTCTCAGAGTCACTTGAGCCTATCAAAGGGCCTATGGATAGGAAAGATCTTAATTTCCCATTCCCATAACAGTGCCTGCTCCCATGCTTTTTAGCATGATGTTTTTAGCCTGGTGTCAAATGCTTTCAATGAGAATGAACATGGCAGCAAGATCAACTATTGCACTGATGGAAATTTCTTCAAGTTGAAAAAGCTATAAGCCAAGACCAAAGTAGAGAAAGTAATGGTGCATGATTTTCTGTTTGCAGATGACTGTGCACTCAATGCAGCCTCTGAAGCTCAGATGCAACAAAGTATGGATCAATTCTCTGCTACTTGTACTAATTTTGGCCTAATGGTTAACACCAAGAAAACACAGGTGCTCCATCAGCCAGCACCACACCATCCATATGTGAAACCAACAGTTACAGCAAATAGAGAAGTTTTGAATGCTGTGGATAAGTTCACTTACCTTGATAATGTACTTTTAAGGGATTTAGACATTGATAATGAGGTTGATGCATACATTGCCAGAGCTAGCTCAGTGTTTGGAAGGCTCCGAAGAAAAGTTTGGGAGAGAAGAGGTATTAGACTTACTACCAAATTGAAGGTCTGCAGAACCATTGTGCTGATCTCATTGCTATATGCCTGTGAAACTTGAACAATATACCAATGCCATGCCAGGAAAGAGAATCACTTCCATCTGAGTTGTCTTAGGAGGATTCTGAAGATTGCCTGGCAGGATAAGTTACCAGACACTGAGGTCCTTTCTCGAGCTGGACTGCCAAGCATTCAAACTCTGCATCAGGGAGCACAACTCTGATTGGCTGGTTATGTTGTTCAAATGTAAAATGTATGCTTGCCAAAAAGACTATTTTATGGAGAACTCACACAGGGAAAGCATTCACGTGGTGGTCAGAAGAAGCAATACAAGGACACTCTCAAGGTCTCTCTTAAGAACTTTGGAATTGATTGTGTGACACTGGAGACACTGGCACAGAACTGGTCAGCATGGTGTGCCTACATCAGAGTAGGTGCTGTGCTCTATGAGCAAAGCAGAATTGAAACAGCTCAAAAGAAATGCAAATTTAGAGTATCCACCCCAGATGTTCACACAGACTATTTGTGCCCGAACTGTGGTAAAATACTTTGAGCTTGTATTGGTCTGATCACTCATAGTCAGATACACTGAAACATGTCATTTTGGTCCTCTTTGAGAATGAAGGACCACAACCAACCAATCCTAGAAAAAGGGGAAGTATTCAGAAGCAAGAGGCAATAGTGTGTATGGCTCTGACCCTAGGGGCAGAATAGAGCTTCAATTCCAGCATCTAGCCCAACTTGCAGAGAAATAACCAGGCAAGAATCCCAGACCAAATAAGCCTACAATTCTGTCACTCTGAACCAACAGAGCTTTCAAGTTGACTGATAGAGGTTGAAGCAGACTTCTACTACTGTTCAGAACCAAACACAGATCAAGAACATGGGAAGCTCAGACAAGGGGAACAACAATCATATTTCACCCTACATCAGACCACTTTGTGTGCCCTGAAAGCTTGCAGGTCCCCAGTCTGTCCCTAAGATCCTAGAACAAGACAACACTCAATACTCCAAGAAAGCAACAACAATACCATCCCAGACCTTCTTTCCAGAAGCATCAGAGAGCCCAGCCCTAACATCAAGTCTAAAGTTAGAAGGTAGACGAGAACAATGAGTGGAGGAAAAAAGAATCCCCAAGATAAATAGTATACATATTATCTCTCCCCCCATTTTACTATATCATGACTATATAAAGGGTAGAAGGAGCCTTAGAAAGTACCTAGTTAAACTCATCATTTTCCACGTGAGAGAACTGGAGACTATAGAGGTGATAGGACTTCTCCAAGGTGACCCAGCTGGTAAATGGCAGAGTTTGGATTAGAATCCTGATCTTCTGACTCTAATTCCAGTAGACTTTGAAGTTTAATACAAATGCTGACATTTATTATCATCCTCATCATAGAGTTTAATTTATTGATGACAAACACACAACTAATATAACCTATAAGCATATCCCAAGATTTCATCATAAATCAGAATTTAGAATATATATTATGTATATATGTATATATATGTATATATATATATTATGTATATATATATATGTATATATATATATATCCAGAATAATTTTGCCTCTTTCCCTCAACCCCCAAAGTTATGCCCCCATTGATAAGGAACTTAAACTTTATATAAGGACCTAGCATCAATACCAAAACAAAGGTCCCAGGACCATGGCTGGGCACACCTACTATCTTAGCAAATATCAGAGCTGGGATTCAGACCCAGGACTCTACATTTCACACTCATTTCCCTCCACCATGTTGTCTAATAAGGTAGAGGGTAGAGAAAGAATGCAAAAGTCAGAAACTTAAGAGGTAGAAACATTGGGTTTAATATAAATAGAAGGAAATGAGTAGGAATAAATGAGATGTCCTGCACTTAAGTTCAAAACTATTACAGGAAGGGAGAGACATATTGTCATTGTTCAGTCATTTTTCAGTTGTGCCCAACCCTTCATAGCCCCATCTGGAGTTCTGGGTTTGTTTTTTTTTTGGCAAAGAATCTGAAGTGGTTCATCATTTCCTTCTTCACCTCATTTTACAGATGAGTAAACCAAAGCAGACAGGAGTGACTTGCCCAGGATCACATAGCTGGTAAGTGTCTGAGATTAGATGTGAACTCAGAAAGATGAGTCTTCATGACCACGCTCTATCCACTGCTCCACCTTGTTGCCCTAAGTAGATAGAGGAAGAGGTCTTGCCTCTGTCACACATGACTAGATATCAGTTCATGGAGGTAAGCCTAAAGATTTTAGTTTGTATGCAGTCTCCAAGTGTGAAAAGTTGCCAAGCAATTTTATGCACTGTGGTGTTAGGTTGCACAACTATAAGCATGGTTCCATAACAAAGTAAGGAATAGTCCTCTATATTGGTCAGACCATATTTAAAGTATTGTGTTTTGTTCTGAGTCCCATGTTGTAATAGAGGCATTGATAAAGTAAAGCATTATTAGCTGAAGGTGACAAAGCTAGCAAGACGATTGGGAACTATGTCATATGGTGCCTAGTTGAAGAAATGGAGGAATATTATTTTTTTTAAAAAAGCACAGCTGAATGAAAGGACAAGATAATTCTTTAAATATTTAAAGATAGCAATTATGTAGACCAGAGGTGTCAAACACAACAATCTCTGGGGTAGGGGAGCAAATAGATTTAAATGTAATTGGGAAATATTTAACAAAATAAATTAAAATATCACAAAACATGGATAATGTTATATTTGAAAAATAAGTCAATATGCAGCCTTCAAGGATTCTCATGTACAGTTTGGTGACCCCATTAGAATTTCAGTTTGATGCCACTGACACAGACAGCAGTGTGGCATAGTGTTTGGTGAGCTGGCCTTGAAGTCAAGAGGAGCTAAATACAAGGGTACTGGCCCTGGCATATACTGGATGTGGGGCTTTGGGCAAATCACTTAACAGCTCAGTGCTGTTGTAAGAAACTCTCTGAGTCTCTGAGTAGCAGAGAAGGTGTTAATTTTCATTGAGTTTCTTTGCCAGGGGTTCCCTACCAAACTCACAGATCTCATTCCTATCCTTATTGCATAGCAGAAGGATTAAATTTATCTTAATGTGGTTTCATAAAGTATCACTAGGACCAATGACTGAAGACAGTAGGGGGGTGAATTTTGGATTAATACAAAGAAAAACTTCTTAATAAATAGAACTGGGGCGGCTAGGTGGTGCAGTGAATAGAGCGCCGGCCCTGGAGTCAGAAGGACCTGAGTTCAGAGCTGGCCTCAGACACTTAATCCACACAAACAAAAAAAAAAAACCTAGCCATGTAACCTTGGGCAAGTTACTTAACCCCAATTGCCCTAAAGGGGCGGCTAGGTGGCGCAGTGAGTAAGAGTGCCGGCCTCAGAGTTGGGATGACCCAAGATCAAATCCGGCCTCAGAAAATGAGCACCCATACACAAATAATGACTAGCCGTGTAACCTTGAGCAAGTTACTTAACCCCAATTGCTTTAAAAATAAATAAATAAATAGAACTGTCTGAAAACTAGATGCACTACCCTGTTTCATAATGACTTCCCTATCAATAGTAGAATTCAATTATAGTCTAAATGAGTACTTATGAAGGGAAATGTAGAGGGGATTTATGTACTTACCTTGGATTAGAGTTAGACAACCCCCTCTACATAGGGTCCATCAACTCTGAGATTCATAATTCCTTATCATCTTTTACCTTTCATAAGCTCATTTTTCAGTGTTTCTCTTCACTGAATGTGCTTACTGCTTGACTAATCAGTGGCTCATTTTTTGTGATGGAATGGAAACTTCTAGGTCTTTAATTTGATGTGTCATCTCCCTGTCAACAGACCAGTAATATATTTTGCATTTTAGCAATGTTTATCAATCAGCAGATTTCCTTTAGAAGCAAAAAAAAAAAAACCATTTAAAGAATATGATAGATTCTCCAATGATCTTATTTCTCCCTTTATGCTTTTTCATTTGATTGATTAAAACATAATAAATGAGAATAATGCCATAGAGAAGCAACATTATCCTATCTAGAAGCATTCCTGTAAGCTTTCCTATCTCTGTCCCAAGAATTTTTAAAATTCTTTACCAAAACTGAATGGATCCTTATACCCTAGTTGGGATTCATCAGTGATTCTTAGCACAGATCCTGAAGAATCCTCAGTAAGACAGTATTCATCACAGGTGGAAGACATTGAAAAGGGACTAGAATTAATGTGAAGTAGATAGAAGGATTAGGAACCCTTGTCACTGGCACACAATGGACTTTTACTGCCTTCCACTCTGTTTTGTCTCTCTCCTTCAGCTTCCCCCTACTCCTTCAGACCTCTACTAAATCTATCAGTCAACCAATAAGCATTTATTAAGTGATTACTATGTGCTAGGCACTGTGCTAATACCTTCATATCTAAGGATATGAACAAAGTAAAAAAAAAGATCCTATATTCTAATGGGGAACCAAATACTCAAATATCTAGGAAAATGCAAAATCTCTACAGAGTAGATGGGACATAATCTGAAAGGGGGAAGCATTAGCACTGAAAGGCTTCCTGTAGAGGGCAGGATCTAATTTAATTTAATCTGAGTATTGAAAGAAGCTAGGAAAAGTAACCGTAGAGGTGAAAAGGTAGAGCATTCCATGCATAGGAAACACCCAGTGCACAGCACAGAGACTCAAGATGAAGAGTAAAACAGTATAGATGGATTGATGAATACATGTAAAGGAGTAATGTACAAAAAAGACGAGAATTATAGGAAGAGGCCAGTCTAGGAGGGGCTTTCAGTGCCAAATAGAGAACTTTATTATTTGATCCTGGAGCTAATAAGTAGTCAAAAGAGCTCACGGTTGGGGGCAGGAGTGTGGCAGGGGCGGGCGGTGGAGATGACATGGTCAGACCAACATTTCAGAAAAATAAATTTGGCAGCTGAGATTGAGATAGGGAAAGGCTATGGGATCAATTAAATTAGGTTATTGGAGTAGTTCCGGCAAGAAGTGATGAGAACCTGAGCTAGGGTTAAGTCTGTGAGAATAGAAAAAAAGGGAAGTAAATGAGAAATGTTGCGAAGGTAAATATTGAGATTTGGCATTTAATTGGATATTTGGGCTAAGTGACCATGGGAGGTCAAAGATGACATGGAGGTTTTGAGACTAGGTCACTAGGAGAATGGTGTTAACCTCAAAAATAAAAGAGAAGGTGGAAAGGGGAAGGGTTTGGGGAGAGAGATAAGTTCTGTTTGAGATGCCTTCAGGACATCCTATTTGAGACATCCAAAAGGCATTTGGAGATTCATGAATATAGCTTGGGAGAGATACTAAGGGTGGAGATCTGGGAGTTATCCACATAAATACGATAACTGATATGAGATCTAATGAATTCACCATGTGAGATACTATAGAGTGAAAAAGAGATGGGGGTTAAGGAAAAAGTCTTGAGAGGCACCTACAGGTAATGGATCTGATATGGATGAAGAACCAGCAAAGATGACTAAGGAATGGTCAGCCAGACAGTAGGAGAACCAAAAGACAGAAATCACCAAAACCAAGGATGAAAAGAATATCCAGGAGAAGGTGATCAATAGACCCAAATGCTACAAGGTGGGAAAGGGGAAGGAGAATGAGCATTTATTCAGTCTTTCTTATGTACTAGGCACTGTGCTAAGTGTTTTACAAACATTACCTCTTTGGATCATCACAACAATCCTAAGAGAGGTGCTACTAATTACCCCATTTTGCAGTTGAGGAAACTAAGGTAGACGATAGTTAAGTGACCCAGGGTCACAGAGCTAGTAAGTGTCTGAGGCTAGATTTGAACTTCAGTCTTCTTGACTTCTTATCTAGTACTCCATCCACATAGTAGGTTCTTAATAAATCTTTTGATTGATTGAACTCACACTACTTGAATTCATTCAAGTGAGCCTTCATTTGAGTTCCTTCCAAATACTGGTCAGTGAGGGAACCTACATAATGTAACACCAAAGGTATACTGGAAGCACTTCACCCAGGTTCACAAAATATTTTTTTTAATTTTCAGGATGAGGATTTATATCTCAGAAATAAGCAAATGCTATGTCAAGTCTGACATTGTTCTGTTAGCTGCCTAGATTTAAGAAAGTGATAAAAATGTTAGTAATTCAGATTAAACTTTAAAGTGTGTTATTTTGGAGGGAGAGGCAAATAAACATTTACCAGAACATCCCTGTATACTACCCTCCTTTTTTTCCCCTAACTCAGGCACTGCATCCAAGAATATGGATATGAGAGGAAAAGAAATGGTTAAATTACACAGCTGGGTACTTCCAGAGAGGCCTTTTGCTTTCAGTAACACTGACTAGTTCACTGAAGAGCATGGAAGGTGGGAACTTAAGCCTGAAAGAATTTTTACACCTCAAGACAGTCAGTAATATGTAGCTAACTAGGATGTGAGAAATGAAATATGATATTTTTAATTACGAAGGAAAAAAAAAACTAAGCACCCTGTAGAATATGTGGGAATAGTGTGTGAAACTAATTTACATAGCTATAACAGAGTCAACTCTGAGGTCATAACTTCTTCTCCCAGTTGTGTTGATTTATGCTAGTCTTGAAAAGAAAAATTAATGTTCTCATAGTATTTCTTCCATTCTAACAAACAAAGAGGCAATTTCTAAAGCCAAAAGTCCAACATGAAAAAAAAGAAAAAAAAACAGAGGGATAATTTTTTTCCCCTACTATATGAAAGGAAAATGTAAGTTGAACCACATTCTGCCTTTTGGAGCTTGAGAGAGGTTTTTGTTTTGTTTTTTTATAATTCTGACACCTCTCTTCCTCTAAAGTGGTTTCTCTGCATAGATACATGAGTGTTCATACCATGAAACTTACAAGGAAATATTTGGTCCAACTCCCATGTATTGTACTATGTGCCAAGCACTGTGGACAGAGCTGTGCTTATGAAGATGCCTAAACTGGATTTGACTGCAAGTTCAGACCACTGGAGGCAAAAACTTCTACCCATTCAAGTAGTAGACACAAAAGCACTAAGAACTTCTGGTTTTGTATTTTAAGCTCAAGGCTGATCCAATTCTCTGGATGAACAAAAAGTACTCTATTAACATTTTACTTTTCCATAAACACAGGCAAGGAAGCCACCACTTCATTTCATAAGTCTCTTCTACCTTCCTTCTGCTCCCTCCTTTCCCATTCTCCTCTTCTCTCTTCCTTCTCTTTTTCTCCCAGACTTCCACACCATCTCTCTCCTCAGATGCTCTAAAGGAAAGGTTCTTAACCTGGAGTAACTAGATAGATTTCATGGAGTCCGTGTACTTGAATGAAAAAAATAATTTATATCTTTATTGTACTACAAATGGTTTCCTCAGTAATCCTCTGTCTTTTATGCATTTAAAAATAATATTCTGAGAAGGGGCCCATACACTGCATCAGACTGCAAAAAAGGATCTTAAAAAACACTCAAAAAAAGGTAAAGGATCGTTGCTCTGAAGGAAGACTCATTGTTTTGGCTGTGCTAGTCTCTCTTTGCTGTAATCATCAAAATCAATTTTATAAGCATATCAAATATTTCAGTGACTTTCATGAGGAAAAATGGGTCATTTCCTCAACTGTGAAATGAAGGGGTTGGACTAGGTGGCTTCTGAGATCCCTTTCAGCTCTAGACCTAGGATTCTAGGATCCTATGATACTTTCCTAAAACCTTAGGAATTGGGAGAAGTTGGGAGAGAGCTTAGCAACTACTCCTTCAGATCACCTGAAGTTGTTAGTTTACTGAAAACTTCAATCGATTTGCATCACAATTTTGACTCAAAAAATATTCTCCCCCAAACACTAGGCTGGGTCTAAAATTAGTCCATCCACCTGGCCTTACGTTAGTCCCTTAGGGATAGGTGGGAAGAGTATTGGGGAAAGCGGCAAATAAAGCAAGTTATTCTGACAAAATCTTCACTAGGGAAAGGGAATTTTTTAAACTTTGGTAAATTACTTTTATGTAACACAATTGTGGGATGTTCGAGTACCATTTAACAGCTGTGTGACCATGAGTAAGTCAATTACTTGCTCTAAGTCTCAATTTTCAGCATTTAGCATAGTGCCGGCATATAGTAGGTGCTAAATAAATGTTCATTGATTTTGTGCAAAGTGCATAATGGCTGCTTTCCTACCTCACAGGGCTTTTATGAAGATCAAACAAAATGATAATAAATATGAACTTTTTTGGAAACTATAGAATTTTATGCAAAGATATATCATTGCTGTCATCAGTATTATTATTCAACATTTTAGTTTACCAATGAAAAATTCACTTTTATTTCTCAGAAGCACAGACTCAGTGTGTATAATATATTTAAAGCTTAGTGGAGTCCCTAAGTTAAATTATGGACTTACTGTCAATCCTTCATCAAAAGAGAAAAACTTCAAACTGGGGAGAGAGGACAGAGATAAACTGCAGTGGCCTTCTGTCTTGTCCTCTATTGTCTTTTGACAGAGGGCTGGTATTATCACTGCAAGAACAACATAGAAGACAGTGTCATTCAGGAAAGGGATCCTCAGAATCATAGAATGTTAGAAGAGAAAGCTGTGTTATACATCACCTACTGAAACTCTCATCCACAGAATGATTTGCTCAAATTCACACACAGCTAGTTAGTGCCAAATCAAGATCTCTCAGTTGTGTGATTTTCCCACTTCACCCTTATGTTCCTTCGGCCTTCCTTCTCCCATTCTTCTGCACCTCCTCCAGACAAACAATGGCCTTGAGAAGCATGTTGAAAGATTCCCTCCCATGCTCCCACTCACTCAGTAGAGGAGTTTGGTCTCAGCAGGTGACTGAGCAAAGGGCTTCAAACTCTAGGTGCTTGGGGAAAAAATGTCTTGGGGCTGGACTATTTTAATGCAAGTGATTCGAGGCAGATGTATGTGAATAAGTGGTAACCGTAGGTAACTAAAGGACGGACATGCTTTTGTCTAACCCATCCTGATGACCCAAGGGAGTGTTTTATTGCAACCTTAAATACACCTGAGCAGCATAGCCCTGAAAACCCCACAGCAAACCTTCATTTTCATCACAGCAGTTTCAACAGCAGGGGTCACCTTTCAAGTTGCTGCTTCTGCCGCTTCACATACAGTTTCCAAAGCTGTATGTGGCATTTGTAAAGAGTCCCTGGCTCTCACAGATTTGGATTTGATAAGTGTATATCTTCCCCTTGGAAATGGATTCTAATTTAAATGTAATCACCATAAAACTGCTTAAATTCTCTTTAAAGGCTGCCCTTACCTTGCCAGGGGTCCCATTAACTCCTGTAGCACTATGGCACGACATCATTCTGTTACTACATGTCCCAAAACCAATTCAGCCTGGCTGAAATATTCAGTAAGTCTGATTTGTTGTTGAAAACCTACTTGCTACAGGGTCCAAGTTGAAATGGAAGAGCATGCTGGTCCTTTTACATCCCACTTCCAAGTTGGTGAAGACTACTCCAGAATGGTCTCTAGATCACTCCAAGATAACCTCTAAATTATGCTTTCTTCCTTCCCATTTTTATTCCTTTCCCTTTTTCTTATGTCTCCTCTCATCCTTTTTTGTTGTTGTTCAAGGGCTGGGACTCCTCTGGTAGAGCACAATGGAGGGTGAATTGATCAAGATGGAACATAGAGTGATAGATAGTACATGGGTACAAAGAATCAGCTTTACAAGATGAGGGATATATGGAGAGAGAACAGTTATTTTTTGTTTTGAGGGATTTTTTGCTCTCTCTACCCAAAATTTGGGGGTTTTATAAGTTACCAGTGTGATGTGGCAGCCAAAAGAGCTAATGTGATTTTGGAGCTTCACTAAAAGGTCTTAACTTCCAGTAATAGGAAGGTGGTTGTCCTACTACACTCTGCCTTCATCAGCACTCATATAAAGAATATTGTGAGGGGCAGATAGGTAACACAGTGAATAGAGCACCAGCCCTGGAGTCAGGAGGACCTGAGTTCAAATCTGACTTCAGACACTTAACACTTATTAGCTCTGTGATCTTGGGCAAGTCACTTAAATACAATTGCACTGCCTTTCCCCCTCCAAAAAGACAAAAAAAAGAGTATTGTGTTTAATCCTGGATGCCAAGAGGAAGTCAACTAGGAGAGTAAAAGTCCTTGAGTTCATCTTATATGAGGATAAGTTGAAGGAACTGATCATGTTTAGCCTAGAGAAAAGAAGATTCAAAGAGGGGAAAATGATAGCTGTGGAAGAGTGATTGATTTTGTTCTGTTTGACCCCAGAGAAGCCAAAATCAATCAAGACCAACAAAGTAATATTTAGGCTTGACTATAGAAACAAACTCATGAATAAGTCTATCCAAGAGTCTACCTCAAGAGGTCATCAAGCAGAGCTATGTTGTAGTGGGAATTCCTTCCATATATTTGTGTATGGCAGCTAGACGAAAACTAACTCAGATTCTGGGATTCGTGGGCTCAGAGATGTAGAGCTGGAAGGGTCCTCATAGGACTCTGACCCTGAGGCACAGAGAGGCTATGACCTACCCAAAGGCACACAGGGCTGACTCTCCACTTTCTTGCTTACTCAGTCATTTCAATGTGTTGCAGTCTGGTAAGGTCCCATACCTTCTTACATCCATGTTCATTACTGAGAAATCTACAGATGTTCTCTTCTGCTGAAACAATAAAGCTAAATAAAGGGGCAATTTTAAGGCTGAGTGATTCGATTAGGGAAGTGGATGTACCATACAAGAAAAGATGGGGCAGACTTTTAATGGTTTTCCTCTAGGTATGTATCATGTGTACTATAATATCCAGATCAAGAGTTTCATTTTGTTTCCTCTTTCCCATTGTTCATTCCATCGGTTATAATCCTTCTTTACAACCTAATGTTTAATGTGAAGGTATTCGTAGATCCTATATTTGATTGTATGCTGCCGAAGCATGGGTGGTGGGGGGAGGGGGTAGAGAAAATTTGAAACTCCAGGGATTGTGGAACTGAGTGTTGTCAACTAAAAGTAAATAAATTAATTAACAAAAAAATTTTAAAATATCCACTTCAAGAACAACATAACTTGGGGTACAGAGGCACAATGCTGCTCCCTCTAAACCTCTACAGGGAGTTATATGGCATTAGAAGGTTATAGGACAAATAGAATAAAGATAAGCGTGATCTGTGTAGCATTTGATATCTAGAACAATATGCAGAACATAAACTGGCAACTTATTAATCAGTCAGTGAATAGGGTCTATTCAATGCTTTGTGCCAGGCTCTATACTAAACCCAGGGCATACAGAGATAGGCCAAAACACTGTCCCTGCCCTCAAGGAGCTCTCATGCTAATGGGGGAGATAATATGTAAATAACTATGTATATATAAGATCTATACATTGTAAATGGAAGGTAATCTCAAAGAGAGGGTCTCTGGAAGGAGAGGGGACGGAGAAAGAACCCCTACAAATGGTGAGATTTGCCTCCCAAGGAAACTAAGATGCAAAGGTGAGGCTGGAGACCTTTCCAAACATGAGGGATACTGCAATGGCATGGAGTCCAGAGACAGAACGTAGTGTATGAAGAACAATAAGTACACTAGAGTAATTGGATCCAAATTTGTGCAAAAGGGAGAAGAAAATGAAAGAATTGTGGAAAGGTAGGAAAGAGTTAGGTTTTGAAAGGCTTTGTGTGCAAGATGGAATATGTGGACTTTACATTTGATCCTGAAGATAATAGGGAGCCATCGGAGTTTACGGAGTAGGAGGTAATATAGTCAGACCTGCTTTTTAGGAAAATCACTTTATTAGTTGACTGCAGGGTACATTAGGGTAGAAAGAAATTGAAGACAAGGAGCCCAGTTTGAAGAAAATAGACAAGACCTGCAATAGACCAGGAGAGAGAAGACGAAGGACTATGCTATGTTGGTAGCTGTGTGTATAGAGAGAAGGGGAGGTATATGAGAAATGACAGATTGGATATCTGGCATAAGCACAGTCAGGTACCCTTACTAGACCACAAATTCCATCTCAGCCTTATCTTTTGTCTTTCTAAAACAACTATTGCAGAAAAGTCTCTCGACTTCAAGCTAAAAGTAATATTAGAACCCCTTTCTCCTAGAAGATGAGGTAGGAACCCCAGCTGAGGACTGTAGCTGAATCTAGAAGATGGAAGCAGAGAGTCATGACAAAACCTCCTCCCCAAAAGGGCCATGCCTTACAGCATACAGGAATATCCATAGAACTACCAAAACAGTGGCCAAGTGAGATGAGCAAGGAGCCATACCTGGCAGTATCTATGCATTCAGAAAATGCCACATGCACATCAGGGACTATATGCTATACAAGTCCAGCAAGAAACAGGTCTAGAAAGAGTGGCACAATGATATTACCAAAAGACATCGTACTCCTCAGGTACTCTTATCATATATGTCCCTTACACATGTACCCACCAAAGCATATGCCCTGGATATCTGTTCCTTGTTTTTGTCCACTTTTCTCAATAATGTGTGTGTGTGTTTGAGGGACAATGGGCCCCAGGTTTATAGAGAGTAATGTTTTTATTCCTCTTTTTTCTAACTATACTCTTCCATTAATTGTCTTTGCTTTAAGCTAATCATGTCATCTGGTTCTGTAGTAAAGGTGAATACATCAGGGGGAGTTGATGAGCTGTGGATGCTGTCGACAGTGACCCACCAGAGTACCTTAAACCTGGAGCAGCAGCATCTGGATGAATTATATGGGTTTGGGAAAGTCTTGCTCACTGATAGAAATTCTTTGGACTGCATTTCCCAAAAGGCTATTCATGAGAGTATTGCCTGGTGACATGACCTGCCACAGATTCTGACTAAAGACTCCATAATTTGAGAAGTTTAAAAAGCAAGATTCTCACTTTAGAGTTGGACACAAGCAATGGCGATACAGATAGCCCTAATTCAGACAACAGCAGAGATGGGAGCAGAAGAAAGGGAATTTGCAAAGAGAAAAAGCAAATGGTGCAAATCTGACCATGGTGTCCTGAGGTTCAGCAATCTGCCTGAACCATAATCATGGCCAAAAGAGCATTTTTCCATTTCTCTCTAGCTTCCCATGCCAGAACCAAAGGGAAAAGTAATGAAATAGAATAGTTTCAGATTAAACACTTCAACAGCAGTAGTCAGACTTTGATTGGCTGTGACCTTCTTTCATTATGTTGGGGATACGGAGGGATTAAATGAGAGTTGACTGTTGCTCCCCTGGGGAGTGGGAGAGAGTAGCCATTTGTGCGCGGGTGCAGAAAACAATTACTACCTCATTTAATTCATTAATTATTTGACAAAATATCTTCTACTTTTGAAATCCTGTATCCTTTGACATGGTCTGATATAAAAATGCATTGTTGAGGGGCTCAGATAGTGAGTACACGACCCAGACAGTAATCTGAAATTCAGCATAACTAAGAGGAGTACTACCCAAATATATACCCATACCAAAAGATACATGATTTCAAAAGCAGAAGACATTTTGCCAGGTAAATAATAAATAATGAGGAATTAAATATATGTATACATGCCTCTCTCTCACCCTCTCTCTATGTATGCATACATAAACATACATGCATATATGTTTATACATAAATGCGTGTAGAAGTATACCTGCATGTACATGGATGTGCATATGTATATGGTATGTTTACCTACACATTCAGTAAATGCTTCAAACTTAACTGTAGCTTCTCTCCATCACCTTGTGGGCTTGACCAGTGACACATGATTCAGTTAGTTTGAAGTAATCTGCTATATTGCTGGACTGATCCTTTCTACTTTAGTTCATATATATGTATAAATACATATGTGTATATGTAAATATGTCTATGTATACACAATAGTATCAATCTCTCATTATTTCAGATTTCTTGTTTTTGATAAAAATCACATCATTCTATTTTGAACTACAGTAAGCTAAAAGAAATATATTGTTAGAACCATTATGACTAATTCTTGATTATGATCATTAATTGAGAAAATGTTCAGATAATTCAACCCTTTCATACTACAGATAATGAAACTAGGGATGTGTCAGAAGGAGGGAGCAGTATGTAGACCTAAATTTGAGGAACAAAAACATCAACTGTAAACATAAGGGCTAACATGGGAAATCCCCATATGAAGACTATCATCCTGCTTTGGAGGTTTTATGACTGGTATTCTAAGTTTGCCTTTCTCATATTAAAGGGAAGCACTGGCCTGGAGGCACTTGAGGAACAATTACTGGGACTCCCAGTCTCTTCCTCTCTCTACTTGGTCAAAAAATTGTCCGGGGCAATAGTTTCTTCCCTAAACCCTTGATGTGAATGCATATCACCTACCAAAGGTACACAGCAGGGCTTCCAATATAGTCAGTCCCCAGGCAGGAAACAGACAAGGTGGCACAACATAAGCTACAGTACCTGGCTGTCTGGCTTACTTTATTTGCCATTCCTGCCCTGACCGGGCTCCAGACAGGCTATGCTTCTGTCTGCTCCATGGTTCTTTTAGTTTCTTGTAAAGTGCAAAGTGCCAACAGAGGCATAGCTAAAGGAATGAGAATTAATACCACAGTACTGTATCAGAGGCATTTCAAGGACAGAGTCCTTTTGTCTTCCAATCCCATTGCCAAAACATCTCCCAGCGTCCGGTGGGTACAGAAATGGGTATTACTCTTCCCCTCCCTCATCACCATCTTCATCCAATAGTCATAGCACTAGGGATTTTGCATCAGCAACTAATGAGTTACAACAAAACTTCACAGTCCCTAAGTCTTTCCCTTTCTACTTATTGAGCTTCAAACTTAACTGTAGACTCTATCACCCCGTGGGCTTGACTCATGACACTTGTCTCAGACAGTTTGAAGCAATCTGCTGTGTTCCCAGGCTGATCCTTTCTTCCTTAGTTCATCTTATGTTTGTCTGTGCCTGGGGGACTGTGCCTGTTGTTGCAGAATGATGTGCATTCTTCAAAGGAGTTTCCAAAGCTTCATTATCTTTCAGACAAGTTGTCTGAGCTTATGTTGAAAGCCAGATAGTAAGATTCTATTTCCTGGCAATTCAAGGACAGAGAGATTGATCTTCCGTCTCCATTCTCTCAGCCAACTCCACTGATGTCTTGGCATAAAGTTTCTGCCTAAAAAACTCCTATGAGCTGGCAAAATGTTGGTTCAGCAAAGAAAATCATCCATGATGCTCTGTTGGCCTATACTTAATATTCCCATCCTTCATAAGCCTTCCCCAATCCTTTTATGTTGAATTTTTAGGTGAGATATAAAATATACAATACACATTGTTCTAGTGCTCACTGCCCCCATGGTACTTAACAGAGCTTAATAATAACTGGAAGAAAATGGGATGAAAGGAACCCTACCTCTCCTCCTGATCCCCAGCATCCCCTAACTACCAACAACATTACTTTGGAGGCCTCTTTAGAGTCTAGATTTAGGATAACAATGTATATTTGCCTTCCTCTTGGTCTTCCAAAAAGGGTTAGTTTTCTTAAGACACTAATGAGGATACTAATGTTGGAAACTGGAAAGAAGGGGACTCAGTATGCTGTTATTTTCCTTGTGGGCACAAGGCAAATCATTCTCAATATGTGATTATTGTAATGGCTTCTCACAAAGCATCAACAGTGAGATTGTGGATAGCCTTTTCTGAGTCTTCTCATCCTGAAAATACTTCCTCCAATGAATGACCCATACTGCTTGCTGTTCATAATGGAATGTTTCCTAGAGTCCCCGTTTATTGGGAGAAGAAAGGAAACGTTGCCTGACTTGAATGATGCCAATAATTAGACAATCAGAAAATAAATACATTAGAATCTCTTTAAACCGGGGTGGCAAGGTGGCGCAGTGAGTAGAGTGTTGGCCCTAGAGTCAGAAGGATCTGAGTTCAGATCCAGCCTCAGACACTTAACGCACACACAAACAAAACGTAGCCGTGTGACCTTGGGCAAGTTACTTAACCCCAAATGCCCTCCAAAGAAGCAAAAAAAAAAAAAAAAAAGAATCTCTTTAAACCGTTGTTCACTATCAAATAAAATTTTGTACAAGGTATGTTTGATGCTAGCTAAAGGGTATTAATTTCTGAAGTTCCAAAATAACTAAAGAACAGGTTTACCTATAAAACCACCCCACAGAAGGGATCCTAACAACCTTGTAAAAAATAGGCAGTTCCTATGGAGGTGAAATATTGAAGGAAAAAAATTATTTTCCAGGCTTCTATAACTTTTTCATATTGGAATTGTCATTATTTCACACCCTTCATCATCTGAAATTCCATTCTCTGAATGTAGACATCTGGACTTTTTTCCCTTGCAAAGGGAAACTAACAGCTACTATTGAATCCTTCCAAACCACAATATAGTCCCTAAAGTAAAATTCAGATAGAGCCCTGAAGTTACGCCACATTGATTTCTGTCTGTCTGTATTTTTTTAGTAACCATCTATTCTACCCACACCCACTCATAGACTCGAGCTCTTGGCAGCATCAATATTCATAATGTTACTTAGAGAAAAAAAATATTAGCAGAAACAATTTATGATGTCTTGCCTGATCACCAACAAAGATGGATGAGACCAAGGACAATATATTAGTACACTCAGGCATTTTTTAAAAAAATATGCTTAGTTTGAATGCATGAAGCTTATGCTCCATAAACAGCAAATACTGTGAAGGAGAATTTGTTATATATCTTGAGAATGAGTCAGCTAAGGAATCCATGTTTCAAGAAATATGGATCTCTAGCTCTTCCTGGTATTAATCAATACCATGAAAACCTGTTATTTAGGGGATGATAACTAAGGTAAAGCAATTTCCCCTAGGGTACAGACTCTTTTCTAAGTGGTCAAGGACTTGAATAGTAGCCTCTGTGGCCTCTGTAATCCCAACAAACTCTGAATGCCAACATATTAGCTAATAATGATTAGCCAAATTAGGTGGATATAAAATAAAGTAGGTTATAATGTTCTTGTATTGAAAAGGATTTGTTTAAATCAAGCACACTGGACAGCTCCAATAGAGATTGGGAATTTCAGGATGCAAGCAATACGTGTTTAGACCAAGAATAGAGAAATTACAAATATTAGCTGTCGTGGGAAAAATGAGCCACATTCCTTGCAGTGGGAGAAGGAGGCATTGTCATGTCATCAAAAGGAGATTAACTAGGAATCAGAAGGTCCAGGTTCCAATCTCTCCTCTGCCAACTAGCTATAATCTTGCTTAAGCCATTTAAACCTTCCGAGTTTCAGGTATCCTCATGATTCCCCCCAGCTCTCAAATTCTAGGATTAAGTTTTTTATCTCTTCATATGGATGCAGCTGAATCAAACAATGCTAATTTATTGCTCACATAATAAGCAGGAATATATCATTCTAGAATTATTTCATTTCCTTTTGGATGTAGTTAACTGGACCAGTACATCATTTTGAAATGCATTTGGGTCAAATTATCCACAATAAAAATGAACATTAATATAGTACTTTGAGGCTTTCAAGTAAGGTTAGGGATTAGGCCTACTGAATTGTTACACAGAACTTCCAGATAAGGAAACTTCTCTACCAATGCAGGTAAGCACCTTTTCAACAAGGTGCTTTTACAGTCTTAGAGAGTTGCCTAGAGCACCAAGGGGTTTAATGACTTGTCCAGGGTCACACAGTCTAAGCCAGGACTTGAACTTGGGTCTTCCTGGTTCTGTAGTCAGCTTTTTAGCCACTATGCTAACCAATATAAATTTGAGTTTATATAGTGCATTGAGCTTTCCAATAAGATTTCATTTATATTATCTTATTTGACCCTCTCAACAATCTTATGAAGCAGGGCAAATAATCTCCTAGTAGTATATAATATTAGTATGATTTGGGGGCCAGGGAGGCAGAGGGAAGCTAGTTGGCACAGTGGATAGAGCACCAGCCCTGGAGTCAGGAGGACCTGAGTTCAAATATGACCTCAGATACTTAACTAGCTGTGTGACTCTGGGAAAGTCACTTAACTCTGCCTCCAAAACAAGGTTGTTGTCCTTCATTCTCAAAGAGGACCAAAATGGCATTGCTGTGATGGAGTAAAGAGTACAGTGTGTCCACCTCTGGTTGATTAGACCAGTATGAGCTTGGAACACTCTATCACAGGTTGGGTACAAATAGCCTATATGAACACCTGAATGAAAGAATGCTAACACTACTACTAATATCAAAACAATAATAATAATAATAGCTAACATTTCTATAATGCTTTCACTTTTACAGAGCATTTTACAAATATTATCCTCATTGCCATCCTGGATATTAGGAGCTATTATTACCCCTCTTTGGACTAAATTATTTTTCATGTTTTGCATACTTAGAACCTAATGTAACGTCTCATACATGGATCATTCTGTTGCTTGTTTACTTGGACCCCTCAGCATAGGCACACCAGCTTCTTGAGATCATGATGCAGTAAATTTGCCTCCCATTAAATAGTCAATGAAAAAAGAAGCAACCAGCTATATTGGAAATAATGCTGGACTTCAATTCTGAAAACCCAGGTTCAAATCCTGACTCCAACACTTATTCATTGTGTGACAACAGACAAGTCACCATCTCCCTAGTTCCCTGATATGTAAAATGGGGGTGATAAAACTCACACTACCTTGGACTCGGGGTTATGGAAGGGGATGTGCTCGGCAAACTTCAGAGCACTAGATAAGTGTAAGGTCCTCTTTCTGGGAAGTTTCTTTCAACAAATCATGTCTTGTGACCCACGGTGACCACTGAGAGAAGATCACGTCTTTAAGACACCACAAATAGGGGGCAGGGCTAAGATGGCAGAGTAGAAATAGGACTTCCATGGGGCTCTTCTACGTCCTCCAATACGTGTAAAAAATGACTCTAAACAAATGTCAGAGCAACAGAAACCACAAAATGACAGAGAAAAACTAACTTCCCACTGAAGACAGCCTGGCAGGCTGGCAGGAAGGGGCCATCACAGTGCTCTGGGAGCAGAGCCCAGCCCTGCATGAGCCCAAGGTTTTATCCTCAAGATAGCCACTACCAGCCTCCCGATGGAGGGATTTCAGGAGAGTGGATAACCAACAGCTGTGGCGGTATCCAGAATTATCAACCCATAGATGCTAAGGACAAAGTGAGAAGTCAGTGTGAACTTTAGGAACAGGGAGTCCAGGAGGGTGGTCTGGCCTCTGCCCCTAGAGGGAAAAGGGGCTGAAGCATGGAGCCATGCAGCTGCTTGTCTGCATCAGAGCTCCTGGCCTACAGATCGTAGGGGGATCAAGCAACCAGTCTGAGGGGTAATCATTCTTGCTTTAACCTGCTTGGATCTGGATCATTGTCTAGGGTGGAGGTCCTGGGGTGTGTGACCAGTGTGCCAGAGCCAGCAGAGGCTTCTGAGAGGGCACCCAACTAATAGCTACAGCAGCTAAGAAAACCCCAGCAATTGGGGAAAAAGCTCTCCTCTCTGGAAGCAGAGTTCTACTGTGACAAAAAGCTCAAAAGTCAAGTAATTGAGTGGCAACATAAGCAAGCAAAGGAAGCAAAGCAAGCATGGGAATCCGACTTTAGACTCCTATTTTGGGGACAAAAAGGATCAAAGTATGGAACAGGAGGAAGACAGCAAAGTCAGAAATCCTGCACCAAAATCTTCCAAGAAAAGTATGAACTGGTTACAGGCCACAAAGGAGCTTAAGAAGGATTTTGAAAACCAAATAAGAGAAGTAGAGGAAAAATTGGTAAGAGAAATGAGAATGATGCAAGAAAATCCTGAAAAGAGAGTCAACAACTTGACTGAAGAAAATAATAGATTAATTCAAATGGCAAAAGAGGCTCAAAAAGCCAATGAGGAAAAGAAACCCTTAAAAAAACGAATTTGCCAGATGGAAAAAGAATCTCAAAAGCTCACTGAAGAGAATCATTCCTTCAGAATTAGACTGGAGCAAATGGAAGGTAATGACTTTATGAGAAATCAAGATGCTGTTAAACAGATCCAAACAAATGAAAGAATAGAAGGCAACGTAAGAGAAGCTAACCTCCCCCTGAGGACAGCCCAGCAGCTCTGGAATTCGAAGTTTTAAAATTAAATGTTTCAAATATATATAAATACTATTATTAATACTATTTTGCATGTAATTTGGAGAGGAGATGTGCAGGCATTGGGGCACAGAGATTCACCTTGCCCTAATGGAAAAGTTAAAGGGGGTATGGGAGAAGATATGGGAGAGAGCAGATTGGATGAGGGGATATCCTGTGGGACTACTATTCTGGGGTAGTGGGTAGGGCAAAAA
The DNA here is from genome assembly GCA_011680675.1 of Gymnobelideus leadbeateri. NCBI lineage: Eukaryota > Metazoa > Chordata > Mammalia > Diprotodontia > Petauridae > Gymnobelideus > Gymnobelideus leadbeateri. The sequence goes on from WOXC01008002.1 coordinate 82,773, forward strand.
TAGGGAGAAAATTGTAACTCAAAATCTGGCAGAAATGAATGATGTAAATCAGAAGTTAATAGAGCATTTGGGAAAAAAAAAGAAATAATCTACCAATCACCTTCTGAAAAAGATCCCAAAAAGAAAACTCCTAGGAATATTATAAGCCAGGTTCTGGAGTTCCCAGACCAAGGAGAAAATATTACAAGCAGCCAGGAAGAGACAATTTGAATACTGTGGAAACACAATCAGAATAACATAGGATCTGGTAGCTTCTACACTGAGGGATCAAAGGATTTGGAATATGATGTTCCGGAGGTCAAAGGAGCTGGGATTAAAATCAAGAATCACCTACCTGGCAAAACTGAGTATCAAGTTTTAGGGGAAAATATGGTCATTCAATGGGATAGAGGATTTTCAAGTATTCATGATGAAAAAACCAGAGTTGAATAAAAAAATTTGACATTCGGAAACAAGAAGCAAGAGAAGCATGAGAAGGTAAACAGGGAAAAGAAATCATAAGGAACTTATGAAAGCTGAACTACTTATATTCCTACATTGAAAAATGATAATTGTAACATGAAATTTTTCTCAGTATAAGAATAGTTGAAGAGAATATAAATGTGTGTGTGTGTACATACATATATGTCTATATAGGAGGGTATATGGGCATATGAATACATATGTGAGTGTGAGTATATATGTGTACAGGTATATATAGACAGAGGGCACAGGACCAATTGAATAGGAAAGGATGATAATTAAAAGGTGTAACTCAAAGGTGAGAGAGGAATAATGAGAGGAGATGGGGAGAGACAAAATGGGGTATATTATCTCATATATAAGAGGCAAGGGAAAACTGTTACAATGGAGGGGAAGAACAAGAAGGCAAAAAGGAATGAGTCAACCTTACTCTCGTTGAATTTGGCTTAGGGAGGGAATGACATACACACTAAAAAGGGTATCTCACCCTATAGGAGAGTAGGGGGAAAGGGGATGAGAGGGAGGATGATGGAGGGGAGGGCAGGTTGGAGGGGAGGGAACTTGGAAGTACACACTTTTGAAAAGGGACAGGGTCAAAGTAGAGAACAGAACAAGTAGGGGGTGGGATAGGATGGAGGGAAATATAGTCAGTCTTTCACAATATATCCACTATGGAAATGTTTTGCATAGCTACACATGTACAACCTATATTGGATTGCTTATCTTCCCAGTAAGGGTGGGTGACAATGGAGGAAGGGAAAGAATCTGGATTTCAAAGTTTTAATATAAAATGTTTAAAATATATATTTATTATTATTGTTTTACCTGCAAGTAGGAAATAAGATATACAAGCACTGGGGCATAGAGATCCATCTTGCCCTACTGGAAAGTCAGAGGGGGAATGGGGGAGGATATAGGATAGAACAGATTGGGGGAGGGGGTATTCAGTGGGATTGCTCTTTTGGGGTGGTGGGTGGGGGAAAAATGGGGAGAAAATTTGCAACTCAAAATCTTGTAGAAATGAATGATGTAAACTAAAATAAACATAAAATATAATCCAAAACATAAATTAAATTTTTAAAAAAGACACCATAAATAGGGCTTAATGAAAATAGAAGCACTCAGAACTCTTTAATTAAAGTCACAGAGTAAACATCTTTAAAATTACTACTGCACAGAGATTTCAGAGGCCTTCAGAAATGTGATCCTTCTTTGATCCAAATGTGATAATATCCTGTCTCCTGTGATACCTCTAGCTTGATTCTGCTCCTGAAAGTCCCTCCTCTTTTTCTTTCCCTGATTTTTCTTCCTCTTCTACCTCGTCACCCCCTGGAAGGAAGACATTTTTTAAATAAATGCTTGCTTTCGGGTCATGGTCATGCTCCTCTTAAAGTTCCCCATCTGAATAAGACAAGAAAACTATGAATCCAGAGACAGAAAGAACGTTCAAGCATAAACACAGAAAATAGCAGCTGGCTTCCCCTGACAGCAAGGACCTAGTTAGATTTTCCCAAATTCTTTTTGTAGCTCACATGTATGATGGGGGAAAAAATAACACCTCACCCAAAGATTCTACCAGGTGATAGGGAGTAAAAAAATGGAATGAATAGTTCTTTAAAGTGCTTGGGAAAGGAAAGGTTACCCCATGCAGTAATCCACATGCAGTTTCCAGTAATTCTTCAACAATCCATTAGTATCTAATCCCTTAGCCTTATTCAGAAGATGTCTGAAGACTATTCATTGTAGTGAGAAAGGAAGTGTATTGTTGGTCAGGAGAGGTCAAGAACAAACTACTTACTTAATCATTCTCAAAGATTACCATTTACTATTCTCTTCAGGGATCCACAGGTGGGAGTTAAGAGAGCAAACATCATACTTTTCCATGATGAGATGTTCACATTCATCAACTATCATCAACCCCACAATCCATTATCCTGAGTGCCTATTATGTACCATGACTCCAAGATTTCGTTAGTTCTTTTCCTCCCTATACGTTTGACTTTGATCAGCCTCTCCAGTGCTATCTAAACGTAGTGGGAAATGCTCCCTGATTTCAAGGGGCAGATGCTATCATCTCTCACATAACAATTATTTAGTCAATATAAGGCTGGGGCCAGGAAGGACTTCATCCAGAGTTTAATACAGGAAGAATACTCACTTCAGTTCAACACTTCCCTTAAACCAGAGGTGGGGAACCTGCAGCCTTGAGAACAATGTTCTATGAAGTTTGGATTCAGTCAAAGGCACTTGAGGACCTAGAGGACCACATGTGGCCTCAAGGCTGCAAGTTCCCCACCACTGAAACTTAAACCAACTTAAATGAAATTGAATCTAATTACAGATATTTTCCTGAAATCTCAATTTAAAGACAACAAGCAGGATTTTTTAATACGGGTAGATGGGATTCCTGGGGACTGGTAGGGCAGAACTTTTGTGTTTCATCTGGGCCCCATATTGTTAATGAAAACATCTTCGGAATTCTGGATTTCTTCTTTAAAGAAATGTTCACTTGCTATTTCCTCAGATCTGATTCTAAACCTCCAGTACCTTGTGGAAATATTACCCTTAAGGGCTAGTATATGGGGAGGAGGAGAAGGGTGAAGAAAACTTAAAGATCTGAAGAGATGGTTTTAGGGGAAACATGGTGTAGATTTCGTTGTCATTTTAAAACTTTTATCTAGATACCTTAGGAGTCTACTCCAGGGAAATAGATCCATTTAAAAAGCATTTAGGCAATTATGGCACATACTTGTAGTCCCTGAAACTAGGAGAGCTGAGGCTGGTAGATTGCTTGAATTTGGGAGGGTCTGAGTTGCAGTAGGACTGAAGCTGACTGAGGGTCTGTACAAAGTGCAGCACAATATGATGAGATTCTGGGAATGGAGGCCCACCAAGCTGTAAACCAGCCCAATTCAGAAAAATTATCAGACCCATAAATAGCCACTACCACTCCAATCTACCCAGTACCTAAAACCAAACAAAAAAGCAATTTGTTAAGTACTTCCTTGATGCCATGAACCAAAATCTTGCTCTAGACCTTGGGTGCATAAAGACAAAAACAAAACAACATGGAGTGTGGGGCTGAGAGGGCATATAACACACAGATAAGCAAACACAAATCATATACAAAATAAATACAAAGGGATTGGGCAGGGAAGCATTAATAGCTGGAGGAGCAGAGATAAGGAAAGGCCTGAACCAAAATAAAAAGCTAAGAATTCTAAGAGGAAAAAGAACATTTAAAGTCTGGGAAACAGACTATGCAAAGGCCTATCATAGAGTGCAAGGTTGAATTGTTGCATTCGGGGACAGCAACTATGCCAGTTTGAAAACAGTATGTTGAAGAAAAATTACCACCAGGTGGGCTGGTGAGATATTCCGAACAGCTATAAATGGACTTCTGGTAAAGATGACATAATGTTTCGCAGATAAACCAACAGATATTTTTTAAACACCAGATAAAACAATTACCAAGAAATCCAAAGAGAGACAATAGTAATTTCTTTTTTTCCCCTAGAGCAGGATTTCATAAAAAGACATCCATAAGCTTGAGGCAAAGAGAGCTGGATTCTCTCAGGGAAGCTAGCATGGGCACAGATTAAAACAAACAAACAAATGAAGTCTATCAACACTCTGACAGGGATTTTCTAGAGGTACCTCAAGACTGTTTCCAAGGCAGAAGGTGGGATAGAAGTCTAATGTGAAAGTCCAGATGGTCAAAGTACAGATACTCCTGTAGAAATAGAGTCTAAGAACATTATTCCGACCTGGATGTTGCAGGAAGGTCAGAAGTTGGTAGTGCTCTCTAAGTTGGGAAGATCCAGGGAAACCTAAAATCTGCCACACATACACACTAACTGATGTGATAGCCAGAAATAATAACCCAGAAAACCAAAGGCAGTACTAAGCAGGGTCTTAGTACCTCATATGATCACACGGAAGGGGACAAAGCCTGACACTGGCACAAATTACCAAACCAGAAAATGAAGTACTTGAAGAAAATACCAAACGCAATAGAAAAGTGCCATGTGTCAAGGGACACCCAGGAGGTTAAACCCAGAAGAAAAGAATAATTCTATAGCATGCAAGAATAGAGACTCAAGGGGAGAAGGGGATGGTTTGAGCAAAAGGACCGTAAAAGTGGCTTGGATGAAATGAAAAAAAGATACAAAATGAAATTATAAGTCAAATAAGAGCTCTGGAAGAAAGAATTGGAAGGAAATTAAGTAGCTTAAAACAGCAGGTAGAAGGCCTTATCCAAGTAGCAAACTACTTGAAAATTAGAACAGAACAAACAGAACTCAATAACTCTAGGAGACAACAAGAAAGGTTGGGGGGAATGGGGAGTCAAAAGCTTGGTGGAAAAAGAAGCAGAAAGTAGAATACATGTACTACCAAAATCAATTATCCTAGAAAGGTCAATGGGAGATCATTTAAGAATTCCATTAAGAACATCATCATCATCATCAACAACAACAACAACAACAACAACAACAACAACAACAACAACAACAACAACAACAACAACAACAACAACAACAACAACCCCACGTCATTATATCTCTTATTTTTAAGAAATTATTTTCTTTATTTTCCAAAAGTTAGCTTTTGTACCTTCTTCTCCATTTGGCCAATACTACTTTTAAAGTTGTTTTCTTTTTCCAAGCTATAGACTCTTTTTGCATAATTCTCATTTCTTTTTCTAATTTTTCTTCTACCTCTATTATTTGATGTAAATTTTTTTTCACACTCTCCCATGAGGATTTTTTGAGCCTGGGACCAAATCATATTTCTCTCTGAGTTTTCTTATGTAGGTGTTTTGACATTATTATCCTCTTCTGAGTTTTTGTTTTGAGCTTCTCTGGCATTGTAGTAGTTTTCTATGGTCAGGACTTTTTTTTTTGCTCATTTTCCAACCTATTTTGTGACTTTTAAAGTTGAGCTCTACTCTTGGGTTATAGGGAGCACTAGCCCAAGCTTCTTACATGGGGCTGGGGAGTGGGATGGGGAGGAGTAGAGAGGGAGGGAGGACACAGGGGAGGAGGAGCTGGTCACTGGCCTTCTGTTCTGGGGACCTGCTGCTCTGGTGTCTATCAATAGACACAAATGTATGTGTGTGTGTGTGTGTGTGTGTGTGTGTGTGTGTGTGTGTGTGTGTGTGTGTGTGTAAAATCATTACATATATACTTCTATTTATCAGTTCTTTCTCTGGATGCATATAGTGTCTCTATATGTCCTTTGTAATTAATTTGGGTATTTATAATAGTCAAAATGATTTATTCACTCAAAGTTGTTCTTAAAAAAATATTGCACAAAGACAGCTACTATAAACATTTTAGAGCATATAGGTACATCTTCCAAAATCTCCCCAAATAATCTTCTTAAAGCACAGGTCTGACCATGTTACTCTTCTGCTCAAAAAGTTTCAGTAGTTCCCCGCTGCCTCTAGGATCAGATGCAAACTCCTCAGCCTGGCATTAAAGGCCGTCATCAATCCAGCTCCACTGACCTCTCCAGCTTTATTTCATGTTGCTCTTCATCACACATTCTACATTGCAATCCAAATGAACAACTTACATATTCTTTGAACTTTACATTCATCTCTTACAAGCACTTGCACAAGCCCTCCCCCATGCCTTGGATCCTCTCCCTCCTCAATGCTACCTTTCAAGGGTCATCTCAGGTGCCACCTCCTCCATGATCCATGAAGCTTTCCCGGATGCCCCTCAGTTAATCTATTCATCTTTGTGCATGGCAGCATGGTACAGTGAAAAGAGAGCTGAATTTGGAGTCACAGATCTGGTTTTGAATTGTGGTTATCTTTATATATACAAGCTTGGGCAAGTCTCGACCTCTCTGAGCCTCTGTTTCATCTTTGACATGGAGAAGTGGGCTAGATGATCTCTAAGGGCCCTTCTGGCTCCAATTCTATGATCCTGCGGTGTTAGCACCACTCCACCCCCAATATAAGTTCCTTGAGGGACGGGAAATTTCATTTTTCTCTTTTTATTCATAGTGCCCTGTCCGGTATTTTACTTATATTAAGATACTTAATAAATATTGATTGAATTGTTGGAAAAGAGACCTACATGTCATGCCTTACAGCTAAGAAGTTTCCAGTAAGAGTCAACAAATGCATCCATTTATTCATTATTTCCTCACTGCCCATAAAGAACCTTCCAATCATTCCCCTCCTTCACCTTCTCCCAGATGCAGGATCCGTTGACAATATCTGGTCCAAACCCATCTATTCTAATGAAAAAAATGAGTGAGTCCTTAATAAGTTAAAACACACACACACGCATCTATATACATACATATGCATGTATGCATATATGTGTATATATGTGTGTATGTGTATACACACACACACACACACACACATATATTCTTCCTGCAGCTAACTGGTGGCAGAAATTTGATTGGGAGCTTTGGTGTCTTTTCACTACCTCCTGCCTTAGGTAAACTAGGTAACTTCCAAGGCTGGACTCCATGAGGTTCCACCTCAATGCTGTCTCTCTGGACCCTATTTCTTCTGACTCTCCCAAATTCCTTCTACACCTAATTCCAGTAATCTTCTCATTTGGGAAGATCTTTATAACTCTAAAACCCCTTCCACTGTTTGGTTATTTTCTCCCAGATCCTCAATTTCATGGAAGGTTCTCCAGGACCATTCCTTCATTCCTGTCTAGGCCTCTCTCCTGATGCTCCAGACTTCCTTCTCCACCATGCCCTTATGCAGCTATTTGATCATGCCCCTCTTTTAGCTCCATCAAAGGCAGTCTTCTCCTATTAGAATGTAAACCTCTTGAAGGCAAAAACTGTCTCTCTTTTTTGCTTCAATTTATATCCCAGAGCTTGGAACGGTGTTTGGCACATAAATACCAAATCCATGTGGAGAAATGAATAAATAAAGCACTGGACTTGGAATCAGAAAATTCGTTTTCCTGAGTTCAAATCTGGCCTCAGACATTTACTAGTTATATGACCCTGGAGAAGTCACTTAATCCCGTTTACCTCAGTTTCCTCATCTGTAAAATAAAAGAATGTAAGTTAAAAGACATACACACACACACATATAGATATAGATACAGATAGAGACATAGATATTCTTCCTGCAAATAAGAAAAGAAAAGAAGGAAATGGCAAACCACTCTAGTATCTTTGCCAAGAAAACCCCAAAAGGGACCATAAGGAGCTGGACGTGACTGAAACTCAGGGAAAAAAACTTTCTAAATACTTGACTTGTCTCTGCCACCAGCTTTAACATCCACAGATCTTGTCCTTTTTCCTTTATTCACCCGCTCTGTATCCCCAGAGTAGTCCCCTGTGAAACCCCTTGCATAATGTCTTATATACAGTAGTCATTGAATAAATCATTGAATTAAAGCGAATTTTCATTTTACAGATGAAGAAACTGAGGCCCAGAGAGATTCAATGACTTACTTTTATCATATAGCTGTTAAGTGACAGAGTTGAGAGACTCAAATCCAACTGTCCTGGGTGTGGCCTCAGGGCTATTATCTTTAAACTTCTCTGCCTCTGGCCACACTGAGCAGATAAATATGCCTGTCAAGATTCCTGAGTCCTCAGAGAACAGAAAAAAAATCTAGTAAACTTTAGCGAATTCTTGGGCTTCACAGTAGGCTAACAGGAAAAGCAGAGGGAGGCTGCTGGGCTATTTTGTGACAGAGCTTTATAGTCTCTGATGGGAAAAGGGGGGCCCCCATGCATATCGACCCGGATTAAAAGCCATCCTGTTGTTAATGCAACATAGCGATCTACTTTGCCTGAACGTTAAAAAAAAGCACCCTGGGCATCTCCGATAATGGGTTCTGTGAAAAGGCAGGCTACAGGGAGCTGACCACAGAGAGGAATCTAACCTTAAGAGAGAGACATAGTCACATCCAATTAAGCAGGTTCTGTTAATTGAGCCCATGTGGAGAGATGAATCATTCTCCTTAAAAGGCAATGGACACCTCACAATGAGGTAAAAGTGTCTTGTATGTCTCTCTCCTCTGGGGGAGTTTAAGGCCATCTGCAGGTAGAAAGCGGCCTAACTTGCTCATTTTCACATGTAACCACCAGCCCAGGCCAAAAACAATTCGATTTTGTTCTTAACTATAACTTTTTAGACCTGCTATTTATTTCAAGTAAATAAATTATAGTAATGTCTATCAAATCACATTCCAAAGAAATTATTCATAAGCCTCTAAGTGGGACAAAATTCTAGATAAAGACAAATAGTAATTATCTGTCTTGTGAACTGGTCATTTCTCTTACATCCAGTATCCTTCTATTCTATTTTCTGGCTGACTTTGTTGTCTCCAAGCAATGCAAATTAGTTTTTAATTAGGTTATAATTAATAACGTTGATCTGATAAAGAAAAAGTAACAATGCATTCTGAAGTCAAATGTAAAGGATTTCATGGTTAGTTAATACTGCTATTCTCCCTGTTAGCAAAGATAATTGGAAGTTCATTGCAAAAGGCAAATAAAGAGCACTTAAAATATGTTTAGAGGGGTTAAAAGGTGTGTTTGAGCTCTTTTCTTTCTTGGAAAAAAATCCAAAAGAAATTGAATGCGTTTCAACCCCATGTTATTCCCCATGCCAATGGATGATGTTTAAATAAGGAAATACCAGGTTCAGTCTGACATCTAGTGGTTAGTATCTGCTATTATAGACGCTTCTCAAGTAGGTTGATAGTATCTTAGCATAGAAAGGGACATCCCTTAACACCTAATAAAAAGGGTAGTTAACATTTATTTTGTTCATTAAAGTTTGCAATGCTCTTTACAAATATCCTATTTTATTCTCACTACAATCCTGGGAGATGAGCTCACATTTTATATAGATGAGGAAATATAGAGACCGAGGTTAAATGACTCTCCCTGAATGACATATCTACTCAAAATTATACTGAAATTGCATTGCCCGCCATTATCTTCAGCAAGTAGTCATCAGTTTCTGCTTGAAGACTTCTGATGAAAGGTTGCCTACCTTTGGAGGCAACTCATCCCACTTTTGGAAAGCTCTTGCTAGTACAAATCAGTACCTCTGCAACTTTCATTACATCTATCAATATTCTCTCTCTCAATCTCCTTTTCTCCAGTCATTACCATTTCCTTTAACTGATTCTTGAACGGCAGGGTCTCCAGTGTTTTCACCATTCTGGTGGTCTTTCTCTGCTTCTTCCAAACTTGTCAATGTTGTTCAGTCCTTTTAGTCTCATCTGACTCTTTGTGACCCCATTTTATCCTATATTGGCAAAGACATTGGAGTGGTTTACCATTTCCTTCTCCAGCTCATTTTACAGATGAGGAACCTGAGGCCAACAGGGTTAAGTGACTTGGCCAGGGTCACACAGCTAGTAAGTGCCTGAGGCTAGATGTGAACTCATGAAGACAAGTCCTCCTGATTTCTGATCTCAGAGTTCTATCCTCTGTACCATCCAGCTGCTAAGCTATTACCTCATTTAAAACTAACTTGCATTGCTTGGATACAACGTCAACCAGAAAACAGAACAGAAAGATGCTGGATGTAAGAGGAATGGCCACTTTACAGACAGGTAATTGCTATTTGTCTTTATCTAGAATTTTGTCCCACTTAGAGGTTTATACATAATTTCTTTGGAATGTTATTTGATAGTCATTACTATAACTTATCCTACCTAATATCCTGCCTAAAACACATCTAGAAAGAACACAATACTCCAAATGTGGCCTCGACATAGTAGGTTACAGTGGACCTAGAATATCCCTTTTTTTTTTAACAACTGAACAATTTGAACATTTATTTTAATACAAATTAAGATTAAATTAATTTTTTGCTTTAACTCCCATGCCATATAGCGTTGACTCCTATTTAGCTTATAATCAACTAAAATAGTGTAGAACAATGGATGGAGTGCTGGACCTGGAGTCAGGAAGACCATGGATTGGAATCCTGCTTCTGATACTTCCTAGGTCTATGAACTAGAGCTAGTTACTTAATGTCTTCATACCTGTTTCCTCATATGCAAAATGGGGATAATAATAACTATAATAATAGCTTTATCTCACAGAATTTTGAGAATCAAGTAAGAACATATACCTAAAGGAATTTACAGGGCTGCAAACCTGAAAATGCTATACATGTCAATTATTATTTATGATTTTAGAGGCCATTAAGGCAGCATAGTAGATGGACTATTAGGTTTAGATCAGGAAGATCTCAGTTCAAATCTTGTTTCAGATACCTACTAGCCATACAACTGTGGGCAAATCAACTAATCTCTCTTAACCTCATTTTCATTCTCTGTAATATGGGGATAATAGTAGCTGAAGCACATTTCACAGGGTTTTTCCTAATGTGAGAATCCAAATAAGGTCATTATGTAAAGTTATTGAAAAACCAGAAAGTACTATGTGTCTGTTATTATCATTAAAACCTCCAGATCATTCTCACATGATCTGTTTTCAAGCCACATCTCCCCCTTCCTTGTATTTGTAAGGAATTTGAATTTGTATTTGAATTCTTTGAATTCAACTTTAGGGACTTTACATTTATCTCTATTAAATTATTATATGTAGTTCATCATTCTGGCCTATTGAGAAGCTCTTTGGATTTTGTCTCAGTTACAAAATATGTTCACTCCCTCTCCTGTCTCCATGTCATCTGCAAACTCTAGAAGTCTACCATCTATGCCTTCATCCAAAAAATTGATTAAAATGGTGAACAAGCCAAGGTCAAAGACAAATGTCTCTAGCTCTATTTTAGAAATCCCTTCAAGTTGACTTTGACTCATTAAAGACTGTTTCAGGTCTCTAATCATTCAAGTACTTCCAAATTCACTCAAATGTACTCTTCTTTCCCATAGCTTTCTATCTGGATTTTAAGATGCTATCTCGAGCTTAAACCAAACTATTTTAGAAAGAAAAACAAAAAAGAAACTATTGAAAATTCTAGCTTAAAATATTTACTGATTTTAACTGATAACCTGAATTTTGTTTGTTGTTGACTAAAGCAGAAGAATTTGTGAGTTGTTTTCATTTATAATAAGGAATAAAGATATTTTTGCTAAGCAGGTGAGAGTTAGGATGGCACATTGCACTGTGTATTTGTTTGAATGTTTTGAGAGTGACAGAATATGTATAATCATTTCACTTGTGTTGAATAATAGTTTGTAATGTTATTTTAATTTCTAAATTTGTACTATTATAAAGATTTGAAGGTTATAATTTTTCTTTGACAAATCTATTTTGTAATCTATAATACAGTAGTAAACATTTACTGGAATTTTAGAAGTCTTTCTCAACTAAGTACAATTTGAAATAATATACACCTTACACAGTTGTTATAAGAAATATTTTTTGCTAATTTCAAAAGTATATAGAAACAGGAGCCCCTTTTATCTTATACTTCAGCAGAAGCTCTATGGAAATAGAGTATGAGGTTAAGATAAGAATTTACTCTCCAAATACTGCACAAAAATTCTTGTTTGAGGATAATTTGATCTTTCTGGTTTAATATGGTGATAAAAATTAACAACTAAATAACTAAAAAAATATGATGTAAAAAATAATTATATCAACCTAATTAATCTCCTTGAGAAAGCCAAGAAAGTAAAATAAACACACAAATAATGGCACTTATGCTTACACTCACAAGCACATACAAACTTTGTGTTTATCATGGTGTCAGTCACATAGTAGGCATTTAATAAATACTGGTTGACTGACTACCACACAAATTGTTGTAGAAAAAGTGGGTAAAAAGCAAGTTTCTCAGGTGACACTCCTCAAGAAGTCAATGTAGGAGCTGTACTTCTGGGAATTAAAGGCCTTCCTTTATCAATCATTAGAGGGTTGGGACAAATAATTTTATAGTTGACTGCACCCTCTAGAATAATTTTTGTATTAAAATTTTATTAGCATTTCTCATGAATTAAATATGAAAGCCATAACATTCTACAAAAAAGTTATTATTACTTTATCACAACTCACTTTCACTCATGAAAAACTTACTTTGGTTAACGTAATGGGCAGACAAATAGTCCTATAGCTTATTTCAGAGTCACTAGAATGACTTCTATAAAACCTGCCTGAGAAAGACAAATATTGGTAAAAGAGGAAAGGGGTTGGAACAGCCTCCATGACTCCTGTCTTTTGAGCAGATTCCAAAGTAGCATACAATAACAGTTAGGAGCATAGAAGAACAACCTTGAAAAGAGCATTATATAGGAAGGAGGTCCTTGGAATCAGTGTCATAGAAATAGCATATGGAATTTTAGAAGAAATATTCTCTTCTTTCCCATAGCTTTCTATCTGGATTTTAAGATGCTACCTTGAGCTTAAAACAAACTATTTTAGGCAGAAAAACAAAAACAAAGAAGAAACTATTGAAAATTCTAACTTCCATAGAAGGAATCTAACTAATAAAGCTCCCTCATTTTATAAGAAAATAAGCTGGGGCTCAAAGCTGAAATGGTTTTCTCCAAGTCACAGAACTCGTTATTGAATCATTTCAGTTGTGTCTGACTCTTCATGACCCCATTTGGGATTTTCCTAGAAAAGATACTGGAGTAGCTTGCCATTTTCTTCTCCGGTTCATTTTACAGATATGGAAATTGAGGCAAACAGGGTTAAGTGAGTTACTCAGGGTCACATAGCTAGTAAATGTCTGAGACCAGATTTGGACTCAAATATTCCTGACTCCAGGCCCAGCACTCTATCTACTTCACCACCTGGCTGCCCCAGTCACAGAATTAGTAGTAAGGTTGTGTTTATCTTTTATTTTCAAAGAGGACCATGGCATCAAGGAAATGATGACATGATTTGCAGTTGACTTTGGTTTGAGTGAGGGAGGGCTGTGCAAGTTCACCAGATTCTCAGTCTTAAGATCTTTCATTTTACTCTGCTCTCTGTTCTTTTCCCTCTTCCCCTCCCACTGCACTCCCATATTAGGCAGGGGGTGTTTTTAATGATCATCAGCACCTCTTCAAAAAAAAAATAAAGAATGAACACGTATTTTAAAGCATGTACTCTGTGCCCAGAAATGTGTTAGGTGATGTTCAAGATCTAAATTAAGTATCAAACATAATCCCTTGAGGAACTAACAGTCTTGTCTTTGGAAGAGACAAGAAATACACACATGAAGCAACTAGGAAAAAGTATTTCAGTATATAATTAAGTGCTAAAGGAGACAGGGTGATGGGATGAAGGAAAAGATGATGCCAATGGTAAAAAGATGATGATAAAGCCTTTCTAATGACACTAATCCTGTATTTTTAACTCTAATGAAATGTTGCCTCATTATGCCCACATTTAGAGTTACTGCAAGTTTCTAAGTTGTAGAACCATAGAATCTTTGAATTAGAAGGGAGCTCAAAGGGTCACATGATCCAATCCCCTGCCATATTATGGGATCATACCTCTAGAGTGAGAAGGGACCCTGAACATTGTCTCATTCAATCTCCCTCACCTTAGAGATAAAAACAAAACAAAGCAAAACAAAACCAAACCTGAGATCCATCAGCGAATGAATCCCTGATGCAATATCCCTGGAAAATAGTTGTTGGGACTGCTTGAATAGCAGGTGAGATGCTGGTTGAATTTTGGAGAACAAAAACATATGTCTCACTTATAGAAAAACATTAACCACTTGGTAACTGTTTCTTGTTCTTAAGACTATTCTTGCTCTTTAGGCTTAGCCATATCTACTTTTTGGCAGGTCTCAAGCATGTTTTATCAATTTTAAATGGTCATTTGTTTTGATACTAAAATTGAGTTTAAAGTAAAAAGAGGCAGGATGGTACTCTGACCTGGAATCAGGAGGCCTCAGGTCTTGATCTGGCCTTGCAACAACAATAATAATCGATACCATTTTATGTAGCTCTTTGGTGGATAGAGCACTGGGCCTGGAGTCAGGAAGATTCCTCATCCTGAGTTCAAATCTGGCCTCAAACACTTACTATGTGACCCAAGGAAAGTCACTTTTTGTTGTTTGCCTCAGTTTCCTCATCTGTGAAATGAGCTGGAGAAGGAAATGGCAAATCATTTCAGTATCTTTGCCAAGAAAACCCCAAATGGGGTCATGAAGAATGAGACATGACTGAAAAATGACTCACCAACAACAATCCTCTCAACAACTCTGGGAGATATTATCCCTATTTTATACATATAGAAACTAAGGCAAATGGGGTCAATTGACTTGTCCAGGGCCACACAGCTAGTAAATGCCTGAAGCAGCATTTGAACTCAGGTTTTCTTGATTCCAGATTCAGTGCTCTGTCCAGTAGAGAACCTAATTATGTTAACTTGGGGAAAACCTTTGGTACTTGCAGATAGAAATGTCTAAAAAGCAATTGGTGATGTAGGACTAGTGCTCAGAAGAAAAATTAAGGTTGGATAGAGAGATAGCTGAAAGTCATCTGCAAAGACATGATAGCTAAACGCACAGGAGATGAGATCACCAAGGGAGAATACGGGCAGACAAAAGATTAGAGAGCACAGGACAGAGACTTGGGGAAACCCCCCAACCCCCACATTTAGGAGTTAGGAATGATGATCCAGCAGAGTGAGAAGGGCTGATCAGATAGGTAGGGGGGAAAACAGTGTAATGAAAGATTTGCAAGGAAGAATTTTCCCAAGGAGATGCTGGTTAACAGGATAAAAAGCTGCAGAGAAGTCTAGAAGGATGAACGCAGAAAAAGCCAGTGGATTAGCAAAGAAGATATCCTTAATAACCTTAGAGTGAATCTGAAGAGTGAAGTTGTAAGCCAGATTATAAAGAATTAAGGAATGGGAGCGGCTAGGTGGCACAGTGAGTAAGAGCACCGGTCCCGGAGCTGGGAGGACCTGTGATCACTTCCAGCCTCAGAAAATTAGCACCCACACATAAATAAGTAAATAGCCTTATAGCCTTGAGCAAGTTACTTAACCCCAATTGCTTTAAAAAAAGAATTAAGGAATGAATAAGAAGAAAGAAAGTAGAGGTAAGACATATAGAAGGCTTTTTCTGGGAGATTGGTTGTGAAACTGAAGAGACTGATAGGCAAATAGCTTCCTATTTTCCTCAAGTATTCTTGATAATATATTCTCATTAAGCCATGTTTCCAGGCTGCTGATGTAGGAGGTGAGGAAGAACTAATAATTATCTTCTCTACCCATACTTATTTCACTACCACTATTATTATTTCTGTCCTCATGCAGGTTTAGCCTGGGCATCCACCTCTCTTTGAGATGCTTGTTATTCAAGTCCAGCCCCAGGTAGTGGGAGGAGGAGTTTATCTACCAACCTTTCTAAACAAAGTCCCCTGACTTTGACCTAAAATCCTATGACCTCTGCCCTTACTGTGTGTGATGGAGAAGGCGATGGCAAAAGGGAGTAAATAACTGAACCATCGGTAGTCCTGACAGTGTTCATACAACCAGGACAATTGTTTCTCTTGGGGAGGACCAGAAACCCTTGGAAAGGACCAGGCTAGAGCCTATTTTCACCCCCACTTTCACCACTGACATCCTCTGCCTACTTACAGTTCTGTCCTGAGTCCTACCACAATGTTTCACCCCTGAGTGGAGCCTTCCTAAACAACTTAAACATAGAGTACAGTTACCTCAGCAACACCACAACAAAGTGTGAAGAAGCTCTTCAATTGAACTGATGGAATTACAAGACTTGGCCTTTGGATGAAAATGACTGAGGATTACCCATACCTCTCGTGGCCTTTAAAAGCTTACAAGTACACTTGCTTCCCTGGAAACCAAGGCTGTCAGGAAATCTGAGAGCTATAGTTACCATACCCATTCTACCCAAACAGCTAGCTTTTGCAAGGTTTGGGGTCAAGAGGTCTAAGGGGACCCAAGAGAATGAGCTGAAAATCCCCTTTATCCATTCCCTGACTCATCTGAATACCCCAACTTTCTGCCAAACCAGAAGATAGGGCCAAGGATGCAGCCAGACTTATGACTCACAAGCGTAAACCAGGCTGCTTCTCAGTTAGGGCTATGGGTTCCAGGATGTTGGAAACCAAGAGCCGAATCACATGGACTCCTCTGATTTATAACTTTAAGATGCTTATCTCCAGATGTGTCCTTGGGACATTAGCCTGTGAATTCTTGTTTTGCTTATTTTGTGCCCTATAGCACTTTCATGGTGCAAAACACAGATGGACACTTCTAACTGTTCTCTTAACAGTCCTTGTTCACTGAGTAAATTAAAGGGGGCAGTGTAAGGCAGGGGGAAGAATAATGACCAACAGATCAAAAGTCTAGGGTTCTGGCTGTATCACAGACTTGCAATGACTTTGGACCAGTGCTGTAAACAATCTGAACTCCAGCTTCCTTATCAGTAAAATAAACAGGGTTATGTTAGATTATAAATTTCATAAGGGTACAGAAAATTGTTTGTCTATATTTTTTAACTTCCTCAGTGCCTAGCCTAGTTCTTCAAGCATAGTACATACATTTTTGTGTTTTTGTTGAATTCATTATTAGATTAGGATCATGGTCTGAGGTATGGAATGGACATCAAAGCCAACTAGTTCAAATACCTTATTATATGGAAGCAGAAACTATGACTCAAGGAGGGCATGGCTTGTCCAGATTTATATACAATGATCTCTGTGGTCCCTTTAAATTAAAAAAAAAAAAAAACTACATTAAAATAAGGACCAGGTAGATGATGGCCTAGTGATTAGCTATTTTCAATTGTTCCCAAAAACTCCCACAAGAGGGCAGTTGTTCCATGTTCTTTAATACCAGAAAAAGAAAACCAAGACCCTTTAAGTCCAGTTCAGTATTGGTAGGAAAAGTGAATGTCTCCAATAAATGCCATGATAACAGTCATTATTGAGAGCCAATCTGATATTCAATGTCTTATTTAAACTGGATCCAAAGAATAAAGTAGAACGATAGCTTGAGAAAGAATGAAGAGAAATAATTCATTGGTCCTCTGAAATATTTTAATCATTTTCCATTACTTCTAGTAAAGACTGTGTTCTACACATAATAGGCACTTTTTGAAGGGGCTAAACAACTACGGTGAGTGTAAGGAGGTCACACACAAGAGACATCTTAATGCATTTTTTTTAATTAAATGAACATATTTTTGATGCCAGAAATTTCCTCTGTCCACAGCACTTATTTGGTGACATTGAGTTTTGTGTATTATTATAAAGGCTTAAAACCTCCAGTGAATTCTAACATACAAGTGGTGCAAATTTTAAACTTTGTAGGACACATAAATGCCTTGGCTAAGTTTTGACATTGTCTCAGTCCTTGAAAGATAGCTGTTACTGATTTAAATGGAGTCTAGAGCTTGGAGATTAGGGTATGATTTGTGAGGGAGAAAAAAGAAAATGGAATGAATGAATGAATGAATGAATGAATGAATGAATGAATGAATGAATGAAAAAAGCAATGATTACTGATTTACTATTTCTAGATACTCTGCTAAGCACTGAGGATAAAAGTATACAAAAAAAATTAATCGGTCTCAACTCTCAAGGAACTTATATATTCCAATAGAGGAAAACAATACATAAAGGAAAATGGTAGCTGAGGGCATTTTAGTTAAGGTAAAGTGAGTTGATAATGAGTTGACTGATAGGGTAGTCAATATTGACATGCCTTTTCCAGAATAGTAATATAAATTTGATTACTATGCTCAAGGCAAATAACAGAAAGATGAAGAGGGGTTGTGGATGTACATATGATGGGAAAGCATTATCAAGATGACCCAAAGTGGATCCTTGTACTGGTAGATTATGGAATAAAGAATGGGGGGGTTGGAAGTAGATATAGTGGACCAAATAAGTTTGATGCTTATCTATAGTCATATGAAAAAATGTTCTAAAGCACTATTGATTAGAGAAATATAAGTTAAAACAACTCAGAGGTACCACCTATAGATTGGTTAACATGACTAAAAAGGAAAATGATAAATGCTGGAGAGGATGTGGGAAAATTGGGACACTGATGCAATTGTTGGTGGAGTTGTGAACTAACCAAACCATTCTGGAGAGCAATCTGGAACTATGCCCAAAGGGCAATAAAACTATGTATCCCCCCTTTGATCCACCAATACCATTACTAGGTCTGTATCCCACAGAGATCATAAAAAAGGGAAAACAATCTACAATGGACAAAAATATTTATAGCAGCTTTTTTGTGGTAGCAAAGAATTAGAAACTGGGGAGACTTCCATCAATCGAGGAATGGCTGGACAAGTTGTGGTATATTAATGTAATAGAATACTATTGTACTATAAGAAATGACAAGCAGATAGATTCAGGAAAACCTGGAAAGACTTATATGAACTGATGCAAAGTAAAGTGAGTGACTAAGTTTACACACAGTCTCTAGTCAAGATTATTCAACTCCAGGATGAGAGTTCCAAAATTGAATGCATTAACTTCCCTAGGACTGGACTTGTATTTTTCAGAGACTATGCAAAAGATGCTAGCTGGGGGTGGAGGCAAAATTGTGGAAGCAGCAATAGGGAAAAAGAGAAAGAATGCCCCAATGCCCCTTACCCACTAATTATCCTGATGAATTTAGATAGACCTTCCACCATCCTCTGGTCCACATGTGCACCTGCATGTGTTTGCACTTGCAGATATAATTCCCAGATCTACATACCCAGCCCATTTCTCTTCTGATCTCTCTCTAGTTCTACATCTCATCTAGTTCAGCAACTACCTATTGGACGTTTCCAGCTGGATATTACATAAGCATTTCAAATCAAATATGTTCAAAGCAGAACTCATTGAATCTCCCCCAAAATTTTCCTATATTTTCATGGCTCTACCACACTTCTTAGTCACCCATATTCAAAGCCCTGGAGTCCTCCACTCTTCATACCCTCTCATCCCTCACATCCAATTGAATCTTGTCAATTCTGTCCACACAATTTGCCACATTAGCTTTTCCCCAAATACCCTTCTGTCTTCCAAACTTCCCTATAGTGGAGGGTACCACCATCCATCCTCCCCATTACCCAGGCTCCCCACCTCAGTATAATTCTGAGTTTCTCACTCGTTCACCCCACCTGTCCAATTCATTGCCAAGTCTTGTCCTTTCAACACATCTCTACACATCTCACATCTCAGTCATCACTCTGGTAAAGTGTCTCAAGCTCACATCTATTGCTATAGCTTCCTGGTTGGCCTCCCAAGTCTCTCCACTCAAATCCATCTTCCCCATGCAGCTGCCAAAATGGTTTTATTAAAGCACAGGTCTGATCATGTCACCTCCCACCCACTCAAAAAACTCCAGGATCAAATAAAAATCCTCTGTTTGAAATGTAACGACCTTAACAACCTGGTTTCCTGTTATACTATATTCCCTTATACATACTCTATGATCTAGCAACATTGGCTGCCCTGCTGTTTCTTATACACAATACTCTATCTCCCTACTCCATGCTTTTTCACTGGCTGATCTCCACACCTGGCATGCTCTCACCCCTCACCTCTGCCTCCTGGCTTCCTAGCTTCTTTCAAATCTCTGATAAAATCCACTGAAATCCCATAGTTTGCTGGAAGCCTTTCCCAGGGCCCCTCAATGCTAGTGCCTTTCTTCTTACATTACCTTCCATCTACTTTGTCTATATCTTATAAGTACATCATTTGCATGCTGTCTCCTTCAATAGAATGGGAGCTCCTGATAGATAGAAGCTATTTAATTAGCCTTTTCTGTATTTCCCAGCATTTGACACACTGCCTGGCACATAGGAATATCTGAGTTCAAACTCTGCCTCCCATACTTACTAGCTGTGTGTCACCTGTACAAGTGACAACCTCTGTTTCCCATAGTTTCCCCAACTGTAAACAAGGATAATAAAAGCACACACCTCAAAGAGTTATTGTGAGGCTCAAATGAGACAATATCTGTAAAGGTGCTTGACACATAGTAAGTGCTATATAAATGTTTATTCCCTTTTGTTTCTTCATTTCTAGGAGTCTGACCATGAAAAGTAAAGAAATGCAACAAGTGTATAAAGTGGATAGTAGTCAAATAAAGGTTTTTGTTTTTTAAAGGCAGAAGAGAGTCAGGTATGTTTATAGGCAGCAAAGAAAAAAGCCAGTGGATAAGGAGAGGTTGAGAACTAGGGAGAAAAGCGAGTGAACAACTGAAGGGGCAAACTATTTGAGGTGACAGGAGGAGATGGGATCAAGTGCACAGGTAGAGGGGTTGGAATTGGCAAAGAAAAGGGCCATTTTATCCTTCAAGACTGGAAAAAAGGATAGGAGGACAGCAAGTGATGCTATGGTGATTTGGAGTATGGAATCAGAGAGGACAAAGAGCCAATGTATGGCCTCAGCTTTTCAAATAAGTATAAGGCGAGACTGCCAGCTGAGGAGGAGAAGGTGACAATGTATGTAGCAGGAGATAAGAAGTTTGGACCAGCCTTTGCCTCCTCATTAATCTCCATGTATCTATTCTCTCAACTCTCTAATCCATTCCCTACACAGATGCCAAAATCATTTCCTAAAGCACAAATCTGACCATGTTACTCCCCTGCTAAAGAATCTCTAGTGGTTCCCTTTTACTCTTTTTGTTTGTTTGTTTTTGGGTTTTTTGGAGGGGGGAAGACAGGGCAATTGAGGTTAAGTGACTTGCCCAAGGTCACACAGCTAGTACGTGTTAAGTGTCTGAGGCCAGATTTGAACTCAGGTCCTCCTGACTCTAGGGCCAGTGCTCTATTCACTGTACCACCTAGCTACCCGCCTTTTACTTTTAAAATCCAATTTTCTCTGTTTGACTTTCTTCTAATCTTGACAGATATATTTTGTTTTCTCATCAACTTGATTTCCAAATATGTTAATGGCCTCTTACTCAAGCATCTTTTCCTTGTAACACACACACACACACTCACACAAACTAAATAGGAAGGAAAAACAGTTCAGAAAAACTAATTAATGCATCAACCTAGTATGATAGTACACCAATGTTCCAAATATATAATTTGCTACTTCCTTAAAGAAAGGAGGATGGTAACTTTTCTTATTTCCTCTCTTTATCTGAGCTTGGTCACCATAATTACATACATTCAGTTTCATTTTTCCATTTATAATTCTGTAATCATTTGTGTACTCTTTCTCAGTTCTGCTTTCTTTATAAAGCATCACTGTGTGTATACATATATAATCAGTGCATATGTGTGTGTTTCCACGCAGCTATGCATTTTATATATTTGTCATTTAATTTATAAAGTAATAATCCATCATAATCAAGTAATGCTTTGGGTCACAAGGGAGCAAGGGTCCTGAGATATTAGTATTACTTTTGGTCACATGGGAACAGAGGTCCTTCTTGGGTAAGGACCATAGTGCAGATGAGGAGAACATTGATTATACCTCTTCCTGGATCATACCACTTGAAAACACCAAGACCTAGCTCTGAAACGAGAAGCATGAAAAAACCTGAAACTTGGGGCAGCACCTTCCCACCCCCAAATGAGCAGAGACCAAAATTAACATAAAGTTCAAAGTCAAGAAATAGATTACAAAAAAAATTGAGCAAACAAACAAAAAAACTTGACCACAAAAGGCTACTACAGTGACAGTGAAGGCCAAGATATAACTTCCAAAGAAGACAGCAATGTGAAAACAACTACAACTAAAGCCTCAAAGGAAAACTGCTAATTGGACCCAAACCCAACAAGAATTCCTGGAAGAGTTAAAAGAGAAAAGAGTGATTTAAAAATTGGGAAAAGAAATCAGAATGACACAAGAAAATTACAAAAAGAGAATTAATAGCTTGGTAAAAAGAGGCACAAAAACTACTGAAGAAAATAACACCTTGGGAAGCAAAATTGGCCTAATGGTAAAAGAGGCACAAAAATTCAATAAGGAATTCTTGTCCTTAAAAAGCAGAATAGGCCAAATGGAAAAGGAGGCACAAAAGCTCACTAAAGAAAATAATTTCTTAAAAATTAGAATTGGGTGAGTGAAAGCTAATGACTATATGAGACATCAAGGAACAACAAAACTAAGTCAAAAGAATGAAAAAATAAAATGAAATATAAAATATCTCCCTGGAAAAACAACTGATCTGAAAAATATATTGAAAGAGATCATTTAAGAATTATTAGACTAGCTGAAAGGCACAATCAAAAAACAAAAATAAATAAAAACCAGTCCTGACATCATATTTCAATAAATTATCAAAGAAAACTGCCTCAATATCTTAGAATCAAAGCATAAAATAAAAATTGAAAGAATACACCATTTGCTACTGAAAAAGATCTCAAAATGAAAACTTCTGGGAATACTAGAGACAAAATCCAGAACTCCCAGGTCAAGAAGCAAATATTTCAAGCATCCGTAAAGAAACATTTCAAATATATATATATATATATATATATATACACATATATATGTATATGTATATATGTATATGTATATATATATGTATGAACACACATACATATATGTGTATACACAGATATACATATGTGTATATAGTTATGAACTGCAGTCAGAATTGCACAAGATATAGCAGCTTCCACATTAAAGGAGTGGAGGTCTTAGAATATGGTATTCTGGAAGGTAAAGGAACTAGGATGATAATTAAGAATAACCTACCCAACAAAACTAAGTATAATCCTTCAGGGGAAACCAAATGGATATTTAATGAAATGGAGGACTTTCAAGCATTCTTGATGAAAAGACCTGAGCTGAATAGAAAATTTAACAAGCAAATATAAGACTCAAGAAAAGCACAAAAATGTAAACATGAAAGAAAACACAAGACTCAATAAAGTTAAACTGTTTAGATTCCTACAGGGAAATGTAATACATATAATTGCTAAGAACTTTATCATTTTTAGGGCAGTTACAAGCAGTCTCCATAGAATGAGGGCACGGGTGTGAGTTATGTTGGAATGGTTGTGTTTATCCTTTGTTCTTGAAGAGGACCATGACATCGGGAAGATAATGACATGACTTGCAATTGATTTTGATTTGAGTGAGGGAGGGCTGTGCAAGGTCACCAGCCTCACTTTCTGCTCCAGAGCCTCCAGTGGCCAGATATTCATCAGGATGACTGGAGATGGCCCAGGATGCAATGAGAGACCCTCACCTCAAGATCTTTTCAGGTTCTCACTTTGGGTGAGGTAATGCCCACTCCATGAATAGGCCTCTTTAAGAAGTGAGTCAAGGGATGGCGGCTTTAATAAAAAAAAAAAATCAAACTGGAAGGGAAAGACCCCCAGGGTTGCTGGCCAAAAGAGAAACAGTTACTATTTACCTTCACTCTGAGCCAAGAGAGCCCAAAATGTAGCCATTAAGTGCTGCTTTAGCAGGGACCTATGGTTGTCCAATCTATGAGTTTGGGAGTAAAATAAGTTTAAGATTTGGTCTTTGAAAAAGAAATCTAGCCAGTAAATGCCAAGTTAACTAGGCAGCTTTCAGCTACCTAATTTTACCTTCTGAGGGAGAGGCAAAGCCGAGTTACACAACTGGCTGGGTTCCCGTTCAGGCAGCTCAAACTAATCACAGATTGTGTTTGTCCTTCATTCTGGAAGAGGTCCATGACATCAGGAAGATGATGACATGACTTGTAGTTGACTTTGATTTGAATGAGGGATGTTAAAAAAAATGAAGAGGTGAGAAAGTGAGGTTTAAGCATTGCCCAACTCCTCACTCATCTTCCCCTCCATTGTAAAAAAGCTTTTCCTTCTTCTTTTATGTGAGATGATTTCCCCATTCTACCTCTCTCTTCCCCATTCACCCAGTGCATGATGGAAGGACCTTTTCTTTCCACATACATAGCTCTATTCTTATAGTTTCCTCTTAGTTTAATAGAAGTCTTTTTTCATTGACTGATAAGCTGCAACTGAGTGTATATAAAAGGCTCTTGGATAGAGGAATGCTCTCCTTTCTGGTGGCTAATCAGGCAAGAGCTACTATAAGAGAGACAGTAACAACAAAAGTGTCAGCCTTTTCTCCCAAATTACCCGCCTTGTGTTAGGACACACACAGGGCCTCTGTTTGATCTATCTCTCTTTCATTTATTCTTTCCTTATCTGACGTATATGAGTATCAGAAATATTGTTCTCTGCTCACCTTGGGATGAGCACAGAAGAGTGGGGCAGGGGCACAAAAGAACCAGGAAAGCCTTCCTGTAAAAGATGGTCTTTGAGCTGAGGCCTGAAAGATAGAGAATCTAAGAAGCAGAGGAGTGTAGGAGGAAAAAAAGTCCAGGCTTGGGGTTCAGCTAATGCAAAAGTAGACATAGGGAGTGAAGTATCATAAATGAAGAACAGTAAGGGGACCAATATGGTTCGAATATGGAGGGGAGTAACATATAAGACAACTGGAAAAGGGGACAAGTTGTGAAGGACTTTAGATTGCAAATAAAAGAGTTTCTATTCAATCTTGGAAGTGATAAGGAGACACTGAAATTAATTAAGTTGAGGGGATAGGACGGGTTGCTTTAGGAAAATCATTTTGGCAACTGCATGGAGGATGGGTTAGAGTGGAAAGAGTCATAGAGAAACCAGTTTGGAAACTATTACAACAGTCTAGGCCAAAGATGATGAGAACCTGAGTTAGAGAGGCAGTTGTGTAAATGGAGAGACAGAAATATTATGCAATTGATTTGATGTGAGAAAGTAAGAGAAAGGTGTCTAGCATGACACCAAGATTGAGAACCTGGGTAAATAGAAGGAAGGTGGTACCCTTGATGGAGCCACTGGGGGTCACAGTGGATAGAGTGCCGGGGCTGGAGTCAGGAAGACATCTTTCTGAATTCAAATCTGGCTTCAGACACTTACTAGCTGTGTAACCCCGGGCAAGTCATTCAACCTTGTTTACCTCCATTTCCTCATCTACAAAACAAGCTGGAAAGGAAATGGCACACCACTCCAATATTTGCCAAGAAAAATCCAAGTGGAGGTCATAAAGATTGGACATGACTAAAAAACAACTGAACAAGTTGCCCTGGACAGTAAAAGGGGAATTCAGAAGAGGGATGTGTTTGAATTCAAGTCCAGGTACTCTGACTCCAAATTCAGCACTTTTCCCAGAGTTGGCATCAGGACCAAATGAAATAATAATTGTAAAACATTTAGCACAGTGCCTGGCATACAGTAAGCACTATATAAATATTATTTACTACTACAGTTACTACTACTACTTCATTTCCGTACATTGTGTGTGTGTGTGTGTGTGTGTGTGTGTGTGTGTCCTATAACTATTCCTGGAAATTTGTTAGTACCAAGTTTCTGCATGCAATCTTCAGCAGACTGGCCAAATCCTTATGTTAGGCCATGAAGAACTACTATGACTCCCTCTTCCTCCTACCCCTCAAAGTGTAAAAAGTACAGGCACCCCATTGAACACAAGGCTGATGTCCTGTTACCCTCTGGGGCAGGCTGACCCTGCTTACAACTGAACCAAATGTTAAAAATCAATTCAGAGTCCTTGAAAAAAAAGCCTATAGGTTGATTTTTTTTTAATGGCACTGTTCCCCTGCCCCCAACTCCCAGTTTCATGTGGGTTTCCCTCAAACTTCCAAACTCCTTTTCATCAGCTCATTCTACTTTTTCCTCCTTGCTTCCCAGTCAATGCTATCCAGGAGGTTAGTAAGCCCTGGAATGTCTCACCCTGTGTCCAGGGGATTAGTAAGCACTGAAATGTAAAATGTCTCACTGGAATCACAGCCTCATTTTTCATTGCTTCTTGGATTATACACAAACACCTGCAAGTTTGACTCACTAAGGAAAGAGAGCCCAAGCTTAGAGGCAAATGGATGCACAGCCACAAATCATTTTTACTGTTAAAAAAAAAAAAACAACACCCACTTGCAATGCAATTATCCATACTCTGACACTTAATAGCTTTTCTTTTAATTGAATATTGTTCACTGGGGGGGTTGGGGGAAGGAGTAAAAGGGGAAATAAAGGGAGTTGGCTTTTATACTTGGATAGATTTCAACATTCAGCAAATATTCATTAAATGTCTATTCTGCACAAAGCACTTATAGGTACTGAGGGGGAAAGGACAGAAAGTTTGAATAAGACACAAGCCCTCAGAGAACTTTTAATCTAGCAAATTTAATCAGAACTTGTAAATCCATTCAAAACGGCCTTAAACTGAAAACAGAAAAGAGAAAGCTTCCTGATCAAGTTAGAAACTACAGAGAATAATTATAATGAAGGAAGAATTATATAGGACACACAAGCCACAAAAAAGGTTGATCAATGAAACCCATGATCTTATGTCTATACAAAAATTCCCAAATTAAGGTTAACAAGAAAAAGATGCCAGAACTCTGAAAGGAGGAAGGAAAATTGGACCTCAAGGGCATCCCTGAGACTTATTGTGATGAGAAACCTGACTGGAATATGAATCCAAAAGTTTTCCTTAACCTAAAATAACAGGGTAAGTCAAAGTGGGCACAAGGAGGAAAGTAAATTTGTACATTAAGATAAATTCATTTTAGGTGATCTAGTAACCAAAGTGGGAAGGAACAGTAGAAAACACTTGGGTGAAAATCAATGGAGGCAAAAACAGAAGCAATATGGTTATTAAAATGCACCTGGGCAGAAAGAAGAAAAACAACACAGATTTCAGAGAACAAACCATAAGCTGGGCAGAGAGGCATAGTTATAGTTATGGGGATGTTGGTGATCTCAACATCTACTGGAGCTTTCTTTGCCAAAAACAGAACAGTTAATAAATAAGATTGTATGTTTAATAAGAATTTCATCCTTCAAAAAACAAACAAGGGGAAGTGATTTTCTGGACAATACTCTCACAAGCAAGAAATAATTCACTGAAGAAAAAGAAACCAGAAACCTTGGGGGACAAGGGAGAAAAGTTACTGACTGATCCATTTTAGGATTTGTGATAAAAAAGAAAAAACAAAGTTAGTCATAGTCTGACATTCACTCTAGATTTGGGGAAAATGGAGTTCAGAGAACAGATAGCTAGACTCCAATGGCCTAAATTTCTACAGGGTAAGTGACTCTAAATGACCTAGGAATCTCATAGGAATAAAATTCTTTTTTTTTTTTTTTTTGCTTTTTGGAGGGCAGTTGGGGTTAAGCAACTTGCCCGAAGTCACACGGCCAGGAGGAATAAAATTCTTAAGACGTAAATGTTATCAATTCCCACAAAAAGAAAAAGGAAGAAAGCTAAAGAGGTTGATGTGGGTGCAAAGAAAATTTATTAACCAACTTAAAGTTTTAAAATCATATACAAGGAGTTTATAATCTAATGGGCGAAGACAATACTAGGTAGTGCAGTAGATAGAGCACTGGCCCTGGAGTCAGGAGAAACTGTGTTCAAATTCAGTCTCGGACACTTACTAGCTGTGTGATTCTAGGAAAGTCACTTAACCATGATTGTCTCAAAAAATAATCATGTACAAAAACATGATGCCAGTAAATGTAGCAAACATACAAAGCCTGGCATAGCCCCCTGTAAGAAGTGTGTTAGAAAAGTTAAAGGTCAATGTGACCTAAGGTTGACAAGAAATTCAAAGGACAAAAAGGTTTTGTTTTGCTGTTGTTTTTAGCTATACTGTTGGAGAGAAAATGAAGCTTACACGTAGCAGAAAGAACACTAGAATGACCTGGAATCAGGATAGACCTGGATTGGAATCACACCTCTGGCATTAAGTAATTTTGTGACTATGGGTAAGCCACTAACCTTATAATGCCCCAGTTTTCTTATCTATAAAATGGGATTACAATATTTCTAACATTTACCATAGGATTGTTATTAGTATCAAATTAGATAATGCATGTAAAATGTTTAACAACTCCTCAACTCACTCTTGGTCACCTCTCCCCTCTCACTGGAGGTTTAGAGGGCAAGTATTAAATTTCTAAAACCTTCCTTTTTTGAGGGATCCCAACCTTCTAGGTAGCTCCATTCTCCATCAGCAGCTCTGCTTAGCTTTGATTTCACCAAACACCACGTATGGAGTCTCCTAAATACCTTGCCCCTTGGACACCTTCTCCACCTCCAGCTTTTCAGCTTCTTTCTGTGTATTGTCTTCGCCCATTAGATTATAAACTCCTTAAGGGACTGTCTCTTTTTCTTATTTGCCTCCCTAGACTTAGAGGGCCTGGCACTTAGTAGCTGGTACTTAATAAATGTTCATTGAATTGAAAATTCTGTATCTCTTTCAGAGAAATGGGCAGAAATCTCCCAAACTATAAATTATTAAAATAAAAAAATAGCAACTAGAGATTATAAAAGCCAAATTCCAAAAAGAAAAATGGTTAAGTCATAAATAAACCTACATGTAAAAAAAAAAAATCTGTATCTGAGTCAAAGGCTGACCTCAAGTCATTAGGACTTGAGTAAAAGGACCACCTTTGACACCTTCTAGCTAATCAACCATGGACAAGTTACTTAATCTCTCAGTGCTCCAGGCAATGATCTAAGACTATAAATTACAAAAGAACTGCCAAATTGCAGCAGTGAAGAGAGTTTCCACATTGGGAGTCCTCCACAGTGATGAAATAACAGGTCCAGAGCAAAAAAATAATCATAAAAAAATAAGGTGACCACTGTTTAACATGAATATGATAATGATAACTGAAGATAAAAAGAACAGGAAGAAATATTCAACTACTATTGTTGCTCTTTTTTTCTCTCCTCTGTCAAGGAGAATAATCTTTGGACTGGAAAGAACAGGACAAAAATAGCTAGCAAGAAGCTATTACCATGCTGTTTCCCCCAGTAGATTATAAGCTCCTCAAGGGCAGGAACTGATTTTTAAAAACATTTACACCTAGGATAATATTAGTACACAGTATGTACTTAATAAACATTTATTGCTTGAAATAGGAGATGAAAAGAGAGCACTTAACTGTCCTTTCTTAAAGAGTTCAAATCATAAGGTTCAGATAAACTACATTTATGAGTACTGAAAAAAAAAAAGTGTTAGGATTGCTGGACCTTTCTCAGTGACTTTTAAAAGATTAAAAGTTGGGAGTTTTCTCCTGCCTCAAGGTTAGAAAAAGGAAAGTATCATCCTGATTTTTTTTTTTAAAAAGCAGGGGGAGGGAGAATAAGTCTTCAAAGGTCAGTGAATTTGTCTTTGATTCCAGAAAATTTTTTTTAAAAAACCCTCTAGAATATATTGTTAAAAGGATGGTTGCCAAACATCCAGAAAAAGAAGCAGTGATCATAGAGAATTATAACAGGACTTCATAAAGAACAAATTATACCTCGGGGCAATTAGTTGGCACAGTGCCGGCCCTGGAATCAGAAGGACCTGAATTCGGATCTGGCCTCAGACACTTAACACACACAAAAAAAAAAAAAACTAGCCGTGTAACCTTGGGCAAGTTACTTAACCCCAATTGCCCTCAAAAAAAAAAAAAAAAGAACAAATTATACCAGATGAACCATTTTTCCTTTTCTGACACAATTACTAAACTGTAGTTTTGAGAATATTATAGATGTCAACTTCATTTTAAATTTTAACTGAATATCTAGGGAAAAGGGAAGAATTCTCTCCTGCTATTCTTCCTGACAAAATAAAGAGATATGAGCTAAATGATGGTACAGTAAGGTAAGCTGAATAGCCAGACCCAATGAGTAGTCATTAAGAGGGCCATGTCAAATTAGAGGAAAGTTTCTAGTGAAGTAGCCAATGGATTATGAGCTCCATGATGCTTAATATATTTATCAGTGATTTAGATAAATGTGAAATTGACCTCCAGATGTGCAGGTAGCAAAAAGCTAGTTAGCATATATAACATTGGATAATAGAATACAAAAATAGGTAAATGGTCTTGAATGATGGGCTCACTTGATAGATTTTTAGATTCAATTAAGTGTGGACAAGTGTAGTTTTACACTGGGGTTGTTTTTTTTTAATCATAAGTATAAGGTGAGGTAGGAGTGTGTGTGTGTGTGTGTGTGTGTGTGTGTGTGAGGGGTGGGGGGTTGTAATAGCATCTTTGAAACCAAGAAAAGAGAGATTATCCAGAAAGAGATGGTACATATCAAGTGCCATGGAAAAGCCTAGGAAGATGAGGACTTTAACAAGCAATTAGATTTGCTGAGAAGGTCATTACTGACCTCTGAGAGAAATGTTTCAGCAAAGTATGGAATAAAAGTCGTATTATAAGTGACTGAGGAAAGAATGGGTGGTGAGGAAGTAGAGACGTTAAGATAACCTTTTCAAGAAGTGTGGCCATGAAGATAAGAAGAAAGATGAGGTGGGAGCTAGCTCAGTAGAATAGAGGTGTCAAGGGAAAGCTTCTTAGGATTAGGGAGATCTAAGCAAGTTTATAGGCAGAAAGGGAGGAGCCAATAGAAAGGAAGAGATTAGAGATGTGTGAGAAAAGGGGATGATTGCTAGAACAAGGTCTTGTAGGAAGCAGGACCAAGCATACAGAAAGAGGAATTGTGAACTGGCTTTTATAAGGTGTGGGGCTGACTATTTCTCTGAGTCAAGAAGAAAATGAGAGGGAAAGGATGATGGCGCTAAGAAGTTTTAACGAATGGATGAGAGAAATTAAATAATTTCCGTTAGGAGACTGGAGTGAGGTTTTGAAGAGAGAAAAACATCTGAAGCAGTTGCTGTGAGGAATAGATAGAATTGAGATAGAACAAGAAGTCAAGAAAAATAGTGTAAGACAATTATCTAGGAACAGTGAGGGCCCAGCTATTGTATTTATATTATTTGTTAGAACAAATAATGTAAGCATATTTATTTATTAGAGCAGATATATAATTTCGTTGGTGCAGGGAATTGCTAATTTGGAAACTGTCAATGCAGGTAAGTATCTGCTCTGCAATATATAGTCTTGGAGAATTGCCCTGAGTGTTGAGAGGCATCAGAGAGGGGACAAGAACCCAGGTCTAGACAATGAAGCCATCTCTGTAGGTATTATGCCATAATTCTCCATAAACATACAGTGGTTGAAGTTCAGTTTCATCCAGAGATGCTTAGCAGCTTAGGATCAAGAGTAGAGAGATCAGATTGTGGAATCCCATCCTAACAGTAGGATGCAGTGTGAGCTCCTCCAGGCCAGGGATTATTGGACTTTTCTACTATTTCTATTCCCAGAGCCAAGCACAGTGCCTGGCCCATGAAGGTGCTTGATAAATACTTGTTGCTGGCTTACTTGATTGGACCAGGTAGGCTTAGTAGTTTATGGAAACCCAGATCTCCTGACAGGGTATCATCATTCCATCTACCCCAAAAAATAATCTTAGCCCATCTTTGATCTTTAATAAATCTTCCAACTTAACTAAATAATAACAGTAATAATTTTAAAATCATTTTTGTTGTCCACAGAATTCTAACTCATCAGACTTGGTACATTTCTGGGCTTTTGAGCTCCTGCCATAATTCTTATAGAATCATGCTACAGTTTTATTATTTTAATTAAAATTATTTATTTCATTAAATATTTTCCAATTACATGTAAAAAATTTTAATCTTTTAAAAATATTTTAAATTCCAAATTCTCTCCCTCCCACTCCTATCCCCTCTTTGAGAAGGCAAGCAATTTGATATCAATTATACATGTGAAGTCATACAAAACATATTTCCATATTAGCCACGTTGCAAAAGAAAACACAAATAAAATAAAACAAGAAAAATAAAGAAAGTTTTTTTTTAAGTATGCTTCAATCTGCAGTCAGAGTTCATTAGTTCTCTCTCTGGAGGTAGATACATTTTTCATCATGGGTCCTTTGGAATTGTCTTGACCAGAGATTAGTAACCTATTCTTGTTTCCATCTTCCATATGCAAAAGAGGCCTTCTGAGTCTGGGCCTTACATTAATAGGCTCCTTGGCACAAAGGTACGGCTTGGACCAGCTGCTCAGGGTCCTATATACAGGTCACTATTGGAGGAGGCAACCTATTTTCAGCTCACAGTCCAGCAGCTTCTGGAGCAACCTTCAGGTTTCTTTATATACAGACTTAAAAACAACTAAGCTCCTCTCAACACAGAACAATCTGACTGCTGTATAATAACAAATAATTACTTTCTAACATTGCCGTTTTATGATTTTGTATTATTAATAATTATTCATTATTTGAACTTCTATATCTTTTGAAGATTTACAAAGTATTTTCTTCAGACCATAAGGGTAGGTACCCATTTCTCAGATGAGGATCAGAGAGATCAACTGGCTTGTTAATTGATTTAATGGCTAAGAAATGGCAGGTAAGGATAATTCCACCAAGATTCTCTGAATGGTTATTACAATGTAAATATAAAAAAGAAAGAAAGAAAGGATATGCAAATTCAGAAACAATAAATCAAGGTAAGGTCATTTCAAAAAGAGCTACCCAGTCCCAGATTAGATTATGCTCAATCTTTTTATCCTTCATTCCTCCCTGACTTTCAGTTGACACTGACTCCCAATACTGGAGCTTTGTGTCATTAAGTGGAGAGTTCTTCTGATGTGTGAGTAATGATCTCCTAACTAGTCTCTCTTTCTCAAATCCCTCCCTGTTTTAATCCATTCTCCACTCAGCTGCCATGGTGATTTTTCTAAAAGGTTGGCCCGACTATGACCATCCTCCCATCCTCCCTCAGTGAGCTTAATGCCCCCCTGTAACCTCTAGAATCATATATGAACTAATTTGCCCACAATTTTCCTACATTTCCAGTCTTCCTCCTTACACTGTTTTCTCTCCTCAGTGCCAGCAATACTGGCCTACTTGAAGTCCTTGGAACACCATACTCCATTAACCAATGCCATACCTTTGCACTAATTGTCTCTCCACATAGAATATAGAATTAGTTGCAACTTCCTTCGAGACTCAGCTCAGATTCTACCTGTTCCAGGAAGACTTTCTTCTGTTTCTCAGATGCTGATTCCTTCCTCTATCAAAATGCCTTCCATTTTCTCTGTATTTTTCTTGTATCTATATAATTGTTTATAGGTTATCACCCCCATTAGAATATAAACTTCCTGAGGATGAGGACCATCTTTTTGCCTTTCTTTGTTCTATCCAGCACTTACATCAATGCCTGGCATATAATAAGCTTGCAATAAATGTATTTTGACTTGACTAATTTTATGTACTTTGTACATGCCAGTTTTAATATCTGATTTTATAAAAACAATGACTATGTAAGACTGTGTCTGCGTAAACACTGAGGCATCCACATGGTCAAGGAGGAAGGCATACAAACTAGCTGAGCCTTGGGGCACACTAAACTTTGATACAATGACCATAAGAAAAAATTCAGGTAATGCCTACAAGGAGTCTTGTGTTGAAGTAAATGAACCTTTTGGTATTGCTGCTATTCTAGGAGCCAACTTAAGTATTTATAGAGGCTAACTGAACAGACTTTAAGCTTCCATGACCATTAATCAGTAGTTGATTTTAAAATGGAAATGAGAATTGGCTCCTGCTGCAATCTGACACTAGAGAAATAGCTTCTGTGTTTAATTAAATTAATTGGTCTGAAATTCTGCTAGCAAGTGGTATAACATAATAATAACAATAGCAGTAATAGACATTTATATAGTGATTTAAATTTACAAATCCCTTTATACATCTTCTCTCCTTCAATTCTCACTACAACCCAGTGAAGTAGGTAACTAAAGGGATTATTCATTCATTTTTAGAGATTGGATAACTAAGACCCAGCTAAAGTGACTTGTCCATGGTCACATAGCTAGTGTCATAAGTGGGATTTAAATCCATGTCTCTATTGACCAAAAAATCCATTACTCTTTCTAGATATACCTGGAGTTAAACTCAGGAAGGAAAAAAAAATTAATCCATTTTTTTCTGTAACATTTAAAATTCTCCTTAATCATATCATTAGCATGATTGGGACCATGTCTTATCTGAGTCTTGTTATTTATGCCCTATGAGCTATAGGAGGAGACTTCAACAAACATCATCCCTTTCCCAGACTGACCTCTCTATAAAGTCAGGCTTAAAGCTCTTGGAAAGATTCCTGAAGAAGAGAGAGTTCTGTGGCAGATAACCCAGTGCAGCCTTGGAGTCCTTTCACTACTGAAATCCAGATATCTTTCTCCTGTTTCTTTTTTTAATATCCCTCAAAATTTGATTTCTACAGACAATTCTACTAGGTCCTTGATTCTGAATCAAGGTGAACTTATGTCCATGACAGAAGGAGCAGCTGTGTTTGCTGAAGCATTGAGTGATCTTTGACTAATCAAGAAATGCTAAACATATACCCCAAGGAGGTCAGAGGCAGAAAGATAGGTTCCATATACACCAAAATACTGATTGTACTACTTTTTGTGGTAAGAACTAGAACAAAAGTACTAAACAAATTGTAGGAAATGGCTGTAACAAAAAATTATTCTCCTGGGAGAAGTGTGTATGAAGACTACAGATAAGCATTAGAAGACTTACATGAACTGATACAAAATGAAGCAAGGAGGAATATGAAAAACAATATACACAATGATAACAGCAAAATATATAACACACACCATTCAAAACTGTATGCTTTTGGCTAAGCCTGAACACAAAGAAGAGAGATGAAAACAGTACCCTCCTTTTTGGGAAGAGGTAGAAAATTATGAAAGTGAAAAAAAAGTCCCAATCTTCAGAAAAGGTGGGGAAATGGAGGCTGTAAACTGTGACCAGTAAGCTCAGCTTGTATTCCTGGCAAAATTCTAGAAAACTTATTAAGTGAATGATTGGTAGAAATTTATAAAAGGAAGCAGTGATCACATAAGAGTGGATATGTTGGTACAAGTGCTAATATATCATGAGAATGGCTCAATGGCTTGTAGTCAAATAATGTTGGATATGCATTTAAAAAACAAGTTACAGAAGACTGCTCTTTTTCTTTATGATAGATATACTGACTAGACTGGTTTGATCAGAGGAAAAGTGTAGCTTTTTTTTTAGCCTGTATTTTTAGCAAAGCACTTTTGGCTTTTCTTGTGGACAATACGTAGAGATGCAGGACACATGGTAGTATAGTTAGGTAGATTTAGATCTGGTTGAATGGATGTACCTAATGAGTAGTTATTAATGAATTGCTATATTTTAGAAAGGACATTGTAAGCTGGAAAGAGTCCAGAGGAGAGTGGCCTGGATGATGAAGGATTTTGATTCCTTGTCATATGAGGACTGATTAAAGAAAATGGAGATAGCTTGGAAGAGAGGAGACATGATACTGGAAGAATTCCGTTTGTTCAGATTGGCCACTGACAGAAGAACTAGAAGCAATGAGCAGAAATTGCAGAGGCAAATTTAGTCTTTATGTAAACAAAATTGCCTACTAATTAGAGAAATTACTGTAAAAGTGGAATGAGATGTTTCGAGATGTAGCCTTGCCCTGTTGGAAGCACAGACATGACAATCAACAAATACTTGCTGATGCACCTAATGCCTATTAAATGCATGGCACCATGGTGGGAGAATACAGAGCACTATCATTTCTTACTTTAAAAATATATATTTATTGATAAATATGCAAACATATCTGGTTGGGGAAATAAAATATGCATTCAAAATGTTTCCTTATATGACAAGTGCTATTGAAGTTAAGAAGAAAGAGAAATCATTGTGTAGTCAGCAGTAATCAGGAAAGGTTTCATGGATGAAGTGGGATTTCAAGAACTTGGAAGGCAGTTAAGAAGATTTAAATAGGTGAAGGGAAAAAAAGATTTTGGGGAGATCAAAAGTAAAAACATAGAGATGGAAAAGTAACTCATTCAAAGTTTCTTACCACAATAAAAGTAGAGCCACCAGTTATGGGTTAAAAAGAGAGACAAAAGGTTGAGAATATAAAGTCCTGAGTTCTTATCTCAATAAATGTTTCCCATTCAATTTGACAAGCATTAAACACTTACTATTTGTAGAGCAGGGGCAGCTAGGTAGACAGTGAGCTGGGCCTGGAGGCAGAAAGACCTGAGTTCAAATTTGGACTCAGAGACTGATTAGTTGTGTGACACAGGGCAAGTAACTTAACTCTGTTTGCCTCAGTTTCCTCATTTGTAAAATAAGTTGGAGATGGAAATGGCTAATTACTCCAGTATCTGTCAAGAACGTCCCAAATGGGATCATGAAGAAGGATATGGGTGAAACAACTGAAGGATAAATTTGTAGAGCACTGTTAGTCACTTATGATACAAAGATGAATCAGCCGTGATTTCTTCTCTCAAGATGGTTGTAGTGTAATAGGAGAGAAAGGATATGTATAGAAATAGCTAATACTTTCTATTAACATTACTATAACACAAATATAAATATAGATAAGTACATTGGAAAGATTCAAAGATTGCATAAAAAAATTACACAAGAGAGGTATCACTTTCACCTAGAGAGAATAAGGGAAAGCTTTATGGGGAGTTGGCACCTGAATTATACCTTTATAGTTGTAAAGGATTTCAACTGAAATTGTTAAAAAGAATTAATTCAAAGCACAAAGGATGCTATAAGACAAGAGATGGGAAAGTACCAAATCTAGTAAGGGAGTGACAAGAGGGTCAGTTTGGCTAAAGGATAAAGTTATTTAAAAGGAGAAGTCTAACATAAGACTAAGAAAATAGCTAAGGAGTTTAGACTTTATCTTAAAATGCAATAGAGAATTATTAAAGATTTTTGAGTAAAGAGTAACATGACTTGAAGAAAACTTTGGCAGTGGGGTATTTATATATTTATATACCATAATCAGTGTAACGTATTTATATATTTAAAGTGGGGGGTGGAAATTGAGGCAGAAAGATCAGTTAGGGAATTATTGCAATAGTCCCATCAGTAACGTAATGAAGAACAGAACTAGGCTGGAATAACATTGTCAATGATAAGATTAAGAAAAATGCGAAAGACCTGGAGTAGGAGACAGAAACGATAGGGTTTGGCAACTGATTAGATGCAGGTGTTGAAGAGAGAGAGAGGAGTCAAGGGTGGTTCTCAAGTTTGAAACCTGAGAGGCTGGTAAAAGGTAATAAGTAGCTCATATTCTTCGTCTATAAAATAGGGAATCTTGGGAACAATGCTTGTCCTCCATCTCTTATGAAATCCATCCCTCAGTAGGATTCTGTCAGGGAAAATGATGCTAGATTAGAAAGCAAACTCAAAGTAGAACTTTGCTATAACACTTGAGTCTGGATCAGAATTGAGTATATAAGACAGATCAATCTTGGATTCCACTCAAGAAGACAGTTATTGAAATACCCAAAGAGCTTTAGTATAAGGGATTTTCACCTCTGAAGAGTTTCATGGAATAGGGCAGATAGGAAGATAGTGGTATAGTGATGCCTTAGAGGGGAAAATGTTCTCTGATAATGAGCAAAGCAACTTTGGACTTTCTCTGACTAACAAAACAGACCCACTTTTCCATTTCCATCTGTGAGGCTGACCTCTACTTCACAGGCTGTGGGTTTGGGTTGTGAGGGGTGGGGGGAAAAGGGGAGGGGGGAAAGCATGATGTCACACCCAGGACTATATAAGGTACTTCATTAGGCTCTTGCAGACAGTTAGAAAGCAGCTGGAGAAAAAGAAATAGCAAAGCCCTTAGTTGGAGGGGAATTTTAAAATTTGCATTAAGTCAATCCTCACAGAAAACCTGTTGAATAAAATGCAACCTCAGCAGAAAAGCCAAACCATTCGACCTTTCAAGCAACGGAAAAGCTTAGGTATAACTAAGGGGAATCCTCCTAGGGCAAGAGAAGTGGGGAACGAGGGGGAAAGGATGAATACGGACCTCATTTCATTTGTTTTACTGATTTAACTCTTCGTGTGCCATTTGCACTTTTACAGCAACCAGAAAAGAGGAAGTTGCTGGGATCCGGGAAAAGTTCCCAAGCAAGATACCGGTAAGGAGGTCCCTGTTGTAGAAGGTGGGTGGGGTTATGGTACTGCCTTGAGCCGCAATCAATTGAGCATTGGAACAACCACAGGGCCCCGAGATACACCTTCCCACTAACTCCCACCTGAACTCAGTGTTTGAGGCAAGGGATTGTTTTCAGCTCTGCTCAGAAAGGGAGCAGCTGGCCTTGGTTCAATTTTTGTTTAAACATTTTAACAGGTGATAGTTGAACGTTATCAGAAGGAGAAATACCTTCCCCCGCTGGACAAAACCAAATTCCTCGTTCCCGAGGAGCTGACCATGACTCAGTTTCTAACTATCATTAGGTAGGTAGAAAAACTAGAGACGCCGCTCTCTATGTACGGGAGGGGTGGGAGGAGTCAGGGAGAAGACCGCTTTCCTGCTTCTCTTGGACAGGCTCTGGGAGGGGGAGTCTTGTCTGTGATTCACCCTTTCTCTTCAGGGTGGCCAGGAAATGTTGAACTTGTACTTAGCCTCTTGCAGAATCCTAGCTTGGAGAGCCCCAGCCTGACTGCCTTAAAGTGAGCATTACTAGGCTTATCCTAGAGTTACAGGTGCTGCTTTTTCTTTTTTGATCACCTGACAAGGCTCCCCGCCCCCCCCCCATTTGGAATTTATTCCAGAATTTTAAAGGAAGCTATCCAGAGCTTAGTGCAAAAAGGGCTACTGTTTCAAGTCACTCTGACTTTATGCATTAAAAATTCAGAACTACTTACTGTGTACTCTCTCCCTCTGTGGGGCTCCTTCTGTGTCTTTGTATCTCTGTATGTCGCTGTCTTTTTTTGTTTTCTCTGCACATCACTCTGTGTGTGTGTGTGTGTGTGTGTGTGTGTGTGTGTGTGTGTATCAGTGTGTCTCTGGCATGTGTCTGTGTCTTTCTCTACATGTCTCTGTACTTTAGTGTGACTGTTCCTTCTCTATATATGTGTGTGTGTGTATACATATATGTGTATATGTGTATATATGTGTGTGTATACACACACACACACACACACACACACACACACACACACACACACACACACACACACACATATACCCAGAGCACCTTAAAGTAGCAGTACCTGTTACCTCCACCATATCCCAGAGGATTCTATTACCCTCTTCCCTTACCTCCTCCACCAGCAAAATAGGATAGAAGTGAAGGAACAGAAAAGAGAATTGCCTTCTTGAAACCAAGCATTAAGAGGTGGAATTGGCACATAGAATCATAGAGCTCCAACTGCAATGGAACTAGGAGGCCATTTGGTCCAATCCCCACATTTTACAGATGAGGAAACTGAGGCCCATGGAGGCTAGATGGTTTGTCTGAAACCATACACAGAGTGAGCATCAGAGTTGGGGTTTGAAACCAGCTTCTCAGACTTGAGAGACAGTGCCTATTCCAATGACCCAAGCTGCCTTGGCTATCCATTAATCAGTAAATATTTATGAAGCATCTACTATGTGGCAGGCATCATGCTAACATTATCACCAACATATGGATTCAATAAAAAGTACTCGAAGCTAAAAATAGGTGTCTAGGAGCTAAGTAAATATGGTTTACTGTATGATTCTCCACATACACACAAAAAAGTAAACTAGGGACTTTCCTTGGGGAGTTTTGTAACTTAAATAAGTAGTTTTCTCCCAACACCTCATTCAGTGATCATTGCTTAAGCATCTGTTTTGTTGGAGGCACTCAACCAAGCAGCTGGTGCTACAAGGATGACACCATAATAGCCTGTGCCAAAGAGCTTACCAAGGAGTAACGGGACCATGTGGACACATATAAGTGAAATGTAAGGCAGAATGTCATGAGTCCTCTTTCTTGTGCTTGGTAGATTGAATTGATTATGTGAGCCAGTGATGGTTAAATTCAGAACAAAACATTTTAAATGGGAATATACCACAAATGAGGTCAAGAAAATTAAGAAGAGGGGAGGAGGAGAGATGGGGCAGAGAAAATTTGGAACTCAAAAACTTATGGAACTGAATGTTGTAAACTAATAGTAAGTAAATGTAAAAAAAGAAAAGAAAGGCAGAATATCTCTTATTCTTGGAAGGAGGCAGCAGTCTTTACTGACAAGTTCTTTTTTCCTTATTATAGTCTTCCATACTGTATTTTTCTCTATTCCTATCACAGAAGTTACTGTGCTGGAGTTATCCCTTTGTGATTGGGAGTGGGCAGAGGGTGAATAATTAGATGTTGGTTTTTTTTTTTTTTTTGACACTAGCTTTCCCGATCTCACTCAGGCAGGAAGTACAATGGCCAATCATGGACTGACCTACCGTTAATTGGCAGTGAAATTTTGACCTGCCATGTTTTTGTTTTTCCCACCTAGGTGGATCACTATTCCTCCTGCAGCCTGTTAGCCCTCTGTCCTAGAAAAGCATAGTAGACCTGGAGTCAGGAATACTTGAGTTCAGTCCTGCCTCAGACACTTGCTAGCTGTGTGACCCTGGGTAAATCACTTCACCTCAGTTTCCTCATCTGTAAAATGGGGACGATAATCGTAACACTTAGCTCCCACGGTAGTTGTGAAGATCTTATGAGATATTTGTAAAGTACTTCACAAACCTTAAAGTGCTATAAAAATGCTAGCTCCTATTATTATGGTTATTGTTCTCTTTGCACCTCACTTGGTGTGAACACCCATTGGGCTTTAAAGGCAGCCAGGTGGTAGAGTGGACAGAGCACTGGGCATCAAGTCAGGAAATCCTGGGTTCAAATCTAGACTCAGACACTGACTAGGTGAGACTTCAGGATAGTTACTTAACTTCTCTTTGCCTCTTTTCCTCAAATGTAAAATGGATCACAAGGTTTCTGTGAGGACCAAACAAGATGCTTTTAAAGAAGTTGGCACAGTGCCTAGCAGGCACTGCATAAACTTTTATTCCTTTCCTCTTCCCTTTAGCCCTGTTTCGGCTCAGAATTCTTGATTAACCAGCCTCAGCCTCTCTATGGCAGCAATTACAGATGTTTGCCATGATGCTGTGACAGAATTAGAATTTGTAATCACCAACTACCAGTTCAAATGTCAACAGTGACTTCTCCCAAATGATACCGGAGTGTTTAACAGAAAAAAAAATTAGTGGTTTGTTTTAAATGTAGGGTTAAAGCTATAGGTTGAGCTAAACACTGGAGGCTCTTATGGGCTTGTCCAGGTGCCCAGTTTCCCCAATTCCTTGAATATACTTAACCCATCAGTTCCCTTTCAGAACCTCCCCTGGAATTTGGGCAGAAACAATTAGAAGGAAACTAAAAAGGGGCGACTAGGTGGCACAGAGAATAGAGCACTGCCCTGGACTCAGGAGGACCTGGGTTCGGATCAAGCCTCAGACACTTACACACACACACACACACACACACACACACACACACACACACACACACACACACACACACACACACACCCCTAGCCGTGTGACCTTGGGCAAGTCATTTGACCCCAATTGCCCTCCAAAAAGCAAAAAAAAAAAAAAAAAAGAAGGAAACTAAAAACAGTTGTTCTGCTTTAATAATTCTGACAGAAATATTCAGTGTTGGTTAAAGTGAGGACTTTTAAGTTCATGGTAAAACTGGCTTGTTTATTTAACATTTCTTAGTAGTCTGTTATCTCTATTTTCTTTCTCAGTTGACTAGAAAATGGCCTTGTACATCTTACCCAGATAATAGTGAACCTAAGGACAGGGACTGTACTTGTGATTTCATTTGCTATAAGGAAATTTCCTCTACCATGCAGCTCCGAGTACTGAAACTTAGAGTTTTGGAAATCTGTCTAAAGTCCTAAGAGGTTATGTAACTTGCCCAGGGTCACACAATCAGAGGCACCTTAACCACAGCATAGGCAGCCTTATAGTGGCCATGGCTGATTTTCAAAGGAATTTGATAGAAATTTTAATGACCAAGCTTTACCCAGGAAAAGAGATAAGAAAGAAATTCTCCTACTTTGCAGAGGTGGGGGCAGGGGGCAGTCCATAAGTATGCACTATTGTATAAATGTCATAATCAGGTTGATGTGTTGATTAGTTTTGTTGAACTTTGGTTTGTTTGGGGTTTTTTTCTCCTTTTTAACAAAGGATAGATGACATGCTAGGGAAGGAAAGGAGAAGGATATGTTTGGGAATGAATATGATGTGAAAAAAAATTCAAATATTTTTAAGGAACATTACACAAAGGCCCC
Source organism: Gymnobelideus leadbeateri (assembly GCA_011680675.1). Lineage (NCBI taxonomy): Eukaryota > Metazoa > Chordata > Mammalia > Diprotodontia > Petauridae > Gymnobelideus > Gymnobelideus leadbeateri. The sequence goes on from WOXC01008002.1 coordinate 125,156, forward strand.
AGTGTAATCTGGGGAAAAGAGGTTGGGGTTTGCAAATTAGGAACCCAGGGTTCTAGTCCCTGCTCTACCACTAATTGGCTATGTGACAATAGGAAAGAAGGGGAGTTTACTATGTGCCAGGCACTGTGCTAAGCAGTCTACAAATATTATCTCATTCCACCTTTCCAACAACCCTGGGAGATAGGTGTTATTTTCATGCCCTCTTTACAGTTGAGGAAAAAGAAGCAGACAGAGAGCAGACTTGCCCAGTGTCACAAGCTAGGAAGTGTCTGCGGCTAGATTTGAACATGGCCATGCCTAGTGCTCTATCCAATGTGCCACCTCGATGCCTATAGGCAGATCTTTCCCAAGTCCCAAGTTTTTCTCATTGGTGTTATACAGTATTAATATTTGCCCTACATACCTTACCATATTTTTGAGTCCCAAAGGAAATAATAGATGTGAAAAGATAAAAGTGCTATATAAACATATGGTAGTATTTTAAGAGATAGTTATATAGATTTTTCAAGAACTTGTTGAGCAGAATTAGTTTGAGTTGTATCCTCAGTGGGTCAAGTAAGAGGAAACATGGGTACTGTTAATGCTCAATCAGACCTTTAAAATAGGAGGGGGTACTCCTTTCTCACAGTGTACATAGAAAGCTCTACTTTGGAATCAGAATATATGGGTTCACAGCTATACTCTGCTCTTTATTGTGTGACCCCCCCCCCCACACACACTTTTCTTGGTCTCAGTTTCTTCCATGGTATAGTCAAAAGAGAGCTTAACTTGAAGTCAGGAAGACAAGTTTGAGTCCATCCTCTAAAACTTCTGAGTTATATGACCAAGGACAAGGAACTTCAGCTTCCTTCTTAGGGAAATAAGGCATCGAGGTTATGAAGCAGAAAGGTCTCTAGACTTCTCATTAGGAAGACCAGAGTTCAAATCCTGTTAATTTGTTAATTTCTTGGTGCTTCACGCAGTTCTCTATTTGTTAATCAAATACTTAGCTGTGTAACCCTTAATCTCTCTTAGCCTCAGTTTCCTTGTCTGCAAAATGGGGATAATAATAGCATGTACCTTCCAAGGTTGTTGTGATAATCAAAAGGGATCATATATGTGAAGTGTTTGCAATCCTTAAAGTATTCTATTAAATGCTAGCTATTATCATTAAAACAGGAATAATAATAACGTGTGTGTGTGTGTGTGTGTGCATAGTGTTCAATCATTTTTTTTGTTGTTGTCCTATTTGGGGTTTTCTTGGCAAAGATACTGGAGTGGTTTGCCATTTCCTTCTTCAACTCATTTTGCAGATGTGGAATTGAAGCAAACAGGATTAAATGACTTGCCCAGGGACACACAGCTAATACATGTCTGTCTGGTGCTAGATTTGAACTCCAGTCTTCCTGATTCCCGTCTTGGCATTCTATCCACTGTGTCACCTAGCTGCCTAATAATGATACATATTTCACAGTATTATTGTGAAAATCAAGCCAGAGCATGACTGGCACTCCACAAAATCTCAAAGAGTATATAAATGTTTTTTGGTTTGGTGGTGGTGGTGGTTTTTTTTTTTTTAACCAGATCTGTGATTTCATTGGTGTCAGAAATTCCTTATGAAGGAAACTTCCTCTCCCAAGGCAGATCAGGCCTACTGTGCATTGTAGACTTAGAGAACTGCCTGAAGCACTGAAAAATTAAGTACAAGACAAATTCCTTGTCCCAAGGTCACTCAGCTGGTAGAAGAAACTCGAACACTGGTCTTCAAAACACTGCAGTTTGTTCTCCGTCCACTCCACCAGGCTGCCTTCTCTAGCTCTTAATGACTTTTATCCATAAAATGAGGGAACTGAATTAAATAATCTCTAAAGACCCATCCAGTACTAAATAATTTTATGAGGTGTTTCTGGTGGTCCACAGAGAACTCAGAACTTAGTAATGCCAACCTTGGACCTAAGATAAGAGTACTGGGCTTGAAGTCCAGAAGGTGCAAGTTCAAATCCGGCCTCAGACATTAACTGTATTCACAAGTCTGTCATTTAACCTCTGCTTGCCTCAGTTTCCTCAACTATAAAATAGAGATGATAATAATAGCACCGACCTTCCAGGATTATTGTGTGGGTTAAGTGAGATATTTGTAAAGCACTTAGTATAGTGCCTGTCACATAGCAATAAATGGGTATTTCCTTCCTTGTTAGACCTGTAGCCTTCTATATTCTCAGGCTAATTCCATTCTCCCTTTCTGTCTTAGGAGTCGCATGGTTCTGACAACCACTGAAGCTTTCTACCTCCTGGTGAACAACAAGAGTTTAGCAAGCATGAGTGTGACCATGGCAGAGATCTACAGAGATTACAAGGATGAAGATGGTTTTGTGTATATGACATATGCCTCCCAGGAGATGTTTGGCTGCCCATTGCTCATGGCCAACCCTGAGCTGCAGCAGAATTTTGGCCCAGGCTCCTGCAAACACCTTCAGCCCACATCTGGTTAGGAGGTAACTGTCCTTTAAGTGATTCAACAAACTCCGGCAAGTGGGATTTGTTTTCTCCAGTGAAAAACAATCTGGGCTGCTGTAAATTAAATAGAACCAATGAGCAAAATCCAAGCATCTATCTTGTTTTGGTCATTAAAAAAAGTGTAATGCCCTTAGAAAATACTATTGTAAACCAAGCCTCTGTTTTTCAGAGTGGGAATAGGTTAATTTATATAATGCTTCCTATAATTTTATTGAAGAAGACTGAAAGTTGAAATTGTGTTTAAATGTCAAATACTTCTACCAAGTCACAGAGTAGGGAGAAACTTGAATGGAGGCATCATCTGTCCTGTGGCCCACTTTGAGAAAAGACTATACTGCAATCCTCTGAGGCTATAGAGAATCTTTGTCCTACAAGTTGTTTCTGCTTGGATAAAAAACAAAAAGACCCCAAAAGCTCAGGAAATCCTGTTTAAAACATATCTGCAAAGTCTGCTTTTAATAAGTCTGCTGCTTTATCTCAATAGTTGATTATCTGGTCCTTTGTATTGCTCCCTATGTAGCCCCAAATCCATAACTGTTCAAAATTCAAAACCATTTAAAAAAAATCTTCCAATGTCCAGATACCAAATCTGTACTACTTCTGTGTAATCGCTGACTACAGCTTTAAGTCTCTCTTCTACTCTGCCTTTTTTAATCAATGCCTCCAACATGTAGCCTTTGAGACATTTCACTTCTGTTGAATCATCACATGTGATGGCTTTATCTCCTAAAACATCCCTGCCCCTTTAAGTTTCTTGCTTCAATTGCTTGCAAACTTTCCAAATAAATCACTTTGGTGGTGTTATCAGGACAAGCCCAGTTCATTTCTTTTTTTGGAGAGGGAGGGGGATAAGATTGATAGTGGTGGCAATTGTGGTTATTTGTTGGCTTATTTTAAATCCTGTTTCAGGAAAGGACATCATTCTCAGAGAGTGAGTTTCTTGTACAATATCCATTGTTGGACACCTGAGGGATTTCTAGTGATCCCTCCATTATAACATTAAACTAATAATACAATCTCAAATCTTTCCAAATATAAGGATACCTTGGCCGGGCATTTTAACGCTCATTTTATATTATTTTTCCTGCCCTGGCTTCCTTTTTCATTGTCCTGTTCTTACACACAGAATCTCAGTGTTAGAAGGAACCTCAGAGATCATTCACGGAACTTCAGTCTTTTCTTACAATATACTTGATAACTGAACTTCCAGGAGCTACATGAAAACCTTCAATGATGGGGTAATTCACTACCTTATGGAGGCACCCTATTCTACTTTTGGACAACACTAATTATGTCTGTAATTTTCTTTATATTGCGTCATATAAAAAGAACTAAAAGATGTAATTTCTGAGTAATTTAATAATTTTATTAATGATGCCACCATTTTAATAAAAGGATGGTCATTTGGCCATGTCTCTCTCATATCAAAGACAACAGTGGGGGGCTTACTGTTTATATGCCCATTGGAAGAAGGGTGTTCACAAAGGTGGCAATCAATTCTGATTAATAATTAGTGAGAGAATGAATATTACAACAAGGGGCTGACCCTCTTCAAATGAACTTTGAGTATGTCATTTACTTCTAAGTCACCACCAGCCTTGGGCAATCTATTCAAAGAATTATCCCCACCTGAAACTGAGTAGAGCATAATGGCTTCCCCACTGGGGGTAGCGTTTGAACAAAAGTGTTAAGATGTTGGTCCATTCTCATTATCAGTAATGTCCTTCAAGAGACTGAACTTTTGAAATCAGGACTTTAGAAAAAAGGGAATTCTGGGGGCAGCTAGATGGGGCAGTGAGTAGAGGGCCGTCCCTGGAGTCAGAATGACCTGGATTTGGACCTGGCTTCAGACACTTAACACACACAGACAAAAACCTAGCTGTATGACCTAGGGCAAGTTACTTAACCCCAATTGCCCTCCAAAAAGCAGAAAAACCAAAAAAGAAATAATACACTGGGCCACAGCTCTTTGCTCTTTATATTATAAAATTGGTAAATCACAGAATGACAGATGAAGGTTGGGACAGGAGGAAAATGATCACAGAGGAAAAAGGAACTTGAACACTTGTTCGGTGTCAGAAGCTTTGCTCACTGGGCTATGTAAACTATTAACACAGTTCTTCAGTTCCCCCATCAAAGTCCATATAGAATGAGTGGGACAACTTTTGTTTGACATGAAAATATGTAGTCATGTATTGCTTCCCCTAGGCTTTAGTACCCAAAACTAATTTTTAAATGTATTTGATAGTAGAAATTACTTACTTTCCGGGAATCTGAGGGAGATGTCTCATTGCTCAGTTCTTTCTAGAAATGTTTTAGAGACACAGACTTTTTTTTTTTCTTCCAAAAGGAAAGAGTCTGTGTGAATTCAAGTCCCTCTTGAAACCACCTTCTATAGATAAATAACATGAAGAAATGGGGTTTTAAGGAAAATCAATAGACTATAAACTTCTCGTAAATAAGGTGTTTTTTTTTCCTTTTTAACCTTTGTATCCCAAGCTCCTTGTACATAGTACACAATATTTATTGAGTTTGCCCATCCAGGCCAGTATTCTGTCTCTGACATTGTTCACTAAAAGATATTTCGTGAAAGCCTGGTGGCAGGGGGCCAGAGACATACCCTCAAACATTTCTAGATTCTCTTACTAAACTCTCAGGAATAATTCATCCAGATTTATCCATTTCCTTCCTAAATCTACATTTTGCCCCCCATTACCTCTTAGAAGTCATGACTTCCTCAAATTTATTGTCTGCTGTGAAGTCATGCTTTTTTTCTTTGTCCTAAATTCAAGATCCTACACTTGAACAGTCAAGTTTAGGAAGCAGTGAAAGGAGAAAACCCATGGCTAAGGCCAGAACCCTCTTGGATTGCTTCCAAGGAAGAGCTAATGCTCTAGGAAACTTCTGGTCAACAAGGAATTAGCTCCTCCTTGGAAATGATCCCCTGCCTAATCAAGAAAGCCTTACCCAAGAGCTTTCTTTTTTCACTGCTTTTTGAATTTAAGTGAGAATGACTGCAAACCTCTCACGTTTTTAGTCTTTAAGCTTGCCTAGCCCTGTGATCTCAAAGGTATTCCACACCCAAATTGTCTTTTCCTTAAATTTTTTATTAATTTCTTTTGTTTTTGTGCCAATGATTTCCAGATATGCCCTCCCTGGTAACCAAGAAGAAATAGTGACTGGATGTAATAGTCTATGCCCACAGTTCCCCACCCAGCTACCAAAAGAAGGAGTCATTACAACTGCCCAATATTTTGGTGGGATGGAATTTGCACTTACATTATCGTAGTATTTGTGCATGTTGTCTACCTGATTCCTCGTACAGTTCATATAAGTCTTCCCATGTTTCTTTGAATTTCTCATTCTTCCCTGTCATCTGACATTTTTATATCAGTAATTTATTCAGCCATTCCCCCAGGCAATGGACACCTACTTTGCTTGTTTTTTTTTTTTTCCTACTTCTGAAAAGTGCTGCTAGGTGAGATGTGTTATTATATATATTATAATATAATATAATTATATTATAATATATAATAATAAATAATGGTCTTAAGTCAGGAATACCTGGGTTCAAGTTCTACCTGAAACATATACTGGCTACCTGACTGGGAGATTTTCTAGGCCAACTCTGAGTCTCTTAAGATGAAGAGTAGTTGCTGGTCACCAATGGTAGAAATTATTTCTTCATCAAGAAATCACGGCGGGGTGGAGCCAAGATGGTGGAGTAAAAGCAGGAACTTGCTGAGCTCCCACTCCAACCACCTCCAATACCTGTGAAAAATTGACTCTAAACAAATTTTAGAGCTACAGAACCTGCAATGTGACAGAGAGAAATAAATCTCCCACCAAAGGCAGCCTTACAGGCCAACAGGAAGGGTCTATTGCACCAGGCTGGGAGCTGAGCACAGTCTTGCATGAGCCTGGCAGTCCCAGACCCGAGGTGGCCCTGACCAGCAGCACAGACTGGCCACAGCAGACTTTAGGAGAGTGAATCACCAGTAGCTGTGGCAGTTTTCATACTTCTCAACCCATAAAAACCAAAGAGAAAATAAAAGGTCAGTAGGGAACCCTGTTGGAACTGGTTGAGAAAAGAGCTCAGTCTGGGTCCTACTCCCAGGGTGATAGGTGGTGGAGGCATGGTGGCTGCAATTGCTGCCCTGTAATTGCTGCCCTGTGGCTCCTCTTGAGCTGCTGGCCTGAAGGTCATAGGGGGACCAAGCAACCATTCAGAGGGTAATCACTCTTGCTTTGACCTACTTGGATCTGGATCTTGGTCCTGGGTGGTAGTCCTGGGATGTGTGCCAAAGCTTATGATGGCTATAAAGAGGGCACCTTCCTCATAGTCTATGCCCACAGTTCCCCACCCAGCTACCAAAAGAAGGAGTCATTACAACTGACAACATTTGTGAAAACCCCAGCAACTTGGGACACAGCTCTCTCCACTCTGGAAGCAGAGTTCTACCACGGCAAAGAGCTCAAAAATCAAGTAATTGGCTGGCAAGATGAGCAAGCAGAGGAAGTTCATTCAGACCATAGAATCTTTGGGGGACAAAAAGGATCAAAACATGTAACCAGAAGAAGACAACAAAGGCAAAACTCCTGCAATCAAAAGCTTCCAAGAAAAATATGAACTGGTTACAGGCCATGCAGGAGCTCAAGAAGGATTTTGAAAACCACATAAGAGAAGTGGAGGAAAAATTGGGAAGAGAAATGAGAATGATGCAAGAAAATAATGAAAAGCCAGTCAACAGCCCGACTGAAGAAAATGATACCTTAAACAATAGACTAACTTGAATAGCAAAAGAGGCCTAAAAAGCCAATGAGGAAAACAATGCCTTAAAACGCTGACTTGCCCAGATGGAAAAGGAATTTCAAAAACTCACTGGAGAGAATAATTCCTTCAAAATTAGATTGGAGCAAATGGAAGCTAATGACTCTATGAGAAATCAAGATACTATTAAACAGATCCAAACAAATGAAAAAATAGAAGGCAATGTGAAATATCTCATTGGGAAAACCACTAACCTGGAAAATAGATCCAGGAGAGATGATTTTAAAATTATTGGACTACCTGAAAGCCATGATCAAAAAAAGAGCCTAGAAATCACCCTTCAAGAAATTCTCAAGGAAAATTGCCCTAATATTCTAGAACCAGAGGGCAAAATAGAAATTGAAAGAATTTACCAATCACCTCTTGAAAAAGATACCAAAAGAAAACTCCTAGGAATATTGCAGACAAATTCCAGAGTTCCCAGGTCAAGGAGGAAATATTACAAGCAGCCAGGAAGAAACAATTTCAATATTGTGGAAACACAATCAGGACAGCAAAAGATCTAGCAGCTTCTACATTAAGGGATCAAAGGGCTTGGAATATGATAATCTGGAGGTCAAAGGAGCTAGGATTAAAATCAAGAATCCTCTACCCAACAAAACTGAGTATAATGCTTCAGGGGAAATATGATCATTCAGTGAAATAGAGAACTTTTAAGTATTCTTGATGAAAAAAGCAGAACTGAACAGAAAATTTGACTTTCAAATACAAGAAGCAAGAGAAGCATGGTAAGATAAACAGGAAAAAGAAATCATAAGGGATTTATTAAAGTAACATTCCTACATGGAAAAACAATAATTGTTACTCATGAGACTTTTCTCAGTATAAGGATAGTTGAAGGGTATGTGTGTGTGTGTGTGTATATATATATATATATATATATGTGTGTGTGTGTGTGTGTGTGTGTGTGTGTGTGTGTGTGTGTGTGTGTATGTGTGTGTATATATGTATATATATACATATACATATATATGTATGTATGAGTGAATAAATACATACATGAGTATGTGTAAATGTGTGTATGTGTATACATAGAAGGCACAGGATGAGTTGAAAATGAAGGGCTAATGTCTAAAAAATCAAATTAAGAGATGAGAGAGGAATATATTGGGAGGAGAAAGGAAGACATATAGAATAGGGTAAATTATCTCATATAAAAGAGGCAAGAGAAAACTGTTACAATGGAGGGGAAGAGCAGGAAAGTGAAAGGGAATGGGTCAACCTTACTCTCATTGAATTTGGCTTAAGGAGGGAATAACATACACACTCAATTGGGTATCTTACCCTACAGAAAGTAGGGGGGAAGGGGATAAGAGGTGGGATGTTATAAGTGAGGGGAGATTGGGAGAGAGGGTAGTTGAAGCAAACCCTTTTGAAAAGGAACAGGGTGAAAGTAGAAAATAGAATAAGTGAGGGGAGTGATAGGATGGAGGGAAATATAGTTAATCTTTCACAATATAACTACTATGAAAACATTTTGTATAACTACATATATACAACCTATATTGAATTGCTTGTCTTCCCAGTGGGGGGTGGGTAAGGAGGGAAGAAGGGAAAGAATCTGGAAATTAAAGTTTTAAAAGCAAATGTTAAAAAAAATTATTTTTTACTTGCAACTGGAAAATAAGATATATAGGCACTGGGGTATAGAAATCCATCTTGCCCTACTACAAAGTTAGGGGGGAATGGGGAAGTATATAAGACACAATAGATTGGGGGAAGGGGTGTTCAGTAGACTTGCTATCTTGGGGTGGGAGTAGGAGAAAGATGGGGAAAAGTTTGTAACTCAAAATCTTGTGGAAATAAATGTTGAAACCTAAAAATAAATAAATTAGAAATTTAAAAAAAGAAATCAGAGGGGTATGTGGGAAACAACAACAGGCTACTGTAAATATTTTGGCATATATAGGGCCTTTCTGTCTCTTTCTTACTTGGGGTATATGCCCTCTCTTCAAAGATTTTCCCTTTCTTTTGCAAGTGGAATCTTGGTGCATTCTAGTTTCCACTCTCTGTTCTTATACCTTAAACCCATCTTAGATTCAAGAAAGGATTTGTATTTATAAGTGGGAAAAATATCATTTCAAAAATTCCATACTTCTACAATCAATATAAATAATCAATATGAAATATTTTTATCTAACCTGCCTGGATGTTAGCTAGTTCATTTTATCTTATCTTCCAAAAGTTATCCTGGCTATCTCAAAAACTAAAATATTTCCTTCCTGGTCCACATTTCAGCATTACTCCCTTTTAGTATCTCTGTCACAATAAGAATAGAGATCCTGATCCTGGGAAATTTCATACTGATTTTGGATTCCCCCTTGTTTCTGAATTCTCACTCTCAACCAATCAAGAAACTTCTTGATTGCTGGTGAGTTCCTGGTGATCCATCCACATTCTTATCTAAACATAAAGTAATAACTGCTTCTTCCCAAAGTTCGTCATAGATCAAGAGGTGGGAGTCTCATGTAGTCCAACCACCTCATTTTACAGATGAGGAAATGGAGACCCAGAGAGGTGAAGGAAGATTCTTGCCCAAGGATCACACAGGTAGTGTTTGGGAAAGCCAAGATTCTAATTCAGGTCCTCTGATGAAACATTCCACTGGAGTCGTGGAGGAAAGATTTTTATAAAAATAACATTACTATGGCATCTGCCCTTGACTCAGCTCACCCACAAAGTGAATCAAAGAAAATCTCTTTCCTTACAGTGTCCTTTATTTCTGTCACTCAGGTATTTAGTGAACTAGATCCCCCTGTTAAAATTTTATATCCTAAGTTTTTTTTTTTCATTCAGAAACTCCTCTACTACCTCCATATTCCTCAGCTTCTACCCTCCTCCATCCCCTCTTCCATTTTAGTTGCCCTCCTCTATACTCACCTCCACTTAATCTATGTGATACTCATTTTACTCATTTAAAAGGTAGGGATAAATATGCTTACATGGTCTATTCCACAGAGGCCCCAGTGAAAAGAAAGGACATCATAAAGTTTAAAGTGTGGCATGCAAATGTGAGTAGTGACTTCCCTGAGATGAGGTAACCACAACTGTAAGTAAGGAGGATTTTTGTTATCCCTTTTAGAGTTTAGTTTCTCAGGATCCATGGCCATAATAATCACTAGTCCCCAGGTGCTAGATAATAATTCTCAGCATCATGGTTGAAAACATCTCCCCCACAACTGCGCAGAGATATGCGGTGACATAACATGATGCTTACTACTCTTGTGCAGAATGGTGGTATTGCTAAAGTTAACCAGTGAGCTTAATGCTTACAAAATGCCTTCTTTGTCTGTTGTCCTATAAAGCAAGTGGGAACTGGTCAGTGAGCGGGGAACCCATAGGGAAATATGACAGTGTAATGCTTTGTGTACCTTCATTGGCCTGGGGGGAATCTGTTTGCGTCAACCAGCACCTACTGAAGCTTAGGGATTCTATTGGAGGTATAGCTCCTACTTCATTTTCTGCCCCTGTAAGAATGGTGATTAGAGGGGTGGCTAGGTGGCACAGTGAATAGAGCACTAGCCCTGGAGTCAGGAGCACCTGAGTTCAAATCTGGTCTCAGACATTTAACACAAAACTAGCCTGTGACCTTGGGCAAGTCATTTAACCCCAATTGCCCTCCAAAATGCAAATAAATAAATAATCAAGAGCAAAAAAAATTGGTGATTAGGGAAGCTATAGGAGTTGGTGCTCCCATTATCAGCAACCCATTGAGAAGACTAGACTAGAATAAAATAACACTATTAACCCCTCTGAAACTGTCTTCCTGTTGTTCTTATCTGACCAGATCAAGAGTGAAACTGTTAGAGGCTAGAGTCCAAAAAGTCTAGTGCCTCCCGTGTGTTATTTGTGAAATAATTCTCTCCAATCGGCCCTGTTTTCTGTTTTATTTTTAATATCCTTCTTGGAGATGTCTAGATTATTCTGGTCATTGAACTAGAGCAGCCCACTGGAACACATTAAGAGTAGATCATCTAGGCTGATCCCTCAGTGCTAACAATGGCATTCTTTTGATAAAAAATCTTTGGTGCACTCTTTCCTCTAGGAAAAAATATACACTCTCTAGCTTGGCTTTTAAGGTTCTCCATGTTTTATGTTCTTTGTTTCCACTGCCAAGCACCAAGTAGGTATTCAGTTACATATGGTGATTTATAAAACTTGTTTAGAACTAGATGTATAGTTAATGTCTATGGGCAGAGTAAATATGCCTGGCTCCCATAAAGATTGAGTCAATGGTTCCATTATTATTCCATCATTATTATCACAATATTCTAACACCCAGCTTCCCAACAGAATGTCTGGACACTTAGGTGTGTTGTAGTATAATAGTTTTTCTTGTTCACTTGTTTGCCCATTTGAGTGCCCCCTCATTTCCATATTAGAAGGTAGAGAGGGGTGGTGCTAACCACCAAGGAGAGAAGAGGTGATGACTGTGCATGTGTGTTTGACTATGTGGTTGCTGTAAAGAATGTGAATGGAAAGTTGGTCACTATGTTCCAGTGTGGTCACAGGTGTGTCCCAGGGTGTAAAAAAAAAAGTTCTCTGAGTCATTGAATATGGCATTGTCCAGGTGGGGATTTCCACATGAGTGCACATATGCACTCATAAACACCCTTCATATTTTCCAGTGTACTCTTTAGGACTAGATAAAAGGCCAAAGTAACTTCAAGGACATGAAATTATTCATCTATTTATGCTTGGTCCAGATCTGTGATTTCATCCATGTGGAAATTTCTGCCACTGATATAAGTTTATAATTCTCTATAATTTGTGGTCTTGGAGAGTTGCCTGAAAGATTGCGACTTGTTCGTGGTCATACAGCCAGCATTGGCAGAGGCTGGACTTCCACTGTCCATGAATAATTTATGTTATTCATATAATGTAAATCAACTTTGGTTTTATGTTTTATCATTCTTCCCCCTTTCATTTCTTGATTGACCATTTTCACAGAATTCATTACATTCCCCCATCTGTGACCAATCTGTGGTAGAACCCCAAGCTTATATTGGTCTGATCAGCCAGAAAGACACTCTATAACTTGACTCTAGCATACTGATGTCATGTTGGTCCTCTTCTAGAATGAAGGACAACAATCAACCAGCCTCCTCCCAACCTCCCTATTGCTGTTTAGTAGGGCACTACTAATCTTCTGGTAACCCAAGTACGTGATATTCCAGGCTCTTCCTTCTCTGCTTCCCTCCCCATATAATTAGTTGCCAAATCTTGCTGATCCTGGACAATATTGCAATTTATTTTGACATCTGTCCCCTTCTGTCCAATCACAGTCACTATCCTAATTCATGCACTTGTCACCTCCCACATGGACTATTGCAACAACATCTTAATTGAACTCCTAGCTTCAGTCTCCCCTCTCCCATTAATTTTTCATCTGTCTCTCAAAATACTCTTCCTAAAGCACAAAGTGTAACCCTGTCAAACCCTCTGCACCAGGTCTTTCAGTTGTTCCCTATCATTCTTGGATAAAATAAAAATGATTTCAGCTTGATATTTAAATCCCTTCACGATCTGGCTCCAGGTTTATGACACATAACCCCCTTTTATACACTCTCCATTCTAGACAAACCGAGCTACTCAGCATACATTATCACCCTGTTATAAACTCCCTTGTTTGACTTTTAAAGCACTCTACATCCTGGATTTAATCTACCTTCCCAACCTCCTTTTATACTATTCAAATGCTCTGTGGTACCGCCAAACTGGCCTTCTTGTTGTCCCTCACACATGGTTGGTATTCCACATATTGTCATTTTGTCTTTCTACAGACTCCCTCCTCCCCCACCCCCATGCTTAGAATGCACTCCTTCCTCTCCTCCATTTCTTTCAGTACCCAGTCTCCTTCCTGAGGCCTTTCTTGATCTATCCCTTCAACAACTAGTACCTCTCCCCCTGAAAAAAACTACCTGATATTTATGCTGTATGTATGTTTATATGTTTCCCCTGATCAAATTTAAGCTCCTTGTGTTGAGGGGGCAGCCAGGTGGTACAATGGATAGAGCATTTGACTGGATCAGAAAAGATTCATCCTCTTGAATTAAAATCCTGGCTCAGACATTTACTAGCTGTGTGACCTTGGACAATTCACTTAACCCTGTCCGCCTCAGTTCTTCATCTGGAAAATGAGCTAGAGAAAAAAATGGCAAACCTTTCCAGTATCTTTGCCAAGAAAATCCCAAATGGGGTCACAAAGAGTTGGACACGACTGAAACAGCTCAATATCAAAGTTTGAGGATTGTTTAATTTTTGATTTTGTATCTCTAAAGCAGATATAGAACAGCATTTAGCACATAGTAGGCATATCAAAATGCATGATTTTTGTTTTTTTTAAAATAGATTTTCTTGGTATCATTTGTGTCATGTCATTTAGAATTCCCCTTTAATTTTCCCCCCATCTCTTTCCCAGAAAGCCATCCCTTATAACAAAAGGATATAATTTAAAGAAAAAGGGGGGAAAAGGAAGAGAAATATGAACAAAATTGATCAATAGAACAAAAAAAAAAATCTGACATTAAAAGCAATATAATACACCTGTGGACCCCTTACCCCAACCTCCAGAAAGGAATGAGAAGGGTAGATTCTTTCTCATATCTTTTCTTTAGGGCCAAATTAATTTTTAATAATTCACCTTTATTATGTATTATATTATATATTATATGCATCTAGTTCCAAAATTTAAGTATTTGATAATTTCACCTTCATCTAGTAGTTCTTTCCTTTTGCATGGACAGAATTATTGTGTGTATTGTTTTCCTGACTGCATACTTCACTTTACATCAATTTATGTAAGTCTCACCATGCTTTCTTGTACTCATGTTCTGTCACATTCCTACATATCACAGGGTTTTGGTTTTTTTTTTAGCCTTTCCCCAACTGATGGGCATGTACTTTGCTTTCCATTTCTTTGCTAAAACACAAAGTGCTACTGTAAAAATGTTGGTTTATCCATCACATTGTAAGCTCTTTGAAGACAGGAACTGTCTTTTGAACCTTTTTGTATCAGTGCTTAGCACAGTGCCTGGCTCAAAGTAGGCACTTAATAAATATTTATTGAATCCAATTGGCTTATGTGGATCCTTTCTGTTTGTCAATAACTGCTCTGGGATATGTGCCTAGCAGTGAAATATCTGGGTCCAAGGCTATCGACATTTTAGCCACTTTATTTGCATAATTCCAAATTGTTTTTTAGGAAGATTTTTTCTAATTGATAGCTCCAGCAACAACGCAACAGTGGGTCTGTCTTTCTATAACTTCTCCAACAACAAATGCTTTTTAATCGATTAATTCATGACTTTTGGAGGCTGGAATATAGTTCTTTACCTCTGCCTCTTAAAGGCTATGTTCCCTTCCAGGCTCTGCTTATAGGCCATAAACCATGGAAGACTTTGCTGTCCTCCTACATGTTGGTGATCTCATCCTTCTAAGATAATATGTATATACTTATCTCTTATATATATACTTATACACACACACACACACACACACACACACACACATATATATAAGATATACTTATCTCCTCTAGAATGTAAGCTCCTACAAGACAGATCTCAGGTTTCGTTTTGTTCTTAAATCTTTAGAGCCTAGAATAGCCCCTTGTACATTGTAAGCACTTAATGACTGCTTATTAGATTGGATTGGATTTTGCAGCTGTTGGAGAAGTAAGAATCATTTGAGGCCTTTAATTAAAAAGACTATTATATCTTTCTAAGTAATCAAAAGGAAAAAAATCACAATCTTCTTCCTTGGCACAGGTCTATTTAGGAGCTAGGAGGGAGTTCTAGGAAAATTTCCACCTCGGTCTTGGAGCTATATTGAAAGAACTTGCAAGGTCAGACTTGAAAACTTACCTAATGTCCTGTGAGGATTGTAAAGGAGCTAATGCCATGACTCATGATGATTTGTGTCCAGCAGGGGGAAACTAGGGTCTGTTACACAAAGATCAGGCTGGTTCTGGCTTTCGTTTTCATAAAAATATGCTGCTGAATGAAGAATGTCATTTGGACATCTGAAAAAATATAGAGGTTGGCATCATCTGAGGGGGATGGGAGGAAACCACAAAATGCCAGTGAGAATCAAACTTTTTTTTTTCAGGTACTTGGAATTTCATGAACAGCTAGGTAACAGGAAAACAAAGAGAAAGTTATTAAATAGCACGTGTAATGAGGTGAGAGTAGAAAGGATGTGTAAATGGCTGTGAAGATACACATTTCATATCCCCTAACAGCTCTCTTCACACTTTAATTTTCACTGAAACCATCTGTGGGCATTCAATATACATAAACTAATGGGTGAAGCCATGGAAAGTCTGAGCCTCTGTGACCTCATGTTTTATGGCCATTGAACACATAAGCACACAAGCAAGCTAGAGAGAGGAAGCCTGACTCTGGGAAAAGTATAAGAAATGCTAAAACATACTATAGAGGTGGCAATGAAAGTGTATTTGGAGGGGTGGGAATACAATGATCCATTTAAAGGGGGTTATAAAAAAAAAGCATCCAGATTAGGCACTCATAGGACATGGGCATACATACATACATATATATATACACATATATATATATATATACATATATATATATATACACACACATATATATACATACATACACACATATACACACATATATAAAACCCATAGATTTCACTGCTAGGCACATATCCCAGAGCAGTTACTGACAAACAGAAAGGATCCATATAAGTTAAATGACTTACTCAGAGTTACAAAAATAGGAGCATTATAATATATGTAAATCTTATATATATATATATTTATACATATATAAATATATATTTATATACTTAAACTATTGCTTAAAACAAACCTGGACATTTTCTTTTTTCCGCTACTGGATAGTATTTTATTTTTTCCAATTACATGTAAAGATCATTTTCAACATTTATTTTTGTAAGATTTTGAGTTCCAAATTTCCCCCCCAACACCCCAAAAAAGCAAGCAATCTGATATAGGCTATACATGCACAATCATATTAAATATATTTCCACATTAGTCATGTTGTGAAACAAAAATCAGAACAAAAGGGAAAAACCACAATAAAGAAAAAAAGAAAATAATATGCTTTGATTTGCATTCCTATTCCATAGTTCTTTCTCTGGATAGTTCTCTCTATCTTATGAATGGCTTTTTCCTCATGAGTCTTTTGGAATTGTCTTAGATTATTTTATTGCTGAGAAGAACTAAGTCTATCAAAGTTGGTCATTGCACCATGTTGCTGTCACTGTGTACAATGTCCTCCTGGTTCTGCTCATTTCACTCAGCATCAGTTCATGTAAGCCTTTCCAATAAACTGAGATATTTTCCATATGGGATGTTCTACTTTCTATTCCTGTGCCTTTGCCTTAATACCCTTCCATATCTCAATTTTATTCCCTACTGTCCCTACCTCTTAGAATCCCTCAGTAAGGCAGTCAGTCAACAAATATTTATTAATTATTCACTACTTCTCAGGCTCTGTTCTATAGATACAAAGAAAGGTAAAAAACAAAACAAAACATTGTCTCCAACCTGCAGAGAGACCACATTCAAATGGGGAAAGAATTGAAAGGAGCATTAAGCACTTACTATATGCTAAATGTTTTCTTGGGTTTTTTTGTTTGTTTGTTTTGTTTTTGGAGAGCAATTGGGGTTAAGTAACTTGCCCAAGGTCACACGGCTAGGTTTTTTTTTTTTGTGTGCCTTAAGTGTCTGAGTCGGGATCCGAACTCAGGTCCTTCTGACTCCAGGGCTGACGCTCTACTCACTGCACCACCTAGCCGCCCCCTTTTTTTTTTTTTTGGCTTTTTGGAGGGCAATTTGGGTTAAGTAACTTGCCCAAGGTCACACGGCTAGGTTTTTGTTTGTATGTGTTAAGTGTCTGAGGCTGAATCCAAACTCAGGTCCTTCTGACTCCAGGCACTCTACTCACTGCACCACCTAGCCACCCCTGTTTTCTAAAGTTTTATCTCTTTTGACCCTTACCTGGGAGGTAGGGGCTATTATTATCTTCATTTTATAGTTGAGGAAACTGAGGCAGACAGAGGTTAAATGATTTACTCAGAGTTAAAAAAAAAATAGACTGAGACTGAATTTAATTAAACTCAGGTCTTCCTGATTCCAGTCCCAGTGCCTAATTTTCTGTACCACATAGTAAGCCATGAGGGAGACCACATGTGAAAAACTCAATATGCATAAAAGGGCCTCAGAAGATGAGATATGAGCTGTCTTGAAAGGAAATTAAGAGGCAGAGGTGAGAAGGGAGAGCATTCCAGGCATAGTAGGGGTGCAGAGGAGAGGGGAGACTGCTGCAAAATTGTGGAGATGAGAGGTAGAGACTTCTGTATCTCAATTGTAGAATAGGGAAAGGGGGAATAAAACAGGAAAGGAAGGAAGGTACCAGGTTGTGAAGAATTTTAAATGCAATTAAAAGGACTATATATTTGATCCTACAGGTAATAAGGAGCCAGTGGAGTATATTGGGGGAAGCGAGTAACATGGGCAGACCAGCACTTTAGGAAAATCACTTTAGGAGTGGCTAGGTGGCACAGTGAATAGAGCACTGGCCCTGGAGTCAGGAGGACCTGAGTTCAAATATGGCCTCAGACACTTAACACAAAACTAGCCATGTGACCTTGGGCAAGTCAACCCCAATTGCCCTACCTTCCCCCCTCCAAAAAAAAAAAGGAAACTCACTTTAAAAATTCAGCAGCTGAATGGTGAATGGACTGGTATAGGAGGAGACAAGCAAAGGAGATCAATTGGAAGACAGTCCAGTGGGGGTGATGAGAGCCTGAACTAGGGTAATGGCTATGTGAGTGGGGGAAAGGGAACATAAAGGAGACCTGCTGCAAAGTTAGAATTGGTAAGATTTGACACTGGATTAGATTTCTAGGCTGAATTAAAGTGAGGAGTCAAGAAAGCTGAGAACCTGAATGACCAGAACAAAGATGGCACCTCCCCCCAACCCCTGCCACAGCAGTGATAAAGTTCTGAAGAGAGGAAGGTTTGGGGAGAAAGATTATAAAATTATTACATAGTTATCCCAGCTGTTAGTATTTTGCACCACATAAAAGCATTTTATATTATTTTATACATCTTTTGTATTTAGGTATCTGTTTTCATATTGCATCCTACCCCCTTTAGAATGGAAGGTCTTTAAAGGTAATTTTTTTTACTTTATGTCCCCAAGGTCTAATGTAGGGGTGAGGAACCTGCAACCTCAAAGGCCACGTGTGACCTTCTAGGTCCTTGGGTGCAGCCTTTTGACTGAGTCCAAGTTTTAAATAGGAAATCCTTTTTATTAAGGGGATTTGTTCTGTGAAGTTTGAAGTCAGTCAAAGGGCCGCACTTGAGGACCTAGAAGGCTACATGTAAGCTGGAGGCTGCAGGTTCCCCACCCTTGGTCTATTGTAGCATCTTGCACACAAGTGCCTTAACATGTTTACTGAATTGAATTAAATTCTAGAACAAAGAAGGGGTTGTAAGGATGGATCCGGAGTGGTGCTGGCAGAATGATTATTAGATAGGGATAATCACAAAAAAACCCTCCATGATACAGTGGCCTTGGAGTTCTAAGACTTAGGTTTATAAACTAGCCCTGCTATTCACTAAATGCCAAACTTTGGAGACAAAAGGAATTCTTCACAAAATTTTTCCTTTCACTTTTAAAGTGTTTTTTTTTTATATTTGTCTTTAAATTTTTTGAGGAGTTTTCAACTCATTTGGCCTTTAGTTGGACAATCAAGTATTAAAAGGTATAAATATATATAATATTTATGTAATATATATTTATATGTTATATATTTACATATCATATATTTAATACATATTTATATAAAATATCATGGAATAAGTATATATAAATATATACATATATATGTATAAAGACCTATTTATTCTATGACATTTTCCCAACATCTCTGACTCTTTTGTGTCCCCACAACACTTGTCTCTACCATAATATGACTCTTGTATCCTTCTGTGATTCTTTTTCTTTTGTCTTCCCTAATTTTCCACCATTTAAGCAGGACCCTCAGAGAATCCACTTCATCACTTCCTTTCCCACTGAACTCCTGGATTTCATGATCTCTAGAAACTCACTATTCTGAAAGATGAAATCAACTCTGAAACTTAGTCCTCCTCAGATCATTTCCCACCCCAGCTACAGGACTTCATCATGTCCCAGTTTGGGTCCTTCTACTCTGACCTTTCCAGCTTTTTTTTTTTATATGTTGTCTTCTCGGTTAGACTGTGAGTTTCTCCAGTGCAGGGACTGTCTTTTACATTTCTTTGTAACTCTAGCACTTAGCACATTGCCTGGTACAGAGTAGAGGCTTAATAAATATTTACTAACTGACTGTAAGTTTCTTTTTCACAGGAATTAGAACAAGAAAGTATTTTAGAAGCCATCTAGCCCAAACCATCCATTTTAGAGATACAGAATCAGAGACAGAAATTAAATGGCTTGGTCAAGATCCACCAGTAGTCTCGTCCACTCTATATGACTATAATCTCCTTGAAGACAGGGACTGAGGTTTATACCTCTCTTGAATCCTCTGCAGCACTCAAAAGAATGCTGAGCCTATAGTAGGTATTTAGTAAATGTTTGATGCTGAATCCGTGCCAGGAGGGGTATTGTGCTATTCTACAGAGGGGGAAGGGAACTGTTAGATTGTTGAATGAACTTCATGTTTCCATGATGACCAGTTCACAGAAGCTCTTTTCTCTATCCCTGTTTGTCTGCATTAGTCACTCCCTCCCTCCACAGATGAAGCACGACTGAGAGATCAAGCAGATGCCTGTGCCACAGCTAACTTGAGGTCACTGGCTGACCCCAGATTCATTTGCATGTCTAGACTTACAGTGAAGGCATCCTGGACTTGGGGGGGGGGGGCATCTCAAAAAAGCTAAGACAGCACTTTTTGTTGTACATAACTTAAATGGAAAAAGCCTCAGAGACTAAGGAAACTCTGTTCATATCCCATTCACACCTTGGAGAAACTGCCACTGACAATTTCCAAAGTACTTTATATGAGGAAAGAAAGGATTCGATTCATATGACTGTATTTGTCTTCACAAATGCCCACTGATTTGAGGGTAAGGGTTCTCTTACCTTTTTAGAGCTACACTTAAGAATTACTGAGAAAACTGTCCTTTATTTTAAAGGCAGCTAGGTTGTGAAGTACATAGAGTGCATGACTTGGAGTCAGGAAGACCTGACTTGGTGTCCTACCTCAGACACTAGCTGTGTGACCCTGAACAAGTCATTTAACTTCTATGTGCCTTAGTTTCCTCATCCACAAAATAGGAATAATTCCTAGTAGCAGCTATGTGGCATAGTGGACAGAGCATAGGTCTTGGAGTGAGAAAGACCCGAGTTCAAATTTGACCTAAGACAACACCCAAGTTCAAATCAGACACTGTATGAACCTGGATCTAACTCCCTCAGTTTATTGTTGATGAAGCTGAGCCCAAGAGAAATTAAGTGTTTGCCCAGGGCCACATAGCTAGGAAGTGTTTGAGGCTGGATTTGAACTCTAGTCTTCTTGACTTGAAGCCCAACACTATCTATTGAGCCACTGTAGTATTTTGTATTTTTGTAGCATGATACACACATCCCCACCCCCAATCACAACTATGTAGCATTCAAGTGAGCTCTTCCACACTCAGTATTTTTTTATACATTGTCAACACATGGTATTAATTGCTGAAAGTAAAGATTTTGACAATTTAAGATTCTCCTCCCAGCTTACTGTGATTTGCCCTTACTTCTCCATTCATTCTGCTTTTCTGAGTATAAGAGGTTCATCATCAAGATAAGTTAAGATAGAAAAAAAGTTGGAAATACCTACTAGTAAAAAGGAACTAGTAACTATATATATATATATATATATATATATATATACTGAAAAGAGCAGTTGCTACCATTAAGAACAGCAAAAAGAGAAAGGAAGCAAAATGTAGGGAGAGGGAGAAGAGGAAGGAGAAGACAGGAGGGGAGGAGGAAGAGGATGAAGAAGAAGCCTTCAAAAGAGCAAAAAGCAAGGGATTTGGATTGAACAGAGAAAAACTAAGACCAAGAAGTGACCTTTTGGGAGACTCAAGTGGACAATGGAAGTCCCATGCATAGAAATAAATGCTTCTAATATAAGTGATTGAGCTAAAATGTATTATTTGGCAGGTCCAGGAGGAACCTCAGATCACTGATTCTCCTAAGTGAGGATATGCAAGAATTTAGAAAGGGATCTGAAATGATCCTCAGAACAAAACAGATTCCCCAACACCCCAGGCCAACACTGAGTGGTTGAATGGCAGAATATAAACTTCTTGAGCACAGGGAATCTTTCCTCCTTCTATCTCTCTCATCTAGTACAACACCTGACAGCCAGTAGGTAACTTATACTGGCCATTACAAAGCATTTTTAACTTTGCAATTATATTCCTAATCTATCTAGCAGGAAAGTACTTTATAAATATGAAATATTATTTTTATAACAGTAACCATGCATAGCATCATAGATCCAGAATGGAAAGAAATCTCAGAAGCTAAGTTGTCTAACCCTAACATATCAAGATAAGGAGACTCAGGCCTAGGGAAGTTAAGTAACTTGACCAGGTGATTTGAATTCAGGTGCTCTGAGTCCAGAGCCATTTAGTTTTTACACTGTACTATGCTGACCTCTCAAGTAACCTACAGGACACTAAAACAACAAGTAAAGAAATGATCAACCAACGAAGGCATCCCACACTCAACATGTCCAAAACAAAACTCATTATCTTTCCCTTCTTCCTTCCTAATTTTTGTGGAGGGCCTTGTCATGCTTCCAAGTTCCCAACCACAGGGTCATCCTCAATGGTCCTTTTTTCTCATATCCAATCAAGTCTTATTGAATCTATCTTCACAATATATCTCCTTTTCTCTTTTCTCACATAACCATCCTGGTTCAGACCCTCATGATGTCTCACCAAGACTATTTCAGTGTCCTTCTAAATAACCCTCCATCTAGCCCTGGTCTTCTCATCATTTACATAAGTACCCCATAAATAGCCCCAAAGTACAATTCTGACCATACTCCTCCCCTATTTTGAAAAGTCCAGTGGTTCCCTCTTACCTTGAGGATAAAAATGAAACAAACTCTTCTTTTTGTTTTTAAAACTTGTTACAGTCTGGCTTCAGCCTCCCTTTCCAGACCTACTAGAATACTGTTCTCCTTCACGCATCCTATGTTACACATAAATTGGCCGATTTGCTCTTCCCTGTATGTGACATTTCATTCCCCAGACCCAGTCTTTTAAAAAAGCTTGTCCTCTGTTCCTGGAATGGATTATCACCCCCGCCTCACAGATTCCTTGGCTTCCTTCAATGTTCAGTTCAGGGTATATCACCTAGAGAAATCTTATCCTGATCGCCACAGTTACTAATGCTCCCTCCCCCCCCCCCACCAAATTATTTTCTATCAACTTCAAATAAATTTTGTTTTTAATTTTCTGAGTATATGGTTTTCTTTCAATAAGATATAAGCTGCCTCAGGGTAAAGGCTAGTTTTTTTTTTTTTTGTCTTGGTTTTTATTTTATGTCTCCAGAATATAGACAGCACCTGGCACATAGGAAAAGGACCTAGTAACTATATGTACTAGTGTCAAGAATAACAAAAAGAAGAAAGGAAGCCAAAAATGGGGCAAGGGAAAAGAGAGGAGGAAAAGAAAAGAGAGAGGAGAGGATGGGAGGGGAAGGAGGAGAGAAATGAAATTAATTAAATTCACAATTATTTGTTGAAATGACTTATATTGAACCATTTGCTTTGTCTTCCTTCTCTTCCAACCCCCACCCAAAAGGGGTACTATTTTTAGATAACAAATTCATTCCCAAGCTTTGTTTTCATTGAATTATGGGTATTTTTGTGATATAGTCAGTGCCATTCCATATATGTGGAAGCTTAGATAAGCCACTTCACTCAGTTTCCTGAATAGTAAAATGAGAGAGTTGAATGAGGTGATTGCTAAGATCCCTTCCAGCTCTGACATTGCCTGAATTGTGAGGCAGACTTTTAACCAAAGGAGGCTTTGGGTCCATTAGAGCTGGCTTTGTGTCCATTTTCTAGCAGAAAGGATGGATTTCTTCTACATATTACTGAAATAATTCAATTACTCTCCAGAAAGCTATCTTCAAGGATAAGACATAACATTGGAAATTTAGCTTCTGGTTTTCTAAATGGAACTCAGAATCAGCCCCCATTATCAGGAAACAGACAAACTAAGAGTGGACCAAAGGAAGATATCTATAAATTTTCATGGTTGTTTTTGATTGAGTGGAATCATTCTCTTCAGTGCAAAGGGAACTGAGGGTCCAGTTTCATGGTCTCAGCTAGCCACTTTTTTCCATCACATGAAGCTCCCACCACCCAAAATTTCCCACTTTACAATGCTTTCATTTTGCCAAATTTTCAAGAGCTTTTTAAATGGAAAATAAAACAACCACTACCAGATGCTGTGGGAGGCTGAGGAAAAAGTGACTGGAAGAGCAGAATATTTGCTGGCCCCTGAATGGCCCAAGTGTGACCATTGTAAGAGTTGGAAATATGAAGTGGGAACAAGGAGGGCACAAAATATATCAAATAAACAAATAGTGGAATCACAGAAAGGCTCTTCTTATGTTTTAAGAGTCTTAATTTAAGAAAGTAAGCAAACAGCCTTAGGATATCTTTTCTGACCTCCTTTGCATTTATGACATGGAATTATTATACCAATATTGTCTTATTCAGTTAAGTTGGCTCCCAACCCAATAATACATATGGTACCAAAATATGGTATACCCTACTGTGTAAGTCATAAGCTTTGGGAAGCAAGCCTTATGATGGGTGGGCAGTAGTTAGAGTAGTGGGCCTAGAGTCAGGAAGACCAGAATTTGAATCCAGTCTCAGACATTTGCTAGCTATGTGACTTTGGGCAAATCACTCAACTCTGCCTCATTTTCCTCATCTGTAAAATGAGCTGGAGAAGGAAATGGCAAACCACTCCAGTATTTCTGCCAAGAAAACCTCAAATGGGATAGTGAAGAATCAGACATAATAGAGTAATGACTGAGCAACAACAACTATGGTCAGTGTGGCTATGATCAAAGGCTAAAGGGGATGGGGGGTGGGATAAGTTTGACTATAAGGTCTTTTGAACTGCTTCTTACTCCCAAGGGTACCTTGTACCTCTAGTGTATGTGTTTTATACATATCCATATGTGTACATGTTTTACATGTTTTGTATATATCTATATAGGTACATGTTGTATACTCCTCACTCCCCCTTTAGAATGTAAGCTTGAAGGAAGGGACAGCTTTGCTTTTTACTTTGTATCTGCAGTGCCTGGAACATAGTTAATACTTAATAAATGTGTATTGATCAACATGGATAGAAATTTATTCTGAGCAAAATTGCTGGTATAAAATACACTTAACTGTTATACCCTACCTAACCCAAATCAGTGCCACCTGATTTGGAGCTCACCATTAAGTCCCTTCATATTTGTCTCGATCCTAAATCCTGCAACCACTTGTAACAGCTTAAAGGCAGAGTCCTGGGTAAAAGTGAATCACCCAAAGAATAGTCCCCTGCTCCCTTATCTCTCCCTGAATTAGTACTTCCCTAAATCAGTAAGCTTTGAAGCAGAATTTTGTACAGAGATCATGGGGCAAGTCTATCTCCTGTAAGAGACCACCCTGTTCTGGGATGCTGACCCAGCGAGGTCCCCACCCAGAATGCTGACCAAGCAGGGTCCCCCACACCCTTCACCCAGAACATGACCCTGGCCTGTTCCATGACCCCAGCCTGTTCTGGGGAATTCCACTCCCCCTGTGCCCTCCACCCTGTTCTAGGAGGGACCCCTTTCACAAGGAAGATAGCGCCCTTGTACACTTACACCATGATTCCCAAATTAGCCCTGAGCTATAGATCCAACCAATGGCTTTTTTTGGCTTCTGTATGTCATTGCTTATGCTAGCTCCCCTTCCCAGTTGTGGTTTTTGCCTTTATAAGCATTGTATGGTCCCTCATTCAGGACTGCCTGACTTGAGTGTATACTCCAGGCAGTGTCGTGCTTGATCAATAAATCCACACCTAAATTTACCTTGAACCCAGGTCTCAGTCTTGCTCTTATTCTCTTCACAACAAACACTTATCTAGTAGAAAGAGCATTTGACTTAGAATCAGAAGACCTGAACACTTTTTCAGTGTTCAACAAAATGCCTAGAACATAGACAGTGCTAAATGAATATTTATTGATTAATTGATTGATACTTGGCCATTCACTTACCAGTTGTGTGGCCTTAAGCAAATAGCTTTTCCTCACTAGGATGCACTTTCCTCATCTATAAAATGAAAAGAGTGACACTAGATAATCTATAAAGACTCTTTCAATACTAATATTCAGTAATTCTGTGGATGGGGCTACATATTGCATCTCCCCTTACTATGATTCTTATCTCATTCATTTTCCCAACAGAAGGTTCTTTCAAGAAAGTAATTCTAAATTCACAAATAGACATTTTCTAAAGCTCTTATCCAAAAGTGCACAAACTAAGAGAAAAGTAAGAATTTAATTTAACTTCTGGGTAGTTTTATAATCTTTAACACGGCTTATAGTGGTTTAAAATTGATTAATCAGATGCTGGTCAACATTTACCACAAAGCCAACAAGATTAAAAACTCTATATATACTACACAAGCTACTTTGGGGAAAAAAATCAGCTGATGAGAAAAGAAGATTAGATACAGATGTGGGGAAGGCAGCAAGAAGGGAGCAGGAAACATTCCTGAGAGTACCTCTAAGTCAATCAGCTCACTGAATTTACTACTGAGACCTTGAAAGAAACCAAGAAAGAACCATAAAAAAAACCATGCAGCCCTGCAAAGCCATATATGTAGTCATAGCAACAGAAGTTGAGGAATTACACAATTGTACAGGCAGTAGGTTACCCTGTGACATGTGGGGGAACACAAACCCACCCTGATGTACATGGAAACTGGTGTGGAGGTGAGGAGGGAGAATGTGAACTATTTCTGGTAATAGAAATGAAAGCAACCCCAGCTGTTAATCCATGACTACAAAAAACATTAAACAGCCCTTTCAGCTATAAGAGAAGGGAAAGAGTAATAAATATATTTTATCTTCATATGGTACCTTTCATAAAAGGATATTAAAACATTTCACCAACAGTCATTTATTCTCCAAACACCTTAATGGTGGGGCAGTCACCTTCATTTTATGAAGATTATAGCCAGTTTAGTTACTACTGCTAAAAAAAAAAAAAGGCAGAGAGGGGAGAAAGGGTAAGGAACAGACCTAACAAGGTTTAAAAAGTCCAAAATTATGTGAATAAAATGACTCAAATGTCCATATCCCTTGACCCAGAGATTCCACTACTAGGCATATACCATAAGGAGGTCCCCATACACACCAATAATATTTATAGCAGTACTTTTGGTCATCACAAAGAATGGGGGGGGGGCAAGTAGGGGGAAGTAGATGTCCATTGATTGGGGAATGGCTAAAACAAATTGTAGTACATGAATGTAATGGAATTGTTACTACACTGTAAGAAATTAGGAATGATGAATAAAATGATATTTTTTAATCACACACACACCACCTCCCATCATAGCCTCAACCATTCTCAGCTCAATGGCACCTCATTCCAGTTCCTGCAGCCCCCTCGATTTCTTCTAATTCTTGGGTTCCTCCATTTTATCTGACCATGGGGAAGGACATGACTTCTTTCTTCAATCATTCATTCCTCCAGACCACAACCTTTCTCAGATTTGTGTTTCAAAAAAGATTAACTGCTATGTAGTATGGGAGAATGAGTTAATGAAAAGAAGGGTTGAGTGGTCTACCCATTCATCTTGGTCATTGTGAAGAAATGTTTAATTTTCCTCCTTATCCTTCCCTTTATCTAAACTTTTGCCTGAACCTCCTTTTTCATATTTTTCTAGAGTCATACCAGCTTTAGTAGCCACTGATCTTGTAAAATCTAATGACTTTTTCTCAAATTTTCATCCTTCCTGACCTCCCTGAAGACTTTAACACTACTGAACATCCTCTTCTCTATTATACTCTCTTTTCCTTATATTTATATGAAGTTGTGCCTTACTTGTCTTCCTTCTACTTTTCTGGCTGCTCCTCAGTATGTTTTGCTGGATATTAATCCATATTTTTGTGGTTTGGGGTACTGGGGACCCTGAAATGTAAGGGTATAAGTCGAGTCTGCCTAGAAAGAATTCAACCACTCAAGCCTTCTTTCAGTCAAAGTAGCAAGGTTTTATTATAACACCAGTATGGCAGGCAAGATTCCTAGTAAATCTGCTATTGTATCGCCAATAGGAGCAGGCAGAGTTCCTAGTGAGTTCCTAGAGAGATTGGTATTTATGTACAAAAAAAGAAAAGACAGTGAGATGGGATTAAGGAGTGGTAAATAGCCCAGGGTGGACCACGTGCAGACAATGAAAGGAATTAAGTGGTTTTGAGAGCCACAGTGGAAGAGAGTCTATGAAAGAGCAGTTATTGAGGGATTATTGAGCATCTAGGTAGACTGAGATGGGCCAAATGCCTCGGACAAACCCCCAGTATGAGAAAATTCAGGGGCTATGTTGCTTTCAGAGACATAGTTTTTTCCTTTTAGGGGTCCAAGTCCCAACCCCATCATTGTCATACTGGTTAATTGTGGGTGATCCCCAAGGTTTGGTCCTGGGTCCTCTTCTCTTCTCCCTCCATATTTTTTTCACAAGGAGATCTCATCAGCTCCTATGATAATTGAATCATATCTGTGTCTATGATTTTCAGATCTATTTAAGCAGTCCTCTTCTCTCTCCTGACCTCCAGTTTTATATCACCATCTGCCTATTTGATATCTCCAGTTGGATGTCCTGTAGACATCTCAAACTCAACATGTCAAAAAGAGAACTCATCTTTCTTTCCAAATCTTTCCTTTTTCCTAAATCTTCTATTACTGTCAAGGGCACCACCATAATGCCTATATCAATGATCTTTTAATTGCCAAATTCAATGGTCTTTCTTAATGTTTTCTCCTTGACTTCTGGGTAGCCTCTGACCCTCTCAATCACCCTTTTCTCCTTGATACTCTCTTCTCTCAAGTTTTCAGTACACTTTGTCCTGGTTCTCCTACTAGCTATCTGATTTCTATTTTCTCTCTCTTTTGCAGAATCATCATCTAAATCAGCCTGTTGTGATGTTCAAAAAGGTTTGAGAGACATAGTTTCTGGGTAATTTAATCATTTTATTAATAAGACCAGCAGGTTATTAATAAAAAGATGGTCATTTGGCCAGCTCTCTTAGACTACTGGTGGGGGCTCACAGTTTATATACCCTTGACCTGAACTTTTTAAAGGACTTTAGAAGGGGACATCTGAATCTCCTCCCCCCCCCCCCAAATATTGGTTCTTAATAATCATTTCTCACACTACTAGCCATTGATACCCACAGGTAGGTGTATTGCACAGGGATCTGTCCTAGACTCTATATATATTATATATATATATATATATATATATATATATATATACACACACACACACACACACACACACACACACACACACACACACACACACACACACACACACACACTACTTCACTTGGTGATCTCATCAGCTCCATTAAACTTCAATTATCTTTATACTGGTGATCTCAAGTCTACTTATCCCACCCTAATCTCTCTGCTGACCATCTCTAACTGCCTATTAGACATTTAAAACTCAATATGTCCAAAACAGAACTCATTATCTTTCCCTCCAAATCCTTTCCCCCTCATCTAAAATCCCCTATTTTTGTCAAAGGCATTTCCATCTTCCCATTCCCCAGGCTTACAACCTAGGTGGTAATCTTCAGCTCCTCACTATCTCTCACCCCATCCCAACCATATACCATCTGTGGCCAAGATCTATCAGTCAGTAAACATTTATTAAGCTACTACCATGTGCAGAAGATGAAAAAAAGAAAGTCCCTGCCCTAAAGGAGCTTATAATCCAATGGGAGGAAGACTCAGCCAAAGGAACTGAAAAACAGGGGAGGATGGGGGAGCATACTCAGGAAGGTACTCAACTCAGGGGCATGGTGGAAAAGTCAGAGAGATCCCAAAGCAGTTTCAGTCAGATGAGATGTTCTGAGCTGAGCTGTTCCCTTAATATGGAAGTTTAGGAGTTCCTGGCTCCAATCTCTAATCAGTGGGAAAGAGGATAATGAGGCAGAATACTGAGGTTGATTGGATGATTGCAGGATGATGACGTTTTCTCCATAATGAGCTTCTTGGGTATGGTATAAAAGCCAAAGGAGGCCCAGAGCAGTGCAGCAAGGACTTTCATCAGTTTCACCTTTGCAATAGCTCTCAAATATGCCCCCTTTTCTCCTCTGTTACTGTCACCACCCTGGTACAGGCCCTCATCTCCTCACACCTGGACTATTGAAATAGCCTGTTGATTGTTACATCTGCTACAAGTCTCTCCCCTGCACACATACTCCATCTTCCATTCAGCTGCCTAAAGCTCAAGTCTGACTACATCATCCAACTACTCAATAAAATCCAGTTGCTCCCTTCCCTATCACTTTCAGAAGCAAAATACAAAATCCTCTGTGTCCTGTTCAGACTCCTTCATAAATCCCTCCCTCTGTTACCACCCTCACTACCACTCCCCCCACACATATACTTTCCTGTTTTCTTATACCTTACACCTTATATATACTCTGATGCAGTGATACTGCTGGCCTCCTTGCTGGTATACAAACAAGACAGTCCATCTCTTGGTTCTGGGCCTCTTCACTGACTGTTCCTCATGCTTCTAATGCTCTGCCTCCTCATCTCTCTTTTCTGGCTTCCTTTGAACCCAGGTAAAAATTACCTTCTACAAGAAGCCTTTCCCAAACCCTCTTAATTCTAATTCCTTCTCTTTTTTGATTATTTCCTATGCATTCTCTACATAGCTTGTTTGTACAAGGTGGTTTGCATGTTGTCTCCCCCCATTAGACTGTGAGCTCCTTGAGAGCAGGGGCTGTCTTTTGCCTCTCTTTGTATTCCCAGTTCTTAGTACAGTTCCTAGCACATAGTAGATTCTTAATAAATGCTTACTGCCTGATCCCAATCACTCAAGGCTCACCTCTGCCGGGTTATCTTCCATTCCTCACTTGCATTCATCTTACACATCCAATCTTTTGCTAAAGTCTGCTGTTTCTACCTTTGTAACATCTCTTATATGTCCCCTTCTCTCCTCAGACACTGCTACCCCCCTGATACAGACCCACATTAACTCACTCCTGGATTATTGTAATAACCTGCTGGTTGGGGGTCACTTTGAGAAGTGTTGTGTGATTTGACCAGATGGGACTCTGAGCAGCTGTTGAGAGCCAACCCCCCCCCCCCCCCTTTGAAAACCCAGATGTTGATGCTTCCCTCTCTGGTAACTGTGATTTGGTATTGATAATGGTTGGCCAGTTTAGAAATCTGTCTGCTTGATCTGTTTGTTTCTCTATCTTGTAAGTTCTGTCTGTATACTTTGAAGTTCAGGGTGCTGACCTTTTTCCCCTGAACTAGGTAAATGATATATGTTTGATTGATTAAAGTGAGCTTGTTAACCCATTTTGAGTTGCTTTCCTTTAGAAAAGCATATCTAAGAACCTGTGTTGGCAGTCACCCTGTGGATGCTGGGGTGCTTGCTGCTACAAAATGGCGATGAGGATGGGATCTGCAGAGTAAAAGGAAAGTATGGGGGCTGGGATAATTGTTTCCCAGTTGTGGTAGCTGTGACTCTGTGGAGCCATGGAGCAGGAGAGAAAATGGCCTGCATGCTGACTTCACCGAGCTGAGCAGGAATGGGGAGCTGCCTGCATGGAACCTGGGCAGAAGCCAGGAGTGGCTGCCTTCCATGGGAAGAGAAGGAACCCAGGAGTTTGGAATTCAGCCACAGGACAAGATAAGGACTGTGAGGCAAAGCAGGGGCACTGAATGTGTTTCCTTGCTGCATCCCACAGTTTGGGACCCAGGGGGAGGATGGACTTGTGACCGTGGTGGGTGGGGTGAAGTGCCACGGACCCCCAAGGACCCCACATTGGTTTTGCTGCTCAGCCCCCTCTCTGGACTTGGAAGCAGGGGCTGGAGCAGTATGAGGGGAAGGACACCCCCCTCAGCCCAAGAGAACTTTATTTGGATTCTTGTTTTGAATTGATGTGATAATGTTACTTTGTGTTTCTTTAAGGCCCTGTGGCCACTTTAATAACTTTAGTTTAAGAGATATTTAGTGCTAATTCAAAAGTAAATTGTCTATGCTATGGGCATGAAAGATCTTGGGGCTGTATGTAATGGAAATGCAAATTTAAAGATCTTCCCTGCCCCTAGGCCCTTTGGTGGGCTTAAGAGACTCTGAGAACCTTCCTTGACTTGAAAATATACTCTGCCCCCTAATAGGCTGAATGTGGTCACATGGAGCCTGTGTCAGGAGGCTTGGTTTTCAGGAATGCCTATACCTTGATGCTGTGTGATTGGACAGTGGGTCAAGAGGGTTGTGACATTCTCTGAGCCAGGAGGCTATATA
Source organism: Gymnobelideus leadbeateri (assembly GCA_011680675.1). Taxonomy (NCBI): domain Eukaryota; kingdom Metazoa; phylum Chordata; class Mammalia; order Diprotodontia; family Petauridae; genus Gymnobelideus; species Gymnobelideus leadbeateri. Next base: position 157,081 of record WOXC01008002.1, read on the forward strand.
ATCCCTGATGTGAGGCTTTTCTTTGGGGCTCACTTTGAGAAGTGTTGTGTGATTTGACCAGACAAGACTCTGAACAGCTGTTGAGAGCCCCCCTGGCTTTGAAAACCCAGATGATGATGCTTCCCTCTCTGGTAACTGTGATTCAGTATTGAGGTAATGGTCGGGCAATTTGAAAGCCTGTCTGCTTGATCTATTTGTTTCTCTGTCTTGTAAGTTCTGTCTGTATACTTTGAAGTTCGGGGTGCTGACCTTTTCCCCCTGAACTAGGTAAATGATCTGTGTTTGATTAAAGTAAGCTTGTTAATGCCCCCCAAAAATAAATAAATAAAAATAACCTGCTGGTTGCTCTTCCTGCTTCAAATCTCTCTTTTCCAGCCCATCCACCACTCAGTTGCCAAAGTGATCTTCCCAAAGAATAGGTCTAACCATGTGACCTCCCCCCCTCCCCTCCCAATAAACTCCGGTGACTCCCTATTACCTCCAGGATCAAATATAAAATTCCATTTGGCATATAAAACCTTTACTACCTGGTCCCTTTCTACTTTACCAGACTTCTCACACTTTACTCACCTTTATATACTCTATGATCCAATGACCCTGCCCTTCCTGAAGCCTCTCATATAAGACATTCCATGTTTGTTCACTTGACTCCCAAATTTTTGTCCAGTCTATCTATGCTGAGCCCCAACAATTGGTTTTTCTCTTCTCTACCTCTAGCTGCCCATTTGGTGACTTCAAAATCTCTGGAACTTGATGCCTCTGGATAGATTTGTACCTTAAGTTATAATTGAGATTCACCTAGTTCATAATTCATTTAAGGGTGCCAGAATAGTATCGATCTTCTGGGAGGGAGGGTACCAAAAGATCAAAGAGCACTGGATCTGGAAATGGAAATTTTTGAAGTCCAAGTTCCAATGGCAACTAACTACATGACCTTAGTCAAGTCTCCTAACTTTTCTGCACTCACATTGGACTCTTGACAGAGTTGCTGTTATGGAGAAAATCTTGTAGCCCTGAAAGTATACTATAAAATGTAATTACAGAGACAGGCTTGGTAATAGCACCTCAGTAATGCTTATTTTTTATTACAGAACAATGACTGAACAGATAAGTTGGTGTATAGAAAGAATTTGGAGTCTGAATGATCTGAGTTCAAATTCTGCTTCGAGATACTCCCTAGTATTTACTCCCTTGGGTAAATCATTTAACCTTTGTCTGCCTCAGTTTCTTCAACTATAAAATAAGGATTTTAATACCTAATGGGATTGTTATGAAGATCAAGTGAGGTAAAGGGCTTTGTAAACCCTAAAGTACTATATAAATGCTATTTTACTATTATTGCCATCTGGTCCCTCCCATTGATGGAACTGATTTTTCAAGAGCTAATCATCTGTGTTCTGCTAGACAAGTATTCCAAATCACTGGCATTAGAACACTTTCATTACCCATTCTTCTTAAGTTGCATTACTTTTTCTTATAACTGCCCAAGTTCAGTAATATGAAAAGCTTACCCACTCTCTCACATGTAACAGAAGACCTCTAAGGGGGTGGTGATAGGATAAGCTCGAGACTCTTTCACCCCTCGCTCAATTTACCTAATGACTAGGCTCTTGACTTCAGTGCAAGGTGGTGGTGGTTTGATTAAAAGCTCATTTGCCTCTTCTTCTAATTGCTTATTATTTAAACAAATGATGCTTTCAGCATTTCCAGCACAACTTCTACATATTCTTAAATAATCCGACTGCATCAGAATAAGCTTTTTCTTATTCCAAAAATGAGATTCTCCACATATGTTAAACAAGGCTTTTGCCACTGAGGGGAAAAAGCATCTCTTTCCAACTGACCTATTAACTGGGTCTCCTTTTCTTCCATAACCCCTTATATACCATTCCAAAAATCAGAACAGCAGCAACAACAAACCACCAAACAAAAACCTTCACCCCACAGCCCAAGTATCGTGGCCTAAGCCCAAATGTTCCTTAATCCAATAGGTGTATATCTTTTTAAAAAAACAGGTGTTTATGGGGCGGCTAGGTGGCGCAGTGAGTAGAGCGCTGGCCCTGGAGTCAGAAGGACCCAAGTTCAGATGGGGCTTCAGACACTTAACCCACACAAACAAAAACCTAGCTGTGTGACCTTGGGCAAGTTACTGAACCCCAATTGCCCTCCAAAAAGAAAAAAAAAGGTGTTTAAAATACAAAACATTAGTAAACCATAAACATTCAAATAAAATTACTTTAATTATTTAAGTTTAAAAACACATAAGAATAAAAACGGCCTTCCCACAATCAAGGATCAAAACCAAAACTAAACAAAAGAAAAACCAAGGAGCATGTAGTATGAAACTCTAGAAAATATTTCTCACAGCTTTTCTGACCACCAGGCCAATCTTTTATAATTCAAACCATCAGGCTTACAAAGTACCAGGTTGGGTGGGGAGGATGATGAATAGTAGTTAGAGCAGCTGCCCTAGGAGCCTAACCCAAATTCCCACCCTAGGAGGAATCAATTTTAAATTCTTTTTCTATCCAAATGCTCATTTTTGATGTTTTCCAAGTTAAGAAAGACAAATATATTCGTATATATTTGATATATAATTTAAAAAATTTTAAATACATTTTAATTTTGAAAAGACTTTATATATTTCTTCTAAGTATGTATATATATATGTATGTATGTATGTATGTATGTATGTGTGTGTGTATAGATAGATGATATAGTTTTTTTTGTTTGTTTTTGTGCAGGGGCGGGTGTCTAGAAACAAAGTAATTAATTTCTCCGTATTTCCATGACTGGACGAAAGCTATGCTAATTTGAACAAACAGTCCCACGGTAATCAGAGGTTCAAATTCAGAGTGTTTATCAACTATACCCAGAGCTTTCAGTAGACGAGTTTCTCAACCTCAAACTTCTTTCCAATCTCATACTTACTATTCTCTTGCATTCCATTTAGGGTGTTTATGCCCATGCACCCAAATGATGCAGGTATGTCTCTTTGTCTGGGTCCCCACCACTGTCACCTGGAAGGTCACAGTTGAGAACCACAACCACACATTGACAGCCATAAGCACTTTTTGCCGGCTCTAAATAGTTAATAAACTATGCCACTGTTTTGCTGCTAAACAGTGCCACCTGGTGGCCTTCCTGGGATAGTGCAGCTGCTAGCCAACCAGCTGTTTTGTGGCATACTAAATGATTATGGCTTCAGTCATAGTGATGGCTATAGAAATTACACAGGGCCTGGAACTACCTATCTCTAGTACTACATGTAATATAATAGTGTAGAATATTGTCCAAAGTCTATTTATCTTGTTGCAGTTTGATGATGCTAGGTCAGAGACAACTTTCTATGCAAACTTCCACACCAAATCTTGGAAGGTGTCAGGGGAGAAAAAGCAACACATGACAGTCCTGAGGGAATATTCTCTAGATGTTCATTCTTTGACCTTGATGGCCTCAAGGAGCTAGCATCACATTAGCTTCCTTTAAGAAAAAAACCTGAATCTTCTTGGGGTCAATTAATTTTAACTTGGAGCACCATTCAGAACAGTGTAAGAGTACCAGACTACCCTGATCTTCCCACACATTTGCAATTTATTGCCTCAAAAAGTATAAGCAAGTCCAAGTTTATAGGCAAAATTTTCCAGCCTGTCAGATCATTTTTCCATTCTTAATTATCAGCTAATTCCATGGCACAATCAATGGGGGGTATTTATTGGATGGTTCCACTGAAGGGCTATTTCTGATTTGGACTAGAAGATCTCAAAGGTTACTCTAGGCTTTAGACCTATGATCCTGAGAAAATCCTATGAAATCTTTGAAAATAAGTCTCAGGAATGAAGAGAAAAATACATTTTCTATTTCCAAGAATCTTCAATAGAGGGTTTAATTGTAAAATTTAATGGAAATCAAATAAGATTAGTCACTTAAGTATAAGATTTGCCCCAAAACCATAATAAAAACAATCTACTTCCTATGGATGTTCTGCAATGAATTTATTAATTTGGAAATTTTAATAAAACACAGCTAATTCAGAGATCATGGATATTGAAAGTCAGAAAGTGGGGCAGCTAGGTGGCACAGTGCCTTGGAGTTGGGATGACCCGAGATCGGATCTGGCCTCAGAAAATGAGCACCCACACACAAATGATGACTGGCCGTGTAACCTTGAGCAAGTTACTTAACCCCAATTGCTTTAAAAAAAAAAAAAAAGAAAAAGAAAGTCAGAAAGCAGATCCCAAGGAACCCTGGAGTTGCCTTAATTTATTCGCCTCCCCTAGACTGCTCCTAGAGACTTTTTTAAAGATTAGGAATATCAACCCTTAAAACAAATGACCAAAGAGCCACAGTAGCTCTACAACTGCTGTTAACTCTAAAAAGCAAAACAAAACAAAATAGAGAGTTCTATACAAGGTTATCAAAACCACTGTTGACTCTAAAAATAAAATAACATAAAACAAACTAAAACCAAAGAGTTAACAGTGATTATAAGCAAAATGTGTTTTTTTTTTTAATTCCATTGGAGGAGGGAAACTAGACACATGTACAGGGGGGGGGGAGCGGAGCTAGTAGGAGATCCACTTTAATATGGACAAATATCAATATTTATACTAATGGCTAGTAAACTGTAGCCCTGACAGTGAGGGGTAACAGCAACAGTGAGACAAGTTTGATGCATAGCAAGACTTCATGACCAGAACTTGGGTACTCCAGGTTTTTTCCAAGCTTAGGGACCATCCCAAACAATTCTTGGATTTTGCTGTGGCTGAGATCATCCAGAGCGTAAGCCACAAAGGATCGTTGACACACCAAGGTCAGGACACAACTTGCTCATTGAGCTTTAACTCTGGAAAACAGGGTGTCTAATAGTAAAAAGAGAGGGGGGTAGTCTTTGCATGGGAATCCTGACAGAGACATATTCCTAAACTGTTAATAGACTGGTATTGGTAATGACCTAGGGAGAAGAATTAAAACATGAACAGTGTCATTTTCTCTCATCTCAGTCCAATCTAACCTACCCTTGGACCCAGAAATATTTTTTCTCTCCCTATTACAACTACTGAAAACTTGCTACTTCTAGCCACATGTGTGCCTTACATTCTAATCAAGCCTTATGCAGTATGGCATACATTTGGGGGTCTCAGAATGAGGCAACTCTTCTAGGTAGCAACAAAGCGTAACAGAAAAGAATACCGCGTTTGGAGGTGGGAGAACTGAGTCCAAGTTCCAGGGCCAACTTTTTTGACTTTACGAGTGTTTTCCATTCTGAGCTTTTCTGACAAAGCTTAGCCCTTTAACAGGATTGTGGTGTGGGTACAGCTCTGTAGACCTGAAAGTATTGTATAGGATGGGAGTTCTAATAGAGCCAGGCTTTGCAGCAAGTACTTCAGGAAAGCTTATTTCCTGATCGATCCACAGATTACTAGGGGATTTCTGTTTCAGGATTAGAGTTTCATAGATCTAAAGGAAAAAGGGTATTTCATAGGAAAAGAATCAAAAGAATTAAAGTGAAACTTGGCCAACATCGCACAGGCAGGAAAGTATCAGAAGTGGTACTGGAGTGAAAGCTTATTTCACTGGGCCACAGAGGTGATTGATTGCCAATTTCCCTTTTTTCCTCTGCAGAATTGTCAGCAGGTTGCTTTCTTGTTAAAGAATTGGCAGAGATTGGGATGGCTAGGTGGCACAGTGAATAGAGCACTGGTCCTGGAGTTGGAAGGACCCGAGTTTAAATCTGGTCTCAGACACTTAACACTTACTGTGTGACTTTGGACAAGTCACTTAACCCCAATTGCCCTGCCTTCCCCCCCCTCCTCCAAAAAGCAAAAGCAAAAAAAAAAAAGACTTGGCAGAGATAGCCATGATTCCTATATGAAGGTTCAGGTGGATGGAGGTAACAAGTAGAAGACCAAGAAAAACTTCACTCGAAATCTGCTGTACCTGTTTTATCAGCAATCCAGAGTTCCTGTAGTTGCTCTTCATCAGGAGTCAAAACCAAGGATCCATATTTCTTCCTGAAAAAAGTGATCAGCATCCTCTGGATTACCTATATTCTTCCTGACCTCACAGACATTTCCCTCCCCACCAAGGGCATTTCCTTCCCCAAAGACTTGAGGCTTTGGGGACAGTGGGAGCAGTATTCTTCTTTCTCTTCATTGACTTAGGTTAAAACCAGAGGAAAACTACTAGGTCTATATCCCAAAGACATCTTAAAAAGGGGGGAAAAGGACCTATTTGTACAAAAATATTTATAGCAGGTCTTTTTGTGGTGGCTAAGAATTGGAAATCAAAAGGATGCCCATGAATTGGGGAATGGCTAAATGAGATGTGGTATGTTACTGCAATGGACAAGAAATGAAAAGCAGGATGATTTCAGAAAAAACTGGAAGGACTTACATGAACTGATCCATAGTGAAGTGAATAGAACCAGGAGATGGTTCTACACAGTAACAGCAGTATTGTTCAATGAAGAACTGTGACTGACTTAGCTATTTTCAGCAATACAATGATCCCAGACAATCCCAAAGGATTGATGATGAAGCATACTATTTGCTTCCAGCGAGAGAACTGATATTGACTGAATACAGACTGAAGCATGCTATTTTTCACTCTCACTTTTTTTTTATTCAAGTCTTCTGGTACAAAATGACTAATATGGAAATGTTTTACATAATTGTCCATGTATAACCTATGTCATCTCAGGGAGAAGGGAGGGGAGGGAAAAGGTAGGGATAGAATTTGGTACTCAAAACTTTAAAAAAATATATCACAGGAATTTGTCAATACTAGTGTGCCATCATGGGATAAGAGCAGCTGATTTTAATGACTGGTAGAGGCCATTCAAAGAAAAAATAAAATTTGAGTGGAAAATAATTTCAGGAAGCAATCTGACCTGGAATCCCTTTGCTCTTGGTAGTACTCACCAACTAATATTGGTGGTTTCAATTGCTGAGTGGGATCTACTCAGCAGGAGAAAGTGACCATTTGCAAATGACTAGAGTTCAATTACCTTCTATTAATTAATTTCTTTATTAAGTAATTAATTCTAATAAATTAATCTACTAGAAAATCATTCTCTTGTCATATGAGCTAGGGTAAGCTGATTTTTCTATTCACCTCAGAACAGGGATACTGAGAGAAGTTTAAAACTTAAAGCCAGAACTAGAGCCCAAATGTACTGTCAGTGTTAAATATGCCTCTCATATATTTTCTCAGTGGGTAGGTGGGTGGATGAAAATTGTTTCCCTCTCTCTGTTATAAAATTAAGAAATTTCCTTCTAGCTACTATAAGTGAAAACAAAACCTCTCCTTGTGTTAGGGCCCGCCTTACAGGGCATACGTCAAACTCACCTCTCCTGCCGCCTCTATGGCACTCCAATCGCCTTCCACGATTCCTGTCGCCCCTACGACCCGGCTTGCCTCCACAAGCCCTTCTCCAGCTGTCCCTGCAATCTAGTCACTCTGGTTGCCCCTATGAACCCCCTGGGGGAGCCTGCTCCTGCGAGAACCGACAAAGGAATCCTGACACCAAGATGGAATGTCTTGCTGTTTAATCTCGTTCTCGTTTACAATCACCTCATCTCTCTCTCTCTCCTGCTTTCACCTTGCCTCCCTCTTTTTAGCTCCTTTCCCCTCCCCCAACTCTCTTCTCCCACGTGCCTCAGCAATAACAAGCTTCTCATAGCAGGGGAGTGCTCCCCTGTTAGCAGCGCATACTCAATACCCCAAAATCACGGGGGAGAATAAATGCCCAGGTGCCTCCAACTCTGCTTGAGTTGCTCTGTCCTTTGCCTGAGTTTTCCGTGGGTTCTCAGAGTTCGGGTAGAGTCTTAAAGGGCCCCAACATCCTTGCAACCTGATACTGTTTTCCTCAAGTCCTCCAATCATTATTAATATGATGGGTAAAAGAAAGTACCTTATTCACTTTACCACCAGACATACTGAGATTCTTTTTCCCTGTCTCCAGATGAGGTTTTCTCAACCTCCAAAGGCTTTGGCAAGATTTATACTTCAGACTCTGCTCCCATTGAATTGGATTCCTGTCTCCAACAGGAAGACTTCTGTGGCTGTTGTTCTTCATCTTCAAGGTCCCAGCTACTACGACCAGAGAATCTTGGATAGCAAATAGGAGGTGTTTTTGAAGTGCTGGTTAATACATGCTACAAAGAGAGCCATTCTTCCAAAGAAATGGATCCTGAGGCAATCCCTGACCACCGTTCCCCTAACAAAGTCTGTTTCATAGTTCCAGGAAGGATTCTGGGAATGCTCTTCCCTTTTCTTCCAAGATATGGGATTTTTAGGCTGCTTTGGAGGAGTAGCATTTTAACTCTTTTTCCTACCTCATTCCCGCATACACACCTTTATTCTTTTGGTTTGAGATAGAATTACAATATATGCATACTCTCAGGAACACTCCACATCCATTGTTTTATTGACTAGATATCTCTCCTGAAGCAGCCATTACCTTTTTGGTACCCTGGGGAAGTAGAAAAAGAACTAAGTCACGAGGTTCACCTCCCTCTTCCTTCTCCACACCCCCAAGATACTTCACCAGTGATAAGATCTGGAAAAGCCATTTAGATCCCCAAAAGTTTAACCTTTTCCTTCACATGGGTAATGCAGGCCTCAAACTGGTTAAATCCCCATAACTGAGGGACAAGACAAAAAGATATTACTTGTTTGAGATCATCTCTAAATTGCTGACAATCTAATATAATCAAAATTTATTAAGTACCTACTATGAGTTAGCCATGATTCTAAATGTGGGGGATATAATTAATAAAAAGACTCTCCCTGGAGTCCTCAGGGAGCTAATAATCTAAAGGATAAAAGTGTTCCCTATTTTATTATTCTCACACAGTAATAGACCTTTTGACCTGTCATTTAGTACACTGAATAACCCATTTGCTAGAACAGCAAACTGGGAAAATTCTAGGTCACCTTCATTTCATTGTCAATATAAGTCTTTTTTTTTTTTTCCTGTCCTGAAACAGTTTCTTGGGAGGTAGGAAAGAGAAAAAACCAATTATCTCAAGCCAGGGTATCCTTGGACAAATTGACAAAAAGATTTTGACCACAGCCTGACTCCCTTGAGGGCATCAAACACAAATTGGTCAAATATTAAGGTGGCATCCCACCCGTGAAAGGAAGAGTTTCCACACACTACCTCTTACTCTTTCTTTTTTCTAAAGCTTCATAAGTTTAACTACTCTTTTTCCTTAAGCCTCAACATTCCTGGAAACCTAACACCCCCAACGAAGAATACCTTCCTTTACCTTGTGCTTTGTGTTAGAAAAAACACAGGGCAGTCAGTTCACATTCAGATGTGTAAGTACAAATTTCAAAACACTACAAGGAGAGATATCTAGTAAGTAAAACAATGGATGTGGAGTGTTCCTGAGAGTATGCATATATTGCAATTCTATCTCAAACCAAAAGAATAAAGGTGTGTATGTGGCAATGAGGTAGGAAAAAGAGTTAAAATGCTACTCCTCCAAAGCAGCCTGGAGCCAACATCAAACCTCTAAGGAAACCTCTCCCCTACTTTATCCACTCAACCTTTAAAACAAACCTTGGAAATGGCTTTGCTGAAAGAGAACTGCTTTATTTCTCCCTTACAATATGGGGAAAAGTTAGCCAAAAATTCCTTTAAGCCATTGACTTAAGAACCACAGGCTTTTGCAAACTCCAGGTCCTCTAATTCATTACTCTTGGAAAAAGTTTTATAAATAGAGGAGAGGACCTCAGGAGTGGAAGAGTCCTGAAAGAAAGGAAACCTACTGCCCCAGGTTTTCCCAATTTTGTTTTCTAAAGTACTTGCGAACCCTCCCCACACATAAAAAATTATTTCCTCCCCACTAAGAAACTTTGTCTTTTCCCCATCCCCTAGGTTTGTTCAAAAGTCTTAGAAACTGATCCTATCTATGCATAAGTGTATGTTGTTCTCTTGCTCTCTTCCGGTGACCACCAAACACAAAAGCTCAGGGGCTCTCTTTCAGAATTTCCAAGTGCTTAGCAGATTCCTTGAGCTGAAGGAAAAAGTGCTGGAATCATTTGACTTGGTTTCAGGTGAAAGGCTGGAGGTGGATCAGCTCTGGAGCCAGGACTTTGGGAATCTCCAGGAAGCATGAACTTAAATATGTTTCTGGAGCTGTCCTTTGGCCAATGGCAAAAGAAGGCTTTTGTTCTCTTGGGAGAGAACAAGTTGGTGAGTAGGGAAGCTGGTACTAAATCTCTAGTACTAAAGCACTCCTCACTCTCTGCTACTGTGGCCTTTTTGCCCCTCAGGGATGGACTAAGCATGGATGCCACTATTATTAGCCTAGATCCACAAACAAGGTGACAGTAAGAATCTGGAGCCATTAAGAGTCTTCAATGTAACCAAGGATAGTCCTGCTTTATGGATCTGAACTGTGGGGCTGAAACTGACTCCAATTCACTCCATTTGGGGGAAAATGCAGACTAGAGATCCCCAGCACTGCTTAAGTCTGGCAAAGAGGAACTCCCACCTCTACTTAATGCTCCAGGTCCCCAAACCCTGGAAATCCTGCAGCTTCCTGGCAGCAATCACGATAATAGTTTCTATTCTTGTCTTGATTAGAAGTGAAAGAGAGAAGGCTTCCAAACATTAGTCTCCAGTGTGAATCAAATAAGAGAGAAGACAAAAATGAGTAAGAGGAAGGAGTATGATTGGAAACTTTGATGTTGTGAAGGATTTGAAGATTGTTACATGACTTAATTTTCAAATCTAGAGGTTAGAATTAGTGGGCATTCCCTGATGGTTGAAGGAAGCAATTTTTTTACCCAATTAGTATCAGTGATATAGAATTCTTTGTGAAGAAATGTTATCCTTCAGTTCTACCTATTCTCTTCCAATGCCTTCTGATTAGACACTCTACCCCAAGTATCTCCCCACTCCAATCCAGCCTAGTCCATCTACCAAAATGGTTTTCCTAAAGGGCATGTCTCACCATGTTACCCCCTACTCAATAAAATCCCATGGCTCCTTATGACTTCTAGCATCAAACATAAATTCCTCTGTTTGGCATTTAAAGCTCTACACAACATGGACTCTTCCTATATTTTCAGTCTTCTTTCATGTTGCTTGCTTCCACAGATTCTAAGGTTCAGCTCTACTGGTCTACTTACAATTCCTCACAGAAGATTCTCCAACTCTCTTCACTGATTTTACACTGATCTGTGCCCCCCATATGGTTCAATGTTCTCCCTCATCTCCTGGTATTCAGTGAATCACTGGCTTCTTTCTGTACTCTGCTTAAGTGTCTCCTACAGGAAGCCTTTCCTATCTACTTCTCCCTTATCATCACCCAGTCACCCAAATTTCTTGATAATTACATCTATGCATAGTTTTTACTTGTATGTTTGCTTGTTCTTTCCACCAAGGAATATAAGCTCCTTAAGGGTGAGAACTATTTAGCTTTTCGTCTATTCTTGACTACTAGTAGCTAACTTTGTAGCCCCTTGAATCAAGTTTATTTCCTTGCTCTATCAAACCAATAAACTGATAATTGTTGATTAACCCCTTCCTAGTGAAGAAATCTTTTAAGCTAGTAACTCCTAAGTAATTTTTTCTATCTCCTTGCTAGACCAAAATTTGTTTCCTATGGGGAGAAAAAAGGAAGTTTCCAGGGTACTAGAGCTGGGAAGTAACCTCATCCTTAAGTATGCCACCCTGAGGTATCCAAGGCCTGATCTGGGAGGTTTACTTGCTACTGCTGAATACATTACTTGAGTTTGTGTCTTTCTGTCTCCATGAGCCTGTTTCTTTGTTTTCTTGGACTCTAGTTCTCCTGTCTTTCTTGGACTTTAGTTTTCCTATGTCCATCTCTCCCCAAGTCTAGAAAAAGAAATGAAAAAACAAAATAATATCCATACCATGTTTAATTCCCTGCTCAGGGTACTCCAATGGGATCTTATTGTCCCTAGGATAAGTTATAAACTGTTCTCAAATTAACAAACATTTAAGTGTTTACTATATATCTGGCACCAGGTCCCTGCCCAAACACCATTTAATGGTTATTTTTTGGGCCCCCCTGGCTCAGAGTGAATGTCAGTAGTAACTGTTTCTCTTTTGGCCAGCAAATGTACCAAAGAGGGACTCATATCAACTTAATTATTAATAGGTATTATCAGGATCAATTAGGGGAGCATACTCACAATAGGCTAGTTGTCCTGGGCAGCAGCAGGACTAACATTGTGGATCCATGCACCAATCCCAGGCCGGGTCAGATGTTATATAGAAATAGAACAAAGAAGGCATAGTGCCACGATGGCCTAGGGTCATGTGCAAGTCTTTCCCAGGATAGCTGGAGCTTCTTTTGCTTTTTACATTTACCCAAGGTAGTTTACATTTTTCTGTGGCATCACATTCCCCATATTCCCATTCTGGCCTACCCCTGTATGCTCTTCAAACTCTCAAATTCAACTGTGTCCACAACACACAGTACCTACCCACTCTATCATATACAAGTGTGAGGCTTCTGTGCAAAAGCTAAAATTAAAAAAAAAAATTATGTGGATCAAAATATCTACCCCACAACAAAACATAGTTTTTTTTGTTTGGGGGAATTTTTTAAGTCACAGCCATGAAGATGGGAATACTCTGATTTTAATTTTGTGGAGGCAGGCATGACGTAGTGGAAAGAATGCAGGAGAATTTAAAGTCAATAGAATCCTTGGTTCAAATCCAGGCTCTGCCTCTTAATATATGTATAACCTTATACAAGTCATTTAGGGCTACCGAATCTGTTTCCACATCTAGATTACGGGGGTAACGATATTAGTCATAACTACCTTGCAGGGTTGTTATGAGTAATTGACAATTTAGCCACGAGAAGTTAATGTGCCATCTTTGTCTGAGAACTGTTGTACTACCAGAAATACTGAACCGCATCCCTTTTAACACAGTCACTATCAATTAAACCAAGCATAAAGGTAATTCTGATAAATGGAAGGCTCACAGGTTCTCAGAAGTAAACAAAGTTAGCTCTAGAATTTGCAGCTCCACCAACAGTTCTATTAGTGTCAGCTGCTAATGACACTTAGTGATTTCAATTCAAAGTGTGCTCAGGACGATGAAAACTTGGAAGATCTGGTTCAAGATTAAGGGATGAAAAGATCTAAAAGATTTAGGTAATCAGTGGTACCAGGATTCAAACTGAAGTCTGCCGACTCAAAATGCATTGCTCTTTATACTCAACCATAAGCCCCCATCAATCTGTGATTCCTCAGATACTTTTTGTCCCTCCCTTCTTCCTGGATCACCTTGCAAATCTCTATGCAGGTGCTCCAGTTTCCAAGTACTTACCTATTCCTTTGCTACGCATATATGACATTCACTTTGAACTGGGCACCTGATCCTGAGAGAGAATTTTAATAGAGACATCAAATAGTTTAAAGTCTCAAAGAGTATTTGACAGTTAGAATTACACTATTGCATTAAAAAAATTGAAGTGGGGCAGCAAGGTGACGGTAGTGAATAGAGCACCAGCTCTGGAGTCAGGAGGACCTGAGTTCAAATCTGGCCTCAGATACTTGACACACTTACTAGCCATGTGACCTTGGGCAAGTCACTTAACCCCAAATTGCCCAAACTTACCCCTCCAAAAAAAAAAAAAAGAAAAGAAAAAAAAGAAAAACTGAAGTCTATTTTTAAAAATTTATCAAGGAAACATTTCAAATATAGCTCTAAGTAATAATTTCCAAACCATCATCACCCCCAGGAGCAGATTTTTAAAGTTGTAAGGATTTGGCTTTGAAAACTTTATTTTTCTTTTAATTTGTTGAAGTATAAAGTTATTCTATGAGGTAGCCCTCCCCCCCCAAAAAAAACAAATTCAAAGGGTATGATTATATACAAAATGTACATTTTTAATCTAGTATAGGTCCATTTTATTGTATATTAGTTTCCCTGTTCTCATAACAGGAGGCAGCTTCAATAGATTAAGGTTTCACAGCATACAAGAGCCAAACAGCAGTCTATATTGATTGGAATATTGCTCTCTGAACATGACTACATTCAGGTTTATTAAATATATCCTCTTCTGTTTCTGGAGTAAGCTGGAGATTATCTTTGACTGGAGAAAGTGGGTCTGGCTTCTTACAGGAAGGAAGCTTTTCAGAACTTCTGCAAAATACAAGAATATAATCATATGACAATGTGCATTTAGATTTTGAGAGAGGAGGGCAATTAATGACTTTATATTCCTTCTGATTCACTGGTAGAATACTCCTCATTGTGAACCTACAAATTTGGTCTGCTTCTCCAAGCTTGCCTTCCAATTCAGGTTCCTTGGGAAATAGGACACACTATCTAGCACAGAATGGCAGGTATAAGTAAGGAACTTTTGATTCTCTTTCTATTGAAGAACTTATTTAAATACTACCATGAATCTTGCTTTGGGCTACTTGTTTAGGCATTGTTTTTTTTACCCTGTCATTCTTTGGGTGGGTTTCTCTGAGAACTACAATCACTAGAGGAGGAACACAGGGATGGTAGAGAGAAGGACTGGACCTGGGGTAGGGAACTCCTGGTTGAGGAAGTACTTAACAACCAATGCAGGTCAGCACCTTCTCTGTAATTTATTGTCTCAGAGAGTTGTCTAGACATGAACTGAGACGTTAAGTGCCCCAGCCAGTATGTGCCTAAGGAAAAACTAGGTCTTCTTGGTTCTGAGGTGAGCTCTGTATATTACAGTGCCTCTCAAATACATGCTAAAAGACACAATTTTAGAATGAAGGTAGCAAATTATTTTCATGTCAAGTCTTTACATTCTCAGCATCAGAAAGATGTTTTTCTAAAATATTAGAAAAAGGTTTATATATGCCAATCCAGTGTTAGATTCCATAAAATGTGAGGTGAAGTAGAAAATAATGATTAATGAAGTTTGCATTATTTGAGTCACAGCAATAAGAAAGAAATATCATTTTATATTTCCACAGTACTTTCCCTTTCTAGGTGTTTTCACATTTCAGTGTGTCTGACTCTGTGAGCCCATTTTTGGGGTTTTCTTGGCAAAGATACTAGAGTGGTTTGTCATTTCCTTCTGCAGCTCGTTTTATAGATGAAGAACTGAGGCAAACAGGGTTAAGTAACTTGCCCAGGGTCACACAGCTAGGAAGTATCTGAGGCCAAATTTGAACTCAGGGAAATAAGTCCTCTTGACTTGAGGCCTGGTACTCTATTCACTTTGCCTCGTAGCTGCACCATAAGAAAAGTAGGAGAAGCATTAATTGTATTATGCCCTAGTTTTCATCTGGTCTATAAAGACTATAAATGATCTGTAAAAGTCTGAAAAGAGCAAGGGTAAAGAGTCAAGTTTCTGATGGTGATCTTTACCTAAATGGTAGCGCCACTACAGAAGCTGTGTTTGTGCATCCCTCTCAGATACTTCCTATAACAACTAAGAAAAATAAAGTTCCCTAATAACAAAATGAAGGTGACAAAATACTATCAAAGGTTAAAAGATATACTTACTTCTTAAATTCAAAATTTTTCCAGAGTTCATTGATTTTGATCTGTAATCCTGGCTTATTTTCAGCATTGTGATGATTTTTCTTCTGTGCACTTAGGAGCTTTTTGCTCAGTCCACTGACTTTGGCTGGGACTAGTGGCTTGATCTTATTTGCATTAAGAGATCCCAGTGAACTGGATTTAGGGAGCCCAAGAACCTATAGTTTTAAATGACACAATATTAGGAATAGCTCCTTCCTGAATCTGTAACTAATTCAACCTATTTCATACTATACTTCACAGGCTATCTTAGAGACAAAATGTATCTCATAATCTATGTTCAAAGCCCCCACAATTGTCAAGTTAATATTTTAAATATTGTTTTATTTTAAATGGACATTCAAATGATTCATTTTACTTGACTACAAATTTTAAAAGGCAGCATTCATTATGTCTTTGGAAATTTCCTAACAAATTGGATTTCAAATTATATTTTGAGATGGAGACAAAAAAATAATATACAGTAGGCCTATCTAGAAAGAGTAACTTAACAAACACAAGATGTCACTGTTCTCTCAGGAAAAGAGTGCTTCAATGTTAGGACTTTAGTATTTGAATTCATATAATGTCTTGCTAAAAAATAAATCCATCGAATTTAAAAATAATCATCGCTACTATCAAACATTTACTGAGGACCTACATAAGATGTTACGTTAGAAGAAACAAAGAGGCATAAAATAGGATCTTTGCCTTTGAGGAATTATTCTAACTGTGGAAAACAGGATACATACAAACATAAAAATAAAGAGCATGTTTTGCCTGGTATTGACAATGCAAAATAGTAGTACAGATAAGAGATACTTAAATTCAGAGGAAAGAACACTTATATCTAAAGGCTGGGCAGTCAAGGAAGAAGTTTAAGCTTATTTAAGCTGGGCCTTGAGAAAATAACAGGATAAGAAAGACAAGAAATAAAGAGATGACCTTTCAGATAAGAACAGAATGAGTAAAAATTCAGAAGTGGGAATATATAGCATGCCTGAAGAGCAATAAGTAAATAAACCTGACCAAAGCAGAAAATAGTAAGAAGAAAGAGGTAAATAGAACTGTGGAAGGTCTTTGAGAGAAATTATTATTAATAACCAACTATGCGAGAATGAAGCAATATCACTACTTAATATATGTGCACCAAGTGGTATAGCGTCCAAATTCCTAGAGGAAAAGTTAAAGGAATTAGAGGAAGAAATAGATAGCAAAATTATACTAGTGGGGGACCTTAATCTCCCCCTCTCTGAACTCGATAAATCTAACCTCAAAATAAACAAGAAAGAAGTTAAGGAGATGAATAGAATCTTAGAGAGATGAGATATGATGGATCTCTGGAGAAAACTGAATGGGGATAAAAAGGAATTTACTTTCTTCTCAGCAGTGCATGGTACATACTCAAAAACAGACCATGTACTAGGGCACAAAAACCTCACAATCCAGTGCAAAAAGGCAGAAATATTAAATGCATCATTCTCAGATCATGATGCAATAAAAATTATATGCAATAAAGGGCCAGGGAAAGATAGACTAAAGACTAATTGGAAATTAAACAATTTAATCCTAAAGAATGGATGGGTCAAACAAGAAATTATAGAAACAATCAATAATTTCATTCAAGAGAATGATAATAATGAGACAACATACCAAAATTTGTGGGATGCACTAAAGGCAGTTCTCAGGGGAAGTTTTATATCCCTGAGTGCATACTTAATTAAAGCAGGAGAGAGGTCAATGAATTGGACATGCAATTGAAAAAGCTAGAAAAAGAACAACTTGAAAATCCCCAATTTAGTACTAAATTAGAAATATTGAAAACCAAAGGTGAGATGAATAAAATTGAGATTAAGAAAACTATTGAATTAATAAATAAAACTAAGAGGTGGTTTTATGAAAAAATCAACAAAATTGATAGACCCTTAGTCAGAATGATAAAAAAAAAAAGAAAACCAAATTATGAGTATCAAAAATAAAAAGGGTGAATCTACCTCCAATGAAGAGGAAATCAAAAAAATAATGAGGAATTATTTTTCCCAACTGTATGCACATAAATATGACAATCTTAGTGAAATGGATGAATATTTACAAAATCACAAATTGCCCAGATTAACTGAAGAGGAAGTGAATTACCTAAATAACCCCATCTCAGAAAAAGAAATCAAACAAGCCATCAATGAACTCCCTAGGAAAAAATCTCCAGGGCCAGATGGGTTCACTAGTGAATTCTATCAAACATTTAAAGAACAATTGATTCCAATACTCTACAAACTATTTGGGAAAATTAGTGAAGAAGGAGTCCTACCAAACTCTTTCTATGACACAAATATGGTACTGATTCCTAAATCAGGAAGAGATAAAACAGAGAAAGAAAATTATAGACCAATTTCCCTCATGAATTTAGATGCAAAAATTTTAAATAAAATATTAGCCAAAAGACTCCAACAACTTATCACAAAAATAATACACTCTGATCAGGTAGGATTCATTCCAGGAATGCAAGGATGGTTTAATATTAGGAAAACCATCAGTATAATTGAGCATATCAATAATAAAATTAGCAGAAACCACATGATCATCTCAATAGATGCAGAAAAGGCTTTTGACAAAGTACAACATCCATTCCTATTAAAAACACTAGAAAGTATAGGAATAAATGGAGCTTTCCTTAAAATAGTTGATAGCATATATTTAAAACCATCAGCAAGTATATGCAATGGGGATAAACTAGAAGCCTTTCCAATAAGATCAGGAGTGAAACAAGGGTGTCCACTATCACCCCTCTTATTCAATCTGGTACTAGAAACACTAGCAGTAGCAATTAGAGAAGAAAAAGAAATCAAAGGAATCAAATTAGGCAAAGAAGTGACCAAGCTATCACTCTTCGCAGATGATATGATGATATACTTAGAGAATCCTAGAGAATCAAGTAAAAAACTACTTGAGACAATAAATAAATTTGGCAAAGTTGCAGGATATAAAATAAACCCACATAAATCCTCAGCATTCCTGTACATCTCTAATGAAACTCAACAGCAAGAGATAGAAAGAGAAATCCCATTTAAAGTCACTGTAGACATTATAAAATATTTGGGAATCTACTTGCCAAAACAAACCCAGAATCTATATGATCACAACTACAAAACACTTCTCACACAAATAAAATCAGATCTGAATAGTTGGAAAAATATCAATTGCTCATGGCTGGGTCGAGCTAATATAATAAAAATGACAATTTTACCCAAACTAAACTATATATTTAGTGCCATGCCAATCACTTTACTAAAAAACTACTTTTTAGAGTTAGACAAAATAATAACAAAATTTATTTGGAAAAACAAACAGTCTACAATATCAAGGGAATTAATGAAAAGAAATGCTAGGGAAGGTGGACTAGCTATGCCAGATCTTAATCTGTATTATACAGCAGCAGTCATCAAAACTGCTTGGTACTGGCAGAGGTGTAGAGTAGTGGATCAATGGAATAGATTAGGTGCAGAAGACCCAGCAGTTAATGAATATAGTAATCTTTTGTTTGATAAACCCAAAGACCCCAGTTTTGGAGGTAAGAATGCACTATTTGACAAAAACTGCTGGGAAAACTGGAATACAGTATGGCAGAAATTGGGCATATATCATTATCTAACACCATATATCAAAATCAAGTCTAAAGGGGTGCATGATCTAGGTGTAAAGGATGATACTGTAAGCAATATGGGAAAGCAAGGAATAGTTTACCTGACAGATTTGTGGAGAGGGGAAGACTTTAGGACCAAACAAGAATTAGAGAGCATTATAAAATGCAAAATGGATAATTTTGATTACATTAAATTGAAAAGCTTCTGTACAAACAAAGCCAATGTAACCAAGATCAAGAGGGAGGTGGGAAATTGGGAAAGAATTTTTACAATTTGTGTCTCTGATAAAGGACTCATTTCTAAAATTTATAGAGAATTGAGTCAAATCTATATGAATACAAGTCATTCCCCAATTGATAAATGGTCAAAGGATATGAACAGGCAGTTTTCAGAGAAAGAAATTAAAGATATCTATAAGCATATGAAGAAATGCTCTAAATCACTATTGATTAGAGAAATGCAAATCAAAACAGCTCTGAGATACCACATCTCTCCAGTCAGATTGGCTAAGATGACAAAACAAAAAAGTGACAAGTGCTGGAGAGGATGTGGACAAATTGGAACACTAATACATTACTAATACAAGATTTTCAATTTAATGTAATCAAAATTATCCATTTTGCATTTTATAATGCTCTCTAATTCTTGTTTGGTCCTAAAGTGGAGTTGTGAGCTTATCCAACCATTCTGGAGAACAATCTGGAATTATGCCCAAAGAACTATAAATAATTTCATACCCTTTGACCCAACAATACCACTTCTAGGGTTATATCCCAAAGAGATCATAGAAGTCGGAAAAAGACCCATATGTACAAAAATATTTATAGCAGCCCTTTTTGTGGTTGCAAAGAATTGGAAACTAAAGGGGTGCCCATCAATTGGGGAATGGCTAAACAAGTTGTTGTATATGAATGTAATGGAATATTATTGTGCTATAAGAAATGAGGAGGTGACGGATTTCATAATTACCTGGAGAGACTTATACAAACTGATGCTGAGCAAGAAGAGTAGAATCAGAAGAAATTTGTATACAATCACAGACATATCATAACTGTGATGACCAACTATGATAGACTGGACTCTTTTCAGCAATGCAGTGATATAAGTCAATCCCGAAAGACTCAAGAAAGAGAGAAATGCGCCATCCAGAGATATAACTAGAAAGAACTTAGCCTGAATCCTGATGGAAGCAAATTTGTTTGGTTTTATTTCTTCTTTACCATCTTTCATCCCACCTAGTACAATACGCCTTTGTAATTGGAATAATGTCTAATATGAATGTATTTGCAGATCCTATACTGGACTATATGCTGTCGTGGGGGCAGGGGGGAGGGAAGTAAAGGAAATTTGAAAATCAAGGAACTATGGAATTGAATCTTGTTAACTGAAACTAAACTAATAAATTAATTAAAAAAAAATAACCAACTATGGGGGAGATCCAGGCTTTTTTACCTATCCTCTTTCCTTGTTTCAAGCCCAGTGTTTTTTTTTTTTTAATTGTCCAACTCCTGGGGTTTTTTTTCCTTTTTTTGATTAATTTTTTGTTTGCAAAATTCATTTCCACAAGACTTTTGAGTTCCAGTTTCCTCCCCATCTCTCTCCTTCCCCCTCCCCAGAGATGGCATGCATTGTGATTACCCCTTCCTCCAGTCTGTCCACCCTTCCCCCTTACTTTCTTGTAGAGCAAGATAGATTTCTATATCCCATTGCCTGTATATCTTATTTCCCAGTTGCAAGTGAACCCATTTTTAATATGTGTTTTTAAAACTTTGAGTTCCAAATTCTTTCCCTTCTTCCCTCCCCACTCACCCTCATTGAGAAGGCAAGCAATTCAATATAGGTTATATATGTGTAATTATGCAGAACACTTGCAGAATGATCATGTTAGAAAGACTATTTCCTTCCATCCAATCCCCCCACTTATTCTATTTTCTCCTTCTTCCCCTGCCCCTTTTCAAAAGTGTTTACTTTTTACTATTCCCTCCTCCAATCTGCCCCTCTATTATTCCCCCCCTCTTATCCCCTTCTCCTCTACTTTCCTATAGTTTAAGATAACTGAATGTGTATGATATTCCTTCCTTAAGTCAAATCTGATGAGAGTAAGGTTCACTCATCCCTCTTCCCCTCCACTGTGAAACCTTTTTCTTGCCTCTTTTTTGTGAGATAATTTACCCCATTCTATCTCTCCTTCTCCCAATATATTCTTCTCACTCCTTAAGTTTTTAGATATCATCCCTTCATATTCAACTTA
This sequence comes from Gymnobelideus leadbeateri, assembly GCA_011680675.1. NCBI lineage: Eukaryota > Metazoa > Chordata > Mammalia > Diprotodontia > Petauridae > Gymnobelideus > Gymnobelideus leadbeateri. Next base: position 178,484 of record WOXC01008002.1, read on the forward strand.
CCCTGTGCCATTTATCTATTTTTCCTCCAACTAGCCTAATACTGAGAAAGGGCTCATAAGTTACAAATATTTTTCCATGTAGGAATGTAAACAGTTCAACTTTAATAAGTCCCTTATGATTTCTCTTTCCTGTTTACCTTTTCATGCTTCTCTTGATTCTTGTATTTGAAAGTCAAATTTTGTATTTAGCTCTGGTCTTTTCATCAAGAATGCTTGAAAGTCCCCTATTTCATTGAATATCCATTTTTCTCCTGAAGTATTATACTCAGTTTTGTTGGGTAGATGATTCTTGGTTTTAATCCTAGCTCCTCTGACTTCCAGAACAACATATTCAAAGCCCTTCAATCCCTTAATGTAAAAGCTACTAGATCTTTTGTTATCCTGATTGTATTTCCACAATACTCAAATTGTTTCTTTCTGGCTGCTTGTAATATTTTCTCCTTGACCTGGGTACTCTGGAATTTGGCTACCATTTGGGATCTCTTTCAAGAAGCAATTTGTAGATTCTTTCCATTTCTACTTTACCCTCTGGTTCTAGAATATCAGGGCAGTTTTCTTTGATAATTTCTTGAAAGATGATGTCTAAGCTCTTTTTTTGATTATGGCTTTCAGGCAGTCCAATAATTTTAAAATTATCTCCCCTGAATCTATTTTCCAGGTCAGAAGTTTTTACAACGAGATATTTCACATTGTTTCCTATTTTTTTCATTCTTTTGGCTCTGTTTTATAATTTCTTGATTTCTCATAAAATCATTAGTTTCCATTTGCACCATCCTAATTTTGAAAGAATTCTTTTCTTCAGTGAGCTTTTGGATTTCCTTTTCCAATAGGTCAATTCTACTTTTAAGGCATTCTCCTCATAGGCTTTTTGGACCTCTTTTGCCATTTGGGTTAGTCTATTTTTTAAGGTGTTATTTTCTTCAGTGTTTTTTGGGGTCTCCTTTAACAAACTGTTGACCTGTTTTCCAAGATTTTCTTGTACCACTCTCATTTCTCTTCCCAGTTTTCCCTCTATTTCTCTTACTTGATTTTCAAAATCCTTTTTGAGCTCTTCCATGGCCTGTGACCAATTCATATCTTTCTGGAGGCTTTGGAAGGAGTTTTGACTTTGTTGTCTTCTTCTGGTTGCATGTTTTGATCTTCTTTGTCATCAAAGTAAGATTGTATAGTCTGCCTTTTTTTTACACTGTTTGCTCAACTTCCCAAATACTTGACTTCATAATTCTAACTCTTTGCCAAGGTAGGACTCTGGTTTCAGTGGGGGTGAGGGTACTGTACAAAGCTTCAGAAGTTTTGTATTAGTCACTCGATGCCCCACCATCCCCACCATCCATAGGCCCAGAGCTTTGGAAGCAGCCACTGCTTGCTGCCGCCACCAACAACATCTCCAGCACCCTGGGGCTGTGGCCAGACCATGTTCCTCTTTCACTGAGGTCCCACAGTTTTCCCATTGACCTTCTTCTATGCTGTCTGGGGCATTTGTGGTTTGAGAAGTTTGGAAATTGCCATAGCCACCATGACTCAGTCCCCTGAGACCTGCTCCAGCCCTGTCTGTGCTGGTGCAGCCCATGCCAGACTGTATTCTGCTCCTAGTCCAGTGTGATAGTCCCTTCCTGTCTATCTCCAGGCTGTCTTGGGCTGGAGATTTGTTTTGTCTATCATTTTGTGGGTTCTGTAGCTCTAGAGTTTGTTTAGAGTTATTTTTTTACAGGTATTTGGAGTTTGGGGGAGATCTCAAACACAAATGCCTGCTTTTACTCCACCATCTTGGCTCTGTCCCCCAAAGCCCAGCCTTTGAAGGACATTGGTGACCTCTGCCAAAAATCTACCCCCCTAGACCATCTTATATAGGTGAATTCCTAACCACTGTGTTCTACTCAAGTTTGGGTATGGATAACTTCTTGATTAAACTGCCCAAGGCTGGGGGTGATTCAGAAATAAATGATCAAAGTCACATCCCCCAGCCCTACATTAGAAAAGGTCTACCTCGCCTCCCTTCTGCTGTGGCTGCCATTGGGTCTACATGCCACAGCCATGGCTATCCAGTACCCCATGGCCGTGGGCCTCAACAAGGGCCACAAGGTTATGAAAAACGTTTCGAAGCTGCGACACTGCCGCCGCCGTGGGCGCTTGACCAAACACACAAAGTTTGTGAGAAATATGATCCGGGAGGTATGTGGATTTGCCCCATATGAAAGGCGGGCCATGGAATTGTTAAAAGTCTCCAAGGATAAGCGAGCCCTTAAGTTCATCAAAAAAAGGGTGGGAACTCACATCCGAGCCAAGAGGAAGAGAGAGGAGCTCAGCAATGTCCTAGCTGCCATGAGGAAGGCTGCTGCCAAGAAGGACTAAACTGGACTCTGCCAACCTTTCCCACTTACCCAAATAAAGATTTGACAAAAAAAAAAAAAAGGTCTACCTCTCATTATTATATTCATTCTCTCTCATTATTTGTTAACCAATCAGAGTTGACTGCCACCCTCAGGGACACTCACTGTCCAAGTGCAAATAAGTGGTGAACGGGTTCCATGAGGAGTCTCTGCCATTCAAGAATATCACTGACCCCTTTTATTAATACTATGTTAGCATTATTAATAAAATAATCAATTACCCCAAAATTATGTCTTTTGAACTTTTTAGATGTAAAATCTTGAATACACAGATTGGTGTTAACTTTATCCCCCGGGGCCCAGTTTCAGAGCATTTGGGCAAGAAGAGAATAAAAGCAGTCTTCTGGGATTTTGGTTGAGGAGCTCATGAAAGCTAAGGGCACCTCTCTGTAAATCTTTTTTTAACTTCTTGCTAGCAGTTTTTATTTCTTTTTATCTTTCTGAATTTCATTTTAACTGCATAGAGAAGTGCTTATACGTGAGGGTATTACAATATGATTTTAATAAAAAGACTGTTTGAAGCCTTGGGTTCTGGTTGATCCATTGTACCAGATATAAATTAAGAGACTGGATTAGAAGGATGGAGAGGGGTTCTTTCAAAGAAAGGATAGGAAGCAGACTCCAAGGTGTTGAGACTCCTGACTGGGAGAATGTGATATTTGAAAAATAGGAAAATTTTTTGGGATAGGGGAATCTGATTTTATGGGAAAGATAATGAGTTTGGTTTTAAACATGCTGAGTTGTGGAGAAATTCAGGATTGAAACTCAGGAAATAGGTCAGAGCCACAGCAGATGTGAGAGCAAGTCACATGGTGTTGATAGTTTAAGGAAGAAGTAGTGTCATACTTAAATAGAAATGGGGTAGTACATAAGGATCCCGGCAGGTCATACAATGATTTAGAAAACCAAACATTAACATTATATATGTTCTATTGTAGTTTTATTTATTTTGTTAATATTTCCTAATTACATTTTAATCTGGTTCCCAGCAGTACTTGGGAGTACTGCAGGTCTAGCGTTTGACACTTCTGGTCTAAGCCATTAGTGTTGAAGCCATGATCTAACTAGAAAAAGAGTATACAGACAGTATACAGAAAGATTATTATGACAGTTACATCTGAATATTAAAAAGATGTGTTAAATTTTCATTAAGTGAAAACCTAAAGAACTACTGTACCTTATTAAATGATTAACATTGACAAGCTGATACTGATCCCTATTGCTCTTTTCTTAGCCTTTCAAGGCCTCAATTATTCAATACCACAGGAATCTGGATAAGATGAATAAAAAGCAACTTACCTTGTTCCCTAGTGTTGAGTCTTTTCTTTTTGCAAATAAAGATAAATGTAGATGAGAGCTCTGTGACCTCTGATTATCAGATGGCCTGGAATTACAGTCAGATTCCTTTAAAAAAAAAAATCATTTTTAGTGTAGTATTTTTATGGATGAGCAATCAGTCAATAAACATTTATTAAGCACCTACTATATGCCAGCCACTGTACTTTGCACTGGGAATACAAAAAGAGGAAAAAGATAGTCCTTACTCAAGGAGCTCAAAAACAGCATGATATGAGTAAACAATATAGCTATAAATGTGAATAATCTTATGTAACCATTAAATAATTGCATGAAATTTCCTAAGAAAATCTATTAAAAAAAAACCAATAGAGGAGAAAGAACATTTGAAAGAAAAAAAGATGATGTTCTCTAGTAATTTCATTTAAGGAAATGGAAGAAGTCTTAGATGGAGAGAAGTAAATTATAAATCCTAAGAGCATATTTTCTTTATGATGTAAAAGCTCTCCTGTGCAATTCTGATGTTAACTCTGTTTCAACAGACTGCTAAAATGCCTATTCAGAACAATATTGCCTTCTGTATTACTGCTGCTTTGTTACAACCTGGCTAATAGTTTTCATAAATAACCAAACTTGCAAAATTGACACTAGTTCTGCCCCAAGTAACTACTTTGCCGGTTTGTCATGTTACCAGACAAAAGGAAATATAAGTATTTATCTACGGCAAGTATGTAGAAATGTTTTCACAAAGAGTCTTAAAATATTTCCCAAAACAAAAAAAGGTACTAAAATGATCAGATTTCACTAAATTTCTCCTAGTTTTACAGCCTGGTTATCATGGAAGCCCTGTCTATCCTTACTTTTGTTCCCTGGGCACATGTCAATTTTCATAACACTTTGCATTATGTCATATACTAAAAAACAAACAAAAATGACAATCTAAATTCTCCAAATAGAGCAGCACAATTCACTGCCAAAGAAAACTCTTACCAACAGAAGTAACAACAAGGAAGCTATACCATTCTTGTCCCAATAATATCATCAGAAGCATTCAGAGATAAAGATAAATTAAACATTTAAAAAAGAAAGGATGGGAATAAATTTCGTGCTAGTGAAATGTACCACGTTCCTTAAGCTGGAAAGATAAAGTGAGCGCCTTGAAGGCAGCAAGTTTTTTTGACTTTTTTGTGCTCAGTACAGTGACTAGCACACAGTAAATGCTTAACAGATGTTTGCAGATTGAATGACTATGGGAATAGAAAGATATACAACGACTGAGATGAAACAATATGTGATATGAAAAGAGGATAGGGGTGAAAAGAGAAGCATATCTAGAAATGTTAATAAAACTTTAAAAAATTAATGCTCAATCATTAAATATGGTTGACAAAAACTGCTATAAAACTCAGATCAAGTAGGATCATTACCCTGAAGATATATATAACCTCTATTGTTATTTTTTTCCCCAGAATCTAAATCATTGGAAAGTTCAAATAATTAAAATTTTCTAAATGCCATACAATGTGATGGAAGGTTTTACAATAACAGAGATCACAGGATAAACAAACAGAAATAAAGACAGACCTAAATAACTGAAGAAATATTAACTAGTTGAGCCAATATTTTTTAAATGACAATACTACTTCAATCAATTTTATCCAATACTGTACAAACTTCCAAAAGAGTATAAAGAAAAAAAATAATAAAATTCATATGGAGAAACAAAAGAATTTCAAGGGTAATAATGAAAAAAGTGGGACAATTTCATTGAAGTACAGAGAAGTGATGATTAAAATTATTTTGTACTATCAAGGGGTGGGGGGACGGAGAGAGGGAGAGAGAGAGAATGGGTGCTAATCGAAAGATAGATTAGAAGCAAATAAACACAGTAGCATGTGTTTGATAAACCCAAAGGATTCACTATTTGACAAGAACTGCCAAGAAAACAGGACAGAAATCTGGCAAAAAATAGGTTTAAATCTATACTTCAAACCGTACACCAAGATAAGTTCCAAATGGTTATATGATCTAGATATGAAAGGTTGATTTCAACAACTTAGAGGAGCAAGGTAATTAATTACCTTTCAGTTATATTGATATGGAATATATAAATAGGGGAAAAGTTCATGATCAAACAAATGACAGGATCACACAAGTTGAAATGCACAATTTTGGCTACATAAAATTAAAAAAATTTTGCACAAACAAATCTGATGTAGTAAAAATTAGAAGGTAAACCAGTAATGGGAAAAAAATCTTTGAAGCAAGTTTCTCAAATATCTTGTATCTGAGATATATAAGGAACTGATTTGACTAATAGCCATTCCTGAAATAGTCAAAGGACATATGAACAGGCAGTTTTTAAAGAAGAAATCCATGATATCAACATTCATGAAAGAATGCATGGAATCGTTGATTGTTAGAAATATGCAATTTATACAATTTTGAGACTACCACACATCTAGCAACATCTTATCAGATTGGTAAAGATGTCAAAATGCCAAATGATGGTGGTGCTGTGGGAAAAGAGGTACATTAGTACACTGTTGGTAGAACTGTGAACTGAGAGGGGCAGAGCCAAGATGGAGGAGTAAAAACAGCATTTCCAATGTGCTCTGCCCCACACAAATTTCAAATAATGTGAAAGGGATCTCCAAACAACTTCTGGAGCCCCAGCACCCACAGAACGGCACAGAGAAGCTAACCTCCTGCTGAGGACAGCCCAGCAGCCCTGCAGGGAGCGACCAGCGCAGCGCTCTGAGAACAGGCAGCACAGCGCCCTGGGAACCGACAGCGCAGCGAGTAGAGCCGGAGCCCAGGTCCGCGGTTTTAGCCCCAGGGCGGCCGGGCCTTCAGCCAGCTGGTGGAACCCCAGAACACCAGCAATGGTGGCGATTCCAGAATTATCAGCACAGATATGCCTAGGACAAAGTGAGAGGTTAGTGCCCTATGGACTTTGGGACCAGTATTTGGGAAACATGTGGCTTCCTCCCCTGGGGGCAAAAAGCTGCTGAAGAAACAGCTGCACAGAAGCCATTTTGCAGCATCAGTAGTGACTCTAGCTCCTGGTCTGCGAACTGTAGGAAGATCCAGCAATCAGTCGGGGGGTCAATCGCTCTTGCTTTAAACTGCCTGGATCTGGATTGTGGTCTGGGGGGGAAGTTTGGAGTGGGTATCCAACTTGCCAGAGTGGGTGGAGGCTTTACAGAGGCCACCCAAACAGCAGAAGTTGTGAAGACCCCACGTTTGGGCGGAAGCTCCCCTGTCTGGTGGCAGAGTCCTACTGTGGCAACAAGCCCCAAAATCAAGTAATTAAGTGGCAATATGCCTAGGCAAACGAAACAAAATAAACAGAAAAGTTCAACATTGGTCTCCTATTTTAGGGGCAAAGAGGCTCAAAGCATGGAGGAGGACTGTGAGGTCAGAACTCCTGCACCAAAAGCTCCAAATGAAAATACAAGCTGGCTACAGGCCATAGAGGACCTTAAGAAGCAGATAAGAGAAGTAGGGGAAAATTTGGGAAGAGAAATGAAAAAGATGCAAGAAAAGTATGAAATGACAGTCAACAGCCTGACTGAGGAAAATAACACCTTAAAAAATAGACTAACACAAATGGCAAAAGAGGCTCAGAAAAGCAATGAGGAGAACAATGCCTTAAAAATCCAAATTTGCCAGATGGAAAAAGAATCTCAAAAACTCACTGAGGAGAATCATTCCTTCAGAATTAGACTGGAGCAAATGGAAGCTAGTGACTTTATGAGAAATCAAGATACTATTAAACAGATCCAAACAAATGAAAGAATAGAAAGCAATGTGAAATATCTCATGGGAAAAACCACTGACCTGGAAAATAGATCCAGGAGAGATAATTTAAAAATTATTGGACTACCTGAAAGCCATGATCAAAGAAAGAACCTAGAAATCATCTTTCAAGAAATTCTCAAGGAAAATTGCCCTGATGTTTTAGATCCAGAGGGCAAAATAGAGGTTGAAAGAATCCACAGATCACCTCCTGAAAAAGATCCCAAAAGAAAACTCCCAGGAATATTATAGCCAGGTTCCAGAATCCCCAGATCAAGGAGAAAAATACTACAAGCAGCCAGGAAGAAACAATTTCAATATTGTGGAAACACAATCAGAATGGCACAGGACCTGGCAGCTTCTACATTGAGGGATAGAAGGGCATGGAATATGATATTCCAGAGGGCAAAAGAGCTGGGAATGAACCCAGCAAAACTGAGTATCTTGTTTCAGGGGAAAATATGGTCATTCAGTGGAATAGAGGACTTTCAAGAATTCTTGATGAAAAAACCAGAGTTGAATAGAAAATTTGACATTCAGACACAAGAAGCAAGAGATGCTTGAGAAGGTAATCAGGGAAAAGAAATCAAAAGGAACTTATCAAAGTTGGACTATTTACAGTCCTACATGGAAAAACAATAACTGTGTTTGATGAAACCTTTCTCATTATGAAAATAATTGAAGAAGGGTACATGGCATATGTTCACAAGTATACATGGATAGAGGGCACAGATTGAATTTGATGGGCAGGGATGATTATTCTTTTTTTTTTTTTTTTTGGAGGGCAATTGGGGTTGGGTGACTTGCCCAGGTTCACGTGGCTGGGTTTTTGTTTGTGCGTTGGGTGTCTGGGGCCAGATCCGAGCTCGGGTCCTTCTGACTCCAGGGCTGGCTCTCTCCTCGCTGTGCCACCTAGCCACCCCAAGGAAGGGATGATTCTTAAGGGGTGAAGTCAAGAGGTGAGAGAGGAAAGTGGCAAGAGGAGATGGAGAGAGACAGGGTAGGGCAAACTATCTCATGTAGAAGAGGCAAGGGGAAGTAGTTGCAGGGGAAGGGAAGAACAGGAAGGCAAAAAGGCAAAAGCATATTCTCATCGAAGTTGGCTCAAGGAGAGAATCACATACATACTAAATGGAATATCTTACCCTCACTCTCCTGAGTAGGGGAAAGGGAGATGAGAGGGGGGATGATGAAGGGGAGGGCATTCTGGGGAGAGGGGAGGTTAGAAGTACCCACTATCAAAGAGGGACAGGATCAAAATAGGGAATGGACCAGGTGGGAGGTGAGACAGGTGGGAGGGAAATATAAGCAGTCTCTTACAATATATCTACTATGGTAATGTTTTGCATAGATATACATGTACAACACATACTGAATTGCTTATCTTCTCAGAGGGAGTGGGTGACAAGGGAGAAAGGGAATGGATCTGAAAATCGAAGTTTTAAAATTAAATGTTTAATAAGATGTCCAGGCAGTGGGGCTCAGAGATTCACCTTGCCCTAATGGCAAAGTCGAAGGGGGTATGGGAGAAGATATGGGAGAGAGCAGATTGGACGAGGGGATATCTAGTGGACTGCTATTCTGGGGTGATGGGTAGGGGAAAAATGGGGGAAAAATGTAACTCATAATCTGGTGGAAATGAATGATGTAAACCAGAAGTTAATAAAGCATTTGTTTAATTATAAAAAAAAAAAAAAGAACTGTGAACTGATCCAGTCATTCTGGATAGCAATTTGGGACTATAGCCAGCTATACAGACTATAACATTAGTAGGTCTATAGACCAAATAAAACAAAAGTAAGTGAAAAAGGATCTAAATGTTAAAAAAAAAAAACAAAAAAACAGAGGGATTTTTCTTTTTGTTAGTAGTCCCAAATTGCAAACTAAGGAGCTATCTTCCTGTTAGAGAATGGTTAAACAAATTGCAGTATATGAACAAAATTATTAACTAGATAGATCTTTATGAACTAATGAAAAGCAAAGTGAACAGAAATCGGAGAAAAAACATTATATAATGATATAACATTATAAAGAAGAACAACACTTCAAGACTGTAGAACTCTGATCAATACCATGCTATCCAAAAGAATGAAGATAAAATGTGCCTCTCATCTCCTGACAGAGAGGTGATGAACTTAAAATATAGAAATCATGCATTTTGGGATAAGACTGGTATGAAATTTGTTTGGTAGGACTATAAAGCTATGTACACTGGACTTTGCTTTCTAAAAATCTGCTTAATGCAGGAAACTGTGAGGTACAGATTAACAAAAACTTGTTAATTGAAAGTGAAAATAACAGACGATTAAAAAAAAAGTTCACAAAGACAACATGGAGACAACAAATATTTATGGGTCAGGTGAATTAATGAAATTTAGGCTGAGTATGGTCTTAACATTAGGTTTACTTTATTGAATTTTAATTAGCTGAGAAATGGCAATTGACTGATGTATGGCAATTAGAGTATTTTATTAACAAAAAAACCCTCTTCCTACTCATTTTATATAGAAGAAAGTATATTGTTATCATGGAAGCAAAAAAATGGATTAAATTACCTCAATTCAATTTGGAAAAAAAAAATGAGTAAAGCACTCTTTACACTACTCTATACCCTTTGTTTATATAATTACCAGGAATAAGACACTGATAAGCCTAACTGGAAACTGCACCATACAAACATATAGACATTCACAACACATGTACATGCATGTACACAAACACCCACCTCCCACACCCAACAAGAAAGAAAAGAAAAATGACCTGAACTATGTTCGTTCTTTCAAAGAGGATTATAAAGAAGACAAGTGGGTGAAAATAAATTTTAAAGTTCTGGCAGCCACAAAAGATAACATAAAATTATCAGTGTCACACTCTGGAATATCAAATACTAACTAAATAAAATATGTTACGCATCCATCCACATACAATAATCTTCCAACAAAACATTCACACATAGCTTAGTATCCAATGATTACATAATTCTGGAAACTAATAAGCAGTTAAAACAGGAAAGCACATACTGGTCTAGGAGGAATACTTTAATGGAATTACAATTTCATCCACATAGATACTCCATTTACCAATGGGGATCACAAATCACCCACACCATATCCTCATCCTGTGATTCTTAGTCAATCTTTCCACAGAATAGACATATATTTATATTAAGAAATGTTCTTTCACAGAATCACACAAAGGAAGTCATAAGAAAGCTATGAGAGAAATGAATGTTTGTAGACAATGAAATCATATTCTGTCCTGGATCAATATGAAAAGAAAGCTTTATTAAATGACATACCTCTGAATCAGAATCCTTGCTTGATAACTGAGAGAGCCTTGAGGAATCCAAACTGTTCTGTGATAGTTCCAAGCTTTCCTGAGATGGTGAAGAACATCCCATTTCAGGAATGGGACATGTTTCACCATCTGAAACACTACTACTTTCTAGAGACAAATTGGACATGTCATTATTATTCTTAATCAAAGGGGTTGAGGGTTCACTCGTTCTTGCAAACCGTTGCAAAACTCCACTTGGAGATGGGCTAGGAGTCCTTGAAAAATCCCGAAGATCTCCTGACCAACTGAAGCAACTTCTTAGTGTTCCTAAGGTGGGTGGTGAGACTGTCCTTGTGAATTTATTCTCAGAAGATTGAGAATCATGATCAGATGCTTCATTTAGATTATCCATATTCTGAGCTACTTTTGTATCAGCAGGCTTCTGGCTATCCATATCATCTGATTCATTTCGTTCAGTCTCTATGTCTAAGACAGTAGTTTCACACAAAGATTGGTTGCTTCTGTTTTTTTCAGTGACGCCAGCTGCATCCACAGAATTACAGAAGAACCTAAAAGATTAGAAAAATGAGATCCAGCAAATTGCAGTTTCTTCTGAACGGATAGCAAAACTCATCGTACTCATTGGTCCTAGGAAAATAACAATATAACCTAGCAAAATAACAGTCATATTCAAACTTTGATTCTTCTAATTTAAATAGTTCTAGGAAGTAAGAATATTTTTATGACTATTTGAATGTTATATTTTTAGATCATAGATATAGAGTTGAGCAGAACCAAACAACCTAGTCCAACCCTTCATTTTACAGATACGGAAATTAAGGTCAGAGAGATTAAATGAATTTGTTCACAATTCACAGAAGTATTAAGTATCTGACATTAGGTCAGAATTAGAATTCAGGTCCTCTGAATCCAGAGTCAGTGTTTTTTCTCTGTACCATGCCAATATCTCACTGTGGCATGAAGACAACTCTAGGATTTCAAGTTCTTTCAGGGGAATTTAGGCTCTAGCAGGTTCTAGAAAGATGGAAAGGGTCTGAGGAAATGCCAGTTCTTGTAAGATCAGCCTACTCAAGTTCATAAGCTTGGCAATAAACTGATGCATTCTGAGCACTCCATCAATTCACTGAAGACTAAGCCTTCAAAGTGATTATTTCTACTGATTTGGGCGGGGGGTACCTACAATCATAAAATCAAGGACCTTCTGCAGTGAAATATATTTTAGAGATGGGGAAAAAATAAAACTTGAGTCACTTCTCACACGCAATCATTTGAGAAGAGGGGTAGTTTGGTGAAAGGATTGTGGAACTTGGGAGTCAGAAGAAATGGGTTCAGATCCTAGTTGACACTTGATCTATGTGACCAGAAACAAATCATTTAACCTCTTTAAACCTTTGTCTCCTCATTTGTAAAATGGGAATAATCCTAGTTTCACTGCTTACATGACTGGGTTGTGAAATTATTGTTGGTGGTGGTGTTCTTATATTGCGAGGCAACTATATACATTTGCCTGGTGTATTTTGTCTACTTCCAATGAATAAAACAGATATCCTTTATCTTAGCCTATAGAAAATGGATCTTTTTTTTTTTTTATTCCCAAGTAGAAGATAAAAATTAGCACAGCTCCTGAAAAATACTGTCTACAATGCCCTCAATATGTGGTTAACAAGCCTATGCTGAAGGCAGCCCACTTCATTTTTGGACAACTCTGACTACAGTTTTTCCTTACATTAAGCACAAATTTCTTTTAAATTTTTACCCTAAAAATTCTACTTCTATTCTCAGGGGTCAAACACAAGTCTGAACCATATTTCACATGACAAGGTTTTAAATATTTGTAGACAGATGTCACATGCCTCCCACCACCCCTAACGCTTCTTAGCTTCTCCCAGATAAGTATATCTAGTTCTTTCATTCAATCCTTACATGGAACAATTTCTACGCCCTTCATCATCCTGGATGCCCTCCTATGGATATTTTCTAGCAATGTTCTAAAATGTGGCATCTAGAACTAAATAAATAAATATTGCTCAGTAAATCCCTGTGGCTCCCAATACCTTTAGAATAAAATATACCTTCTGGCATTTAAAGTTCTTCACAATCTGGCCCCTTCTGACCTCACTAATCTACTTATACTTTACTTCTCTCTCAGAACTTTACAGTCTAGCCATAGTGTCCTATTTACTGTATGAGATTTTATCTTGTCTCTGTCCACATCTTTGCATTGGCTGTTCTACATGCCAGGAATGCTCTATAATCTCACCTTCACTTATTAAAATCCCTAAGTTCCTTAAAGATTCAGCTTAAGTATCATGTACTACAAAAGAACTTTCATAGTTACCTATTCCATGAATCCTTATTCATGCCTGTGTTTTCCCTGTTCATTATTTCCCATTTATCCCTTATATAGCTTGTCTCTAGAATTTTTTCATGTTCTTCCCTTCTCCACCATTAAAATGTGAGGTTCCTCCCCCACTCTTTTTGGCCTTTCTTTAATATGCATGCTGTAAGTGATTTGGGGACAAGAGTCCATTTTATCTTTGTCCTTGTATCCCTAACTATTAGCACAGTGGCTGGCACACATGATGCATTTAATTAATGCTTAAGTGATTATCAGAGTAGAGTTAAAAAGGTAATTGATTCTATAAATATGATTATACCTGCTTCTAGTCCCTGGAACCACAATCACACCACTTTCTTCATTTTTCTTCTGCAAAAAGGAAGCAAATTTGTTTCTCACTTTAGGCTGAGTTTTCAAGGTTTCTTTACAGGAAACTGCATGTCCGGTGTCAGGGATGAATGCTTCAGAAAACTTCTGTGGTTCATTATTTTCACAGTTCTCTTTCTTGGTTTTCTTAGTAATTGAAAATGAATACTGGGATAAAAGATCATCTTCTGATAGTTCCTCTAAATACAAACATAAATTGTACACTTGTTTAACTCAGAGCAAAAATATCCCATTGTAAAAATACGCTCTTAGAATGAATTTACTTAATTTTTTATTACCCACTTCTAGTGGGTAAGTTAAATGTATCACATAAAAAGTCCCAAGAGTTTTTGACTTTCACAAATGAGTAAACATTTAATGCCTACTATTTCTGCAATTACATAACGAATGACCCAAATCAAAAATCTGATACATAATTAATTCTGTACTATTTTAAAATTTTGAATGAATCCTTTAGGCACTCTGTTGGAGGCAATTTTCCACAAGCAAATATATGGCCCCACAGTAATGAAAAGTCTAAATAAAGAAAACAAAAACATAATGATTTACAAGCAAATGTGTGATTAATTTAAATGGTACGGTTTTCATAACAACAGCTTTGGATGCCATATGCTGTATTTTAAGTTTATTTCTTTGGAAAGTACATGGTATGATTACATCATGTAAGTTACACCTCCGATTTCAAACCTATCCATTTCTCAGTATTTATTTGTGTGGGCACTGACCTTGAATGAGCAGTGAAAAGATTAAAGACAGATATAAAGATAAGGCCATTGGCTTCAAGGAGCTTATATAGACTAATGGAGATTACATGTATATAAAGACCTGTTATCTCAGTGCAGAAAGAGAATTAATGTCTTAAGACATACAAATAAATTATGATGGGAAAATGTGGTAGAGATTACTTCTAGCTGAAGCAGGGAAAAGATCAGAAAAGACTTTATAGAGGAGGTAGCATTTAAGCTGCACGATGGATTCTAGGTAGGATTTGGACAAAGTAGAGATAGGCAAGGTGGAAAAGAGAAATTCTAGGCAGAGGGAACAGAGGAGGCAAAGAAAAACATTGTCAGGCTAGAAGCTATTACAGTTTTGCCTTCTTACACTTACAGCATTTAGCATACACTAGGAAATTAATACAGGCCTGTGGAATTTAATTGAATGGTTGGAAAGATAGGTAAAGGTTAAAACATAGGAGAGTGGGGCGGCCAGGTGGCACAGTGAGTAGAGCGTAGGCCCTGGAGTCAGAAGGACCTGAGTTCGGATCCGGCCTCAGACACTTAACGCACACACAAACAAAACCTAGCCGTGTGACCTTGGGCAAGTTACTTAACCCCAATTGCCCTCCAAAAAAAAAAAAAAGAAAGAAAAAACATAGGAGATCTTGAAGGTCAAATACTTTAGACTTTTTTCTGAAAACTCTGAGGAGTCAAATATTTTTTGAATAAAGAAATAAGAAGGATCAGCACTGTGCCTTAGGAATATTAATTTGGCAAAAGAGATTAGGATGGACTAAAAAGGAGCTAGATTGTATAGCTAAAAGAGCATTAGAGCTAGAGTCGGGAACCTAGAAGATCTTGAATGAGACACTAGCTGTGGGATCTTGGAATATCACCTAACTGTTCTGAGCTTCAGTTTCTTCATCTGTAAACTCTGACAGTTTCACTAGATAACTGTCAAAACCCTTCCCATCACTGGTGTTCTATGACTTAAAAAGATCATCTAAGGTATGCTTACAGTAGTCCCAAGTTACTGGGATAAGGGAACTTTAAAACACAACAGGAGTAATGGGAATACAAAGGAAGGAATGGATGCATGAATGTGCAGAAGAGCAGAGCTGGCAGGATTTGGTGGCTGAAGAAACAAGTCAAAAATATGTACATGAGGTTTGAAGCCTTTGAGAGACAGTTTGGGAAGGGGAAGAATTTAACATGTTGATAAATAATTGTAATATGAAATCTGAGGAATTAGTGGAATATCTAATTAATGTGCAATACACAACTGGAAATGTAGGAAGAAAAAAAAGAGGAGCTATAGGAGTCAGAAGCAATATCAGATGTAGGGGAACTAGGTGAAAATTCGGCGTCAAGGAAGTTAAGGGAAGAGTTTCAGAAGAAAGGAAGTGTGGTCAACAGTGTAAAATATTGCTGAATTATCAGGATGAGAACTGAGAAAATGCAACTGGATTTGGTGACAGGGTACCGCCTTAAAGAAAGTGTTTTCAACTTAGCACTAGGGACAAAAACAAATTAATGACAATAACTAAATCTCAGTTTTGTCCCTCACAGGGGACATATAGCAGTTGGCTTAGTGCAAAGAACACTGGACCTGGAGTCAGGAAGACCTGAGCTAAAATAGGACCTCAGACACTATGTGTGTGACCCCAGGCAAGTTACTTAACCTGTTACAAGTATAAAATGGGGATAATGGTATCTAATTCTTAGGGTTGTTGTGAGGATAAAGAGATATTTGTAAAGTGCTTTGCAAACTGTAAAATGCAATATAAATGGTAGTTTTATTATATTATTATATTATAATTATATCTTTTTACATTTTTCTAATGGAAACTGCATATAAAAGTTTTCTCTTCTCTCTTGTCATTTAGATCCCCTGGGGAAAGAGAATGAGGCAGGTTTTGAAGTTCTGGTACTAAGAAAATGCCTGGCCCCTAGAATCAGTGAAAAGATGGACTAAGAATACATGACAAGGGGTGGCTAGGTGGCGCAGTGAGTAGAGCACTGGCCCTGGAGTCAGAAGGACCTGAGTTCAGATCCGGCCTCAGACACTTAACACACACAAGCAAACAAACAAAAAAAGAACCCACGAAGAACTCTACTCTCTCATTACATTTTCCCTTTATTCCTTACTTGTTCTAATAGTTCAACGAGCTTTGAAAGTTAGATTAAAAAGTGGCGAAAGGGTACGGGCATGACACACATCATCACTGCTATTTTAAAATATCTGAACATAGAGAAGGGTTAGACATTGTTTAATTCTGTTAAGGAAAAACCAGAGTTTAAGTTACAAGAAGATGATTCTGGCTCAATATAAGGAAAGGACTTACCAACAATTAGAGTCATCTATAAATGAAAAAGGCTATTTTGAATTAGTTCTTTAATATTGGCAATGTTCAAATGAAGACCAGATGACTCCATGGCAGAATAAGTGTAGAGGAATGCTACTTTAGGTAGATGGCTGCATTGAGTGAATTTTGAGTTCTCTCCTAACCCTAAGATTCTATGACTTTACAATGATTTACATTCTTTCTAGAAATGATGTTTCACAAAAGCAAAATACTTACCACTTCTTGGTCTTTTTACAAATAGCTTCTTCTTTGGAAGATTGAGTCCCTTGGTACTAATAATTCTCTCAGTGCCTGCAGTAGTACCTCTCTCTGGTAAAGAAGGAGTATCTGAAATGTCTAACTTAGGTGTAGGGCAATGGTTCCTATGCCAAATGCTATTCACATTTAATGGCTTCTGATTAGATGTTTTGTCATTCCACCCTTGACTTCTTGGCTGGTGAGGCTAGAAAGTTAAGAAACAAAAAACATAACACCCATGTGAAAGGAAGAAGTCAACTTAATTTCTTCCTGTGATCAATACAAATTAACTACAAAGTATATAAATTTGATGAATTATCCTTGCAAAGAATAGCTGTTAAGGATACATCTGCCCTCTATTAACATTTACTACTTTGGCAGGCCTACACTTTCCATTAAGTATCTTGTGTTCCTAGGTCTGTTTCTCTTCAAAGAAGTTTCAAAGAAACCTTGATTGCTCATCTCTAAGAAATAAAGAACACGTCTGCCCAAGATGGCAGTACAGAAAGAACCTTATCTTAAATGCTATTGCAAAAAGATGGTCTGAAAAGTTCTTTTTTTTTTTTTAAGATTTGAGGAATAATTTAGATAAAATATGAAATATAACAACATTCAAGCTGCTACTTAATTAAGTTCAGTTTGTAATAGATTTCAGAATATGCCTACTCTATTCTTCTAAAAACTAACATCATAAAGCAACATAAGTATTAGCTTTCCCTCTTCTAGAACTTGGCTTAGGTTAAACAAATATTATTTTAATTATAAAATTGTTAATGCATGCTAAAAACACAAGATTCTCTTAGGATCATATAGACATATTGTACAAGAGAAGTCACCTTACTGGACTAGTCACTGGGTAAAAAGTAGGAGGATGACTTAGCACCATAAGGTCTCCCAAATACAGTCAGTAGGATGACTGCACAGCATAATATAGCAGAAAGAACACTGGGTTGGGGATTAGCAACTTTGGAAACGAATTCCAGTTCAGCTACTAGAAGCAGTATAGAGGACTAGCTAGAGTGCTGGTTTGGAGTCAGGAAGATCTGGGTTTAACTCTCACTTCAGATACTTATTAGTAATGTGACCTTCTTCCTTATTTAAAAATGGAGAGATCTGGATTTGATGGCTTCTAAAGTTCCTCTCAGCAAAAATCTAGAATCCTAAGACACTACTTTTTACCTGATCGGTAAGTAGTCACTTTCTTTCTCTGGTCCTCAGTTTCCTCATATATAAAGTTATGGGTTGGGGCTAGATTATTTCTAAGAGACTTTTCAGTTCTAAATTTTATAACCCAGATTGCACAAGGGTTTTACTGACAAAAAACTGTTAAGTATTTATGACAAAAGATTAAAATGTAGAAAGATAAATCTTAACTGAGGTAGTGGAGCTTAAATGATCGGAAGTATAAAAAGAAGAATTAAATGGCTTGCTATATAAGGACAAGGAATTTTTTTTTTTTTAGGTATCTATGTAGGAAGAAGAAGAGGAAAAGTAGAATTCTGGACTTCTGAATACTTGTGGTTCTGATAAAACTACAATACCTGAAGATACCAGGTTATTTGATATTCTTACAAATTTGACATTCTAAGCTCACAAAGGGGAGAACAAGATACTTTGGGATTCTTAGGGCAAGAACAAATCTTAAGTAACTTTCAAACCTCCTAAATGTCAACAGTAATATATAGAGTTGGAAAGGATTTTAAAGATCATCTAAACCAACCTCCTCATTTTGCAGGTGAGCCTGTCTGTTAAGAGCATTTATTAAGTGCCCACACTATGTGCCAGGCCCTGTGCTAAGTGCTAGGGATACAAAGAAACACAAAATACAGTCCCTGACATCAGATGAGCTTACAGTCTAATGGGAAGACAAGATACATATAAGGAAAAGAGAAGACAATCAACAAAGGAAAATTCTAGCACTTAGGAGAATTGGGAAAAGTTTCCTGTATAAATTGGAATTTTAGCTGGAACTTGAAAGAAGTCAGGGAAGGTAAGAGCCAGAGATAAGAAAGGAGAGTGAAGATACAAGTCATGAATAAATTAATATATAGATCAAAGTAATATAGGTAGGAAACAACTTTTGGGAGTGAAAATAAGGTTGGTCAAGGGAACAGAAGTCAGTCAACTACCATTTTTAAAGTATATGCTATGCACCAGGAACTGTGCTAAGCACTCATTGGTCAGAGAACTGGGAGAAGAAAAAGCAAAGTATAAAGTTAAGAAGAAAAAGGAAATTTCAAAAAGGAGTAGTTAGATCAAGAATATCAAATGTCACAAAGAAGTCAAGATGAAGATAAGAAAAAAATCCAAAAAACTATGGTATAGCATAAACCGAAGTAAAAAATGATCTCAAAAACATCTCTGTTAATGTATACTATAACCATATGGTACCTTAAGGTTACTCTTTTCCTATGAATAGACAATGTAACTTCTACAAAAACAAGATATGACAAAGCAAACAAACTGTTGACTTCTAATCCTACACTAAAAAACAAAAGCTTTTTACTGCCACTCAATCTTCAGTAAGTATTTGCCAAATGAAGACAATGGTATACCTCCAGAAATATATTTGAAATGTGCTTTTTGCAGAGTACTAATTTAAAATAATGTTACCGTAGCAGTATCTGGGTTGTAGTCATCAATTTGTTCCATTGTATTTACATTTTTATTACCAAGTGCAATTTGAAAGGCAGTGGTATCATCAATATATCTAAAAGGCAATCAGATTAAGGAAAAGCCTCACTATCCACAACAGAAGATTCTATAATGCAATAAGTGAAAATACTATTTGCATTGACTGTTAACTGAAAAACCTACGAATATGACAAAAATAACAAGCTTAATACACACAATATTGCTTTCTTAGGCCAAGTTCTTGCTCATTTATTTACATATGAGTGAGATGAAGGAGTATGAAAGGAAAGGATATTCCGGAAAATGCCTTGTCAGGCTCTAGAACCCTGGAGGACTGGGTATATGAGAGTTCCTGAATGAAAAAGGAGAATCCAGGCACATGAAGGTGGCTGCTTCTACTGTAATCTCCACACCCTCAAATACCTCTCTTGGTCACCTTAGTTATGCTACTAAAAATCAATATTGCCTTTGATATGTATGAACTATGTCAATGACTCCAGTTCCATAGTTTTCTCAAGTATGTCATTTTAAAAAATGTTACATGTCCAATTCCAAGTAAATGCAAACATGATCCATATGCTGCTGATGATTTATAAACCAAAAGCTTCCTCTAAAATGTTTCCCTGAGAGAGTAACTAAAACAGATTTTTTTAAAGAAACAGATTTATGTATTGAAAAAATAAAATTAAGACCTAACTTCTCTTATGCTAGAACAGTACAATGAAAACATTACCATAAAACTATATATAATAAATAAAATAAATACACATAAACGTATAGACCATAAAAGAAGGCAAAGAAAAATTCTACCATTCAATTCACAAAGGATACTGCCCTGCATAGTGTAGTGTATCTGGATCAATGTCGTCTTCATAGGCATTAAGAGGAACAAGCTTCCTTTTGATGGGATCAAAAACTAGCTGATAAAGAAAAGTATTGTTGGCCCGAATAAATCCCTTGACATATTCTTCTGGTACTGTTATATTCATCTTAAGATAGTGCCCAATTTTCTTGATAACCTAATAATGGACATCAAAATATTATTCATGATTTCTCTTCAATTGAACAAGGAAAAAAATGCTACATTTCTCCAAATATTTCCGAGGTTTTAAATACTGTATTTTATTGTAGCTCTGGGAAGGAAAAGAAAATAAAAATGACTTATTCCTGCATAAACAGCTATAGATGGACAA
Organism: Gymnobelideus leadbeateri; assembly: GCA_011680675.1. NCBI lineage: Eukaryota > Metazoa > Chordata > Mammalia > Diprotodontia > Petauridae > Gymnobelideus > Gymnobelideus leadbeateri. The sequence continues at coordinate 199,139 of WOXC01008002.1, forward strand.
ATCCAAATGGCTGTCTACTAAGGTACAAGAAAAGAATATAACTAAAATGCTTTATTTCATTCCTTTCTCTCTCAGTTAGATAACAAGAAATTGATGAAAATATCAAAGTAACACCTACCCTGTTTCCATTTCTTCAATAGACATATTAATATATTTCTTAAAAAAAAACAAAAAAAAAACCACACCCAAAAGCTCTTAGGTAAAAAAAGTCCACTAATTTGTTGAATCCCTAAAGATTATTTGTATTGTCTTAAATAGTAAAACTTCTTTAGTGAACAGACAGGTGAATTTAGTTGTTTTAGGGAAAAATGAACAAATCAGAATTTTTATAAAGGTAAGGGGAAATAGCAAAGAAAATAAAGGATTTGTAATTAGAAAGGAATCAATTCTACCCTTGATTCTACAGTTATCTACCTTTACTCCTTTCAGTATTGTATATCCCATTTTTTTTTTTAAAGCAATTGGGTTTAAGTAACTTGCTCAAGGTTACACAGCCCGTCATTATTTATGTGTGGGTACTCATTTTCTGAGGCCGGAACCGATTCAGGATCCTCTCAACTCTGGGGCCGGCGCTCTTACTCACTGCACCACCTAGCCACCCCTTATATCCCATTTTTTGAAAACAGAAAATACTTCATCTCAAACTCAGGAATAAATTAATGTTAAAAAACATTAAAAGGTTCCTGACAACTAACTTGAGATGCATTATACTGATAAAGATAATGTATGAATCTGAAGCTTTAGAAAAATGCAATACCATGTTTTTCTAAAGGAGATAAGGTTACTCCAATGCATACAGCCATTACCTATTGATAATTAATACTTAATACTAACAAAGCAAATGACAATACAGTGATCAGGACCTATGGCTTCATTTGTGTAGGCAACCTTTCAGTCAGGAAATGCCCTCTTCTAATGTTCTACCAATTGCTTACTAATGGCAAATGATCCATAACTTAGACTTAAAAAGTTTCCTGGAAAGGGCATTAAGTGACTTGCCCAGGATCATATTGCAGCATATGTTAATAGACTTGAACCCAGGAAGTCTTGATTTCAAGGTTCTATGGAGCTCATCTGATTTATCCTATTATTGAAAAAAAAATTAACTTGCCTCAGAGACTAAAGTTTGAATGAGATGGTACATACCTTTATAATATCAGGATTATTGGCTATTTTCAGTAGTTTGCAAGCCTTGGCTAAGCCAATTCCATGGAGTGATGAGAGATAATCACAGCCTGACAGAATGCACATGTAACGAAATTTTTCTTCAGTGAATACATCCCCAAGCTGCCTACACATTCCTAGTCGAGCCTGATCAATTTCCAATCCATTTCCAAGCTTGTCCATTTTTAAAATTACCTTGCGGGAGGTAGAAGGAAAAAAATTGTTAACCTTCAAACAGCCATTTTTCAACAGGTCATCAATTAATTATAAGTGATAACCTTTTTATTACCTTGTCTCTTGCAATTATTTTAAGAATTCTCATTTAAACTTTATTCACAAAACCACCAAGGAAGTCAGAAAAGGAAACCGAGGGACAGAAGTGACTTGCTTAGGGATACACAGCTGGTGCCTTAGCTAGGACTAGAATCCAGACGTTCTGACTCGTCTGGTATTCCTTAAATCTTAGCACACTGATTTTCTTCTTACCTCATAGGATTATTGTGAAGATCAAATAAAATATGCGAAGACATTTTAAAGAACACAAAGTACCATAAGATAAAGCTAACAGATCTTAAACCTTGAGGACTTATGAGGAAAAGCACCAAAATTATACTAATTCTCAAGCAAACAATGACAAAATTAAAGCGCAAAGACCTACTTTGAATTTTCCTCATTAGCATTCTATAACAGATGCAAATAAAAGTCATCTTAGGATGAATTTTTAAATACCTTTTTACAGCCAAAAGCTAGAAGGTCAGAGTCCTCCGTGATTATAGCATGAACAATTCCAGTTTTATTAAGGTAGGCCAACTGTGCATCAGCTTCATAGGGAGCAACAATGCAATCCACTCCTTGGGATCGAGCAGCCTAAACAGAGATTAGTGTGAAAAGCTAGCAAGGTGCCATGCACCTACCGGGTCCTCAATACCGAGAGTACCAATAACCATAACAATTCAATGTTCAAGCTGTACTAGATGATTTTAGGGTTAGAAGGGAGCTGAGAGGTCATAATATAGTATGTAATTATACAGTAGTATAGTAGATCTAGTACAATCCCTATCAAACACAAGATCATTTTATTATCAGTCTAGTTGGCAATGTTTTTTTAATTTTTGAGACAGTTTTCTTTGGAGTAGAAATTGTCCATATTTGGTGTCTGCAGAAGGAAATTCCTGTCTTTCTCTATCACCAATAATTAAGAAGTGAAAGCAATATGTATGTCTGAGGAAAAGGGAAATTACTACATATATGATCTTTTTTAAAAAAAGAAAAATTAAATAGAAAGTTGTTTTTAATTATTCAACTTACAAATAAACAGAATAAGCAAATAAAAGTAGCTTCTTGCTCCCAGATATTATAGCCCACTCTTTTCTCAGAGCATAGGACTCCAGAGAGTCTTATCTAATTGCATGAGCAGGCTTCCAAAATATTCCATTTCATTCAAGCTTTGTCCTAATCCTTGGAATTTATCTCTAAGGTGGTATGTCACACTGCCTTTTTGTGCAATAACTCTAATTTGTCTTTGCAGCTTCAATGCACAATACAGAACCTCACACAGATTAAGGACTTAATAGATGTTTGTTAAATTCAATTTTCTTTCTCCCTTGGACACCTGTCTTTGAAACTCTGTTAGAAGAGTCCTTCTTTCTTAGATTGTTTCCAGGACATTTTTTTATCTTCTTTTCTATTACCCTAACCCTCCAACAAATTCCAACAGTTTATAGTTAATTTTAACATTAAATCTGCATAATAACCCATTTTATTAGCAAAAGTATAGCTTACTTTAATTACTTGGTGGGCCATGTTATGTGTGATATTGACAGAACGGGCAAAACATTCCCTGGCTTCTGTAATTTTTCCCTCTCGAAGGAGCTGTTTCCCCTTTAGAAGGTTGCTCTGCCGTCTTCTGCAGGTGAATAGAATATTAGCCATCTTCAACAACCTTCATTACACCAGTATGTGACATGTGCAACAACTTGAAAACAACTTGAGAAGAGGTATAATGTTTTCTATTTCTTAAGTATCTTTCAAAAGCACAACAGCACAGCAAATGGCAGACATTCAATAACTGCTTTTTAACAACAGTATATATCTCAGGGATAAAAAAAAAATCACTCGATGTCATTTTTCTGTCAGGCAAGGAAAAAAACAAGACCTTAATTTAGTTACCCATCTTCCACAATGAATAATTTGTTATTTCTGGTAATGTTGCTGTTCCACTACTGATTGCTTAATTTGGAATTAAATGAATCCTAGTCAATAGAGAACAACCGAAGGACAAACACTCCCAAAATCAGAATTGGGGAAATAAATGAAGCATGGCAGGAGAAAAAAAGGAAATACTAAAATACAGGAAATCACTTACTCTCTTCGAGCCTTTTCTACTTCCTTTTTAGATGGCAAAGTACAACCATCAAATACCAGAATGGGCTTGATTCCATAAGACAGAAGCATGTTAACAAATTTCATACAAAATGCTACATACCTGTAAGGAGAAACAAAACAGTTTAACACATATATTGTTAGCCTTAATATTGAAAACACACAAAAGTCAAGTATTATTGAAAATAAAGGCTTTTTACTCAGACTAAGCTATGCAAATTCATTTACATGTTAAGAAAATGATATAAGATTATGAACTGCCACCTCATAAAACAGTGAAAAAAGGGAAAAAAAGAGTATGTAGAGTTGGAAGTTAACTAAACCAGACTGTTCCCCAAACACTTGACTAAATGCACATGAAATGGAACACATTTGTTGGCATTTCTACAGCTATACATAATCACTGGAGACGGTGGAACACACCAACTTTATACCATATGCCAGATGTTAGTTATTTGAGGAAGCAGAAATGGTGCTTACATAAATGAAGTTAGTAAGAGCAGCTGCAACTTATCAGATACACATAAGAAACTGCTACTAAGGCCAGCCTATCTTTGTCCTGTTACTGCTCCTGGGAATGCTTCATTTCAGATATACTAGCTTTACACACACATTCCATATCCTACCTCCATGCCTTTGCACATGCTGTACTTCAAGTCTAGAATGATCTTTTTTCTCACCTTTACCTCCCCCTTGGAATTCCTAGTACCATTAAAGGGTTAACTCAAGTGCCATCTACTCTACGAAGCCCTTCCAGATCCTCCAATTGTTAATGCTCTCCCTCCAATTAGTTTCTATTTTCTTAATGTACTTTATATTTACTTAACTGTGTACATGTAGCTTCTCCCAGCAGAATGCAATGTCCTTGAGGTCATGGACAGCTTTCATTTTTGTCTTTATAGCTCCAGAGCCTAGCATATTGTCTGGTACACAGAAGGCACTTAATAAATGACTGCTGACTTGAACGGCTGAATTTAATTTAAAAAGCACTTACAGACAGAAGATCTCAATGAATATAAGCTTTCCTCATCTCTCCCAGCACCCTCCCCACCCCACCCACACAGTATTAAAGAAACAAAAAGCAAGCAGCTAGGTGGTGCAGTGAATAGAGCACTGGCCCTTTAGTCAGCAGGACCTGAGTTTAAATCTGGCCTCAGACATTTGACACTTAACTAACTGTGTGACCTTGGGCAAGTCATTTAACCCCAACTGCCTTGCCTTCCCCCTCAAAAAAAAAAAAAAAAAGATAAATGAGAGTAGCTATGAGGGGCGGCTAGGTGGCGCAGTGAGTAGAGCGTCGGCCCTGGAGTCAGAAGGACCTGAGTTCGGATCCGGCCTCAGACACTTAACATATACACAAACAAAAACCTAGCCGTGTGACCTTGGGCAAGTAACTTAACCCCAATTGCTCTCCAAAAAAAGAAAAAAAAATGAGAGTAGCTATATGGCATAATGGATAAAGTGCTAAGCCTGGAGACAGGAAGACCTATGTTCAAATCCATCCTCAGAAACTCACTAGCTGTGTGACCCTGTGCAAGTCACTTAACCCTGTTTGCCTCAGTTTCCTCATCTGTAAAATGAGCTGGAGAAGGAAATGACAAACCACTCCATTATCTCTGCCAAGAAAACCCCAAATAGGGCTACAAAGAATTGGTCACAACTGAACAACAAAGTTTGTAAGGTGTTTTAATGTATATTATCTAATTTTATCCTCACAAACTGATGATGAAGTAGATATTATTATTATTTCCATTTTATGGACTAGAAAATTGAGCCTCAGAAGTCAGATAACTAGTAAGCATTACAAATGGAAACTGAACTGCAGTCTCTCCTGACACCCATTTAAATAGCCTTACACTATATCATGCTGCCTTTGTCAATGTGTCCATATACTTCAATGTTAACTTTGAAGATATGAGAAAAGAACAGGAAGCTTTTTGTGGACAATTTTCCACAACACTTCCATAGTCACACAACCTTACATGTGTTTCAAGTTCTCCTACCTCCTCCTTTCTCCAATCCTTCTGGCTACAAAAATAATTTTTCTTATGCAAAGATCTAGTCCTCTGTGCAAATATCTTCAGTATGCTCCCTATTCCATAATCAGTAAAGTTCAGACTCCTTGTTCAGGGATTAAAAGCCTTCTACAACATGGCATCATCTTACCTTTACAAGGAAAAACCACTTATTAAGCACCTACTATGTGCCAGAGTTGGTGCTAAATGCTTTACAAATATTAATTCAATAGCACCTACCTCACTTTTGAGGTAGTTGCTATTACTGCCCCCATTTTACAACTGAGGAAACTGAGGCAGGCAGCAGTTAAGTGACTTGACCAAAGTCACACAGCTAATAACTATCTGAAGTCTAATTTGAACTCAGGTCTTTCTGACTATGGACCCAATCTGCCTCTACTATTACTCCTTTCCATGTATTGTAGTGAATGTAGTTTGTGATGAAACTAGCCAATCTTACCTCTTGAACTCAACTATCATGGTTCTCTATTCCCTTGCTTGTGTTTGGAATGTTCCCCATCTTTACCTGCTGAACCTACATTTTAAAACTACCTCCTCTAGGAAATCTTCCCTGATCCATTATACAGAACTTTGGTTTTGAAGTTTATAGCTGTCTGTTTGATGGTTTATCCCTTTATTAAATGGTCAGATTTACAAGAACACGGACCATTTATTGTTGTTTAGTTGTGTCCAAATCTTCATGACCCTAGTTTGGGGTTTTCTTGTCGAAGATACTGGAGTGGTTCGCCATTTCCTTCCCCAGTTCATTTTACAGATGAAGAAACTGAGGCAAACAAGATTAAGTGACTTGTTAAAGTCACAAGCTAAATGTCTAAGGCCAGATTTGAACTCAAAAAGACGAATCTTCCTGATTCCAGGCGTGGTACTCTATCCACTGGTCACATAGCTACCTAAATATAGGAACCATGCTGTAAGCTAAATTTGTCTCTCTACCACCTTGCATTCTTTACTTAGTAGGCCCCCAGTGTTTGTCTAGTTTATTGTTTCCTTTCCTTCTCCACCTTTATAGGGTGAAGGTGCTAGCCAAAAGAAAAGGCACAAAATAATATGAATAATCCAGAAATGTTGATAATTTGCCAACGAACAATAATTCATATAGGATAATCCAGTAACATATGAAATGAATTTAAAGATCCCCCAAAGGGCTTTAAATTAAACATTAAGAACCTCTTCCTTGGGCGGCTAGGTGGCTCAGTGAGTAGAGCACTGGCCCTGGAGTCAGAAGGACCTGAGTTCGGATCCAGCCTCAGACACTTAACACAAAAACTAGCAGACCTTGGGCAAGTCACTTAACCCCAGTTGCCCTCCAAAAAGCAAAGAAAAATTACCTTGGCAACTGAGTGAAGGCTAGATTATTAGCCTGAGGAGTTACTTGAGGTAGGGAAACCAGTTAGAAGGCAACAGCAGTAGTCCAGGTGAGAGGTGATAAAAAGTTTGACCTAGGGTTATAACTGTGTGACTGAGGACAAAGTGGAGTTTATGAGAGATGTTATAAAGATAGAAAAGACAAGATTAAGCAACATATTGTATATGTGGAGTTAGTGAGGAGGAAGAGCTGATGAGATACTGAAGATTCAGGCTTAGGTGATTAGGAAGATGGTGCCTTCAACAAAAAGCCCATTCAATATTACAGACTTAAAAGAAAATGATATTGTCACTTATAATTAAGAAATAACCAATAAGTACAAAAATAGATGGATTCATACTTACTGATCAGTAGGTTCGCCTTTGGCTAACTTTTCAGCACAAGCAAAGGCTCCTTTGTGAAGCCAACAGTACGTATCCACAGCTACCACCTGCCCTTTATACTTCTTTATATGGATGGGTTCAGAAGCATCTTTGATGAACTGAAGCAAACCTTGTATCCCCATCCTGCCAGTTATACTGCATGATAAAGAAAGAAAGCTGAAACATGGAAAATTTTAAAATATATATTGCAATTACCAAAAAAAAAAGTTCAAGAAATACAAGAAGGAAGTCTGGTTGCCATTTAAAAAACACTTTATTTGGCAGGGCGGCTCCGAGGCTGGGTGATGCAGTGAATAGAGCACCGGCCCTGGAGTCAGGAGGACCCCAGTTCAAATCCAGCCTCAGACACTTAACACAAAAACTAGCCCTGTGACCTTGGGCAAGTCCCTTAACCCCCAAAGCAAAAGGAACAAACGAAACCAATTTATTTTCTGGACTTCTGAAAATTATCAATGTTTAAGTGTGTTAAAAGGGCTTCCCTTTCCCAATCAGGCTTTCCAAGTTCCACAGAGATGAGGATTTCCTTGTTAAAGGCAATATGCTCAGGAGGAAACTCTACCAGGGCCGGTTGGAACTTTCTCTGCAACTAGTCTTAGAGAGGTGCCTAGAGAACTGGGAAAGTGAAATCACTTGCCCAGATCACCCATCCAGTATGTATCAAGAGATGGGCTTTGAACTCAGGTCTTCCTGAGCTCTGGGGCCAGGCAGCCTCTTCTACTGCTGCAAAAGAAGTGCAGTGAGAAATTCCATTATGTATACATATATATGCATATGCACGTATACATAAGGGAATCATCTATATATAGCTATCTCTTCACACACGCATACATAGTTTATCTCACACACATGTAGAGATCTTATATTACATCTAATTTTACATTTATATTCTCCCGAAGTTTCCTTCCAGTCAGGATGCCTCAGGCTAAGGCATCCAAGCGCTGGGCTAGATTGATTGCTTGAGGGCCTCCCCTCCTCCCCACCATCAGATCGCACATTTTTAGGCTAGGACACAGCTGTAAAAGGTACTGCTGGGCATCCAATAATAACAGCCAGGCCTCAGGCAGCTAAGGCTTGTAAAGAGCTAAGACCCCCACAACCCGGAGGGCCGGCTGAGGCTAAGCGATTTTCCTGGGGTCACAGAGCTAGGCCGTGACTCCAGTCTTCCTGACAATCGTTCCTGCGCTCTATGCACTGGGGCACCAGGCCTGCATTTATACACGTCCTCACCGGCCCGAACCGGGGCAGGGCCCGAACCGGGGCAGGACCCGCCCCCGCCTTCTCCCCCTGCCCCAGGGTGATCCAGAGCGCAGGGGCCCGGCAGACCCTCCTCTCCTCGAGCTTGTGGCTCCGTCCCCCGTCTCTCACCTTCCGGGGGCCCGGCACCAGAACAGAGGCTGGGGCCGCGGCTCAGGAGTGATTCACAGGTAGGCGCCAAAACACCATAATCTGCTTTCAATTTACGCGCGTACCAGAACAGAAGGGGGCCCCGCCCCTAACGGAAGTGACTTCAGATGCCGCCAGCGAATCATTTTCTAGTTTCTCGGCACGAATTTCTTTGCGCTTCCCGTGAGTCACTTTTTTGTTGTCAATCTCCTCTTCCATCTCCCTGTCCATCTGGATCAGATTTCTATTGATTGACCTAGGCTCTCTGGAGGAAGTCAGGGGAGATCTCACTTCAGCCAGAAGGAGGCTTTATTTAGTCTCTGTGGGGGAAATTTGCGGGCATAAAAGACCCCGAGTGGCCTCCTGGGAATTATAGTTCTCAGTTGCGCGGGGGCTTCTGGTAGTCTCTGGTCGTTCTCCCGGAAAATCTTGGTCAAGGGAGTAGCTGAAACGTGGGTGGAGGTGAGTGTATTTAAAAGATGAGCCCTCGAGGGCTCTTTGTTTTTAATTTTTGTTTGTTTGTTTTTAAGCAAAACAACAACTACAAAAAAACCTAAACCCAAAAAAGGATTTTTGTATTCACCACTTCTCCATTTAGAAGTGTGCGGGCGCTGGTTTAACAACAGGCTCTCTAGAAAAAAATGCACAGGGCACACATTTAAATTTAATCTCACTTGTCAGTATTTTCTCTACCACTTTCAACAAAAATCAACAAAACAAAATCAAACTTTGATTTGTAGTGTTTGAAAATGGAACAGTTGGCCGCTAGTTCGAGCTGGCTCCATCACCCGGCAATACTGCCTGCACATTTAAATCATCTATAATTTAGTAGCTCAGTCTTGGAAAAATGCAGTCGAGCTTGAATCCGGGTGTTCCAGTTTTCTATCCGCTAGGCTGTGCTGCCTCTCTTCCTATAAGGTAAACTGAGACTATACCTTGAGTTATCCGCAGTCTCGGGACCTGAGTGTATGTGCAGAGCTGAGTCACATATTAAGGGGGCATCTAAGAGTTTAGATGGATGTGATTTCATCAGGAATGTGGAAAAGCTTCATAATGTTTTATTGGCTGTAGGATAATAGGATTTAGGGCTGGAAAGGACTTTAAAGATCCAAGCCTCCAATTCAGCAGATGTGAAAACTGAGGTCCAACAGGTTAAGCAACTTAACCAGGTCACCCAGGGAGTAAATAGGATATCTAAATTTGAAGGCTGGCCTCAAGTCTCTCTTCCCTCTAAGTGCCTGCTCCATTCAGCTGTCAAAGTGATCATCCTAAAGCTAGGTCTGACCATTCACCCTCTTGTTCAGTTAACTACACTGGCCCCCTGTCATTTCCAGGATCAGATGTTGCCTCGTCCTTTCCCACTTTCCAGTCTTCTTACTAGGTCTCTCTCTCTCCCCAGTCCAGTGACACTTGCTCCTTGCTGTTCCTTGCACAAGACATGCCATCAGTTTCAGGGTATTTTTACTGCCTGTTCCTCATTCCTGGAATTCTCTCCCTCTTCATTTCTGTCTTCTATACTCCTTGGCTTCCTTAAATTTCCAGGTAAATCCGATCAAGAAATCTTTTCTAAATCTCCCTGAATACTATTACCTTCCTTTTATTATTTCCAATATATCCAGTATATAACTTGTTTGTATTTAGTTGTTTGCATATTGTCTCCCTCATTAGACTGTGAGTTTCTAAGAATTTTTTTAAATTTTTTAATTTTTATTTATTTTTGCCTTATTTTTATCACCAGTGCTTAGCAAAGTAGCTGGTACATGTTGTTCAGTTTTTTCAGTTGTGTCCAACTTTTCATGACCCCATTTGGGATTTTCTTGGTAGAGATACTGGAGTGGTTTGCCATTTCCTTCTCCAGCTCATTTTATAGATGAGGAAACTGAGGCAAACAGGGTCAAGTGACTTGTCCAGGGTCACATAGCCAGTAAGTATCTGAAGTCAGATTTGAACTTGGATCTTCCTTACTCTAGGCCCAAGTTCTATCCATTGTGTCACCTAGCTGCCCTACCTGGTATGTAGTAGGTGCTTAATAAATGCTTGGTGACAGATATACTGAACTCTGATTCTATGATTCTAAAGCTATAATCTAGGCTTCTCTCCCGTGCAGCAGACAATAGAAAACCAGATGTCTGTGTGCATTTTTTTCCTCCAACGTGAAACAGGGAGGATGTTTTAAACAAAAAGTAGCCTGGTTCACAGCTGCTATCCTAGATAGATTAAAGGTATAGTAACCAGTTAGGCTGATAGCTCCCAGATGTCAGTCTTGTATAAGCTCTTCAGTCTACCCTACTTCCCAGGGACCAGTTGTATTGGTGAACATGTTCTTTTATTGCTAGAGCAACAAATTATAAATCCAGAAATTCTAAGGATGATAAAGACTACTTAATCATGACCCATAGGATCTAATTTAATTGCCCTGCTTCATGATTACTAATTATTTTAGGCAGTGGGGTATGTGGATGAGAAGATAAACTTAAATGAAAGATCTCTCAAAGAGGTCATAGGCCATGGAGGCCAAAACTTACTTGGACTAGCATTAACATCTTGAACAATCTGAAGAGTGATATGTACATACTACCGTAAGTGTAAAAGGGTGACACAGAAACTTTAATTGTGGGCTTGGGGGCTTAGTCATGCCATAGGCATGGCATAATTACCATAATCAGCCTTCATTATACTCTTCATGTGAGGGCATGAAATGCACCATTCTCTAGGAAGTTACAGTGTGTGGAGCTGATGGCAAACAATACTTCACCAGCTGGACAGAAAGGTACAGTTCAAGGACTGTGTGAAATCCAACCTAAAGCAATGAAACATACATCAATATGTCAGTGATCCTAACACAGCAGCCAAAGACAGACTACTTAGTGGGGAGAAATCCAAGGTGAACAAACAGGCTTAGCTTAAACAAAGGAGTCACATTGACTATCAGGCTAAGAGGTCCTTGTGCAGTGAGTGCCAAGTCCTCAGGAAGTAGCAGCTCTCAAAATCTGCCTATAATGAATTCTTTACCACAGATTGGTCTTTCAGCCACATTTGCCCACCAGGGATATTACCCTGCCAACAGCACCTTCCTAAAATATAAAAGACTAATAGATCTTTTTTATCCCACCATTTAAAATCTAATAAGAATGTTTACCAGACATCTGAGGCCAGTTCTTTTCATTCTCATATCTCATATTAACACATATTGTTGATAACTCATTGTCCTAAAGGAACATTGAGTTTTAGGTTTAATGCATTAAGTCTAAATCGGTCTTTGCTATGTTATAGTTGAAGAGAGTATTTATATATACATATATGTATATATGTATGTTTATAAATATATTTTTTGAAATTTGTATAATGATAGCTTACATAATATCTTACACTCTTTTTTCTGTCTTTCTCTTACATCTTTTTACCTCCCCCCCCATTTCTTAATCTTTGATTTCATTTTAGTTTTGTTAGTTCAACAATATAGGTAGGGCAGTTACCAGGGAGATAATGAGAAAAAAATGTTGTAAAATGTCCTAAACTCCCAGAGGTCAGTCAGATTCTGCCATTGTTCTTCCCTGTGTGTGACCATACACAATTAAAAGCAAGTCTTTTACCTTTCCTAAGCTTCGTCTTTTTTTTTTTTAAAGGAATTGGGGTTAAGGAACTTGCTCAGGGTTACACGGCCAGTCATTGTTTATGTTGGATGCTCATTTTCTGAGGCCTGGACTGACCCTGGGTCATCACAACTCCAGGGCCAGCACTCTTACTCACTGCACCACCTCGCTGCCCAGAGCCTCATCTTTTTGATCTGTAAAATGGGGCTAATAGCTATATTGATGACTTCACAGTATTGTTTCGAGACTCAAATTAGAGAATGCATGAAAAAATGCTTTGTAAACTTTAAAATACTATATAAATGTAAATTATTGTCTCAATTTTAAAGATTCTGAAAACAGGAGTAGAGAGAATTTAAGAGATATACATATGCAACATACAACTATCTCTGTTTATTTTTTTTGTGTATATGCACATGTATATATGTATCAGCCTGAGTATTTTTAAAAATTTCCTCACCGGTTTCCAAACTGCCATTATGCTGCTTAGTATTTAACCCAGAATGAAGGACTTGAAGAGTATTATCAATGTTTTAGGTCATTGTTCACATTCCTACTTATGCACAGCTAGATTTCATAGAGGCTGACCTTTTTGGTGGGGGGTAGGTTCTTGGTTTGTGGTACAATACTAAAATCTGAAAACAGTTAGTCCAAAGATCCTGTAACATGCCTATTTGGTTTAAAAAAAGAAAAAGAAAAACAACAAACAGGAGGAGTTGTAGGGTAGTAATAATGTTCATCCTTTCTCTTCCTCTAGTCATTTGAAAACTTTTCTTCTGGTCTCTTAGCTGTTTTACTATGAACCATCTCAGTATATTAATAGCTATTTACTTTCTTTTTTAATTACTCTGAACTTTATAAACACCAAGAAAATAAATACTTCAATTTATAAAGAACATAAAGAGAGGATCATATATGAAACTACAAATCTTACAGTGTAAAGCTTTTAAAAAAAATTAATACATACAGTCAATTCATTACCTTAGCTCCATTTTTCTGTTGCTTTCTGGACCTTCTAATCTCCTATTTTTATTCTCTTTAAAAGGTCCATTGATGTTCTTTTCTTTTTGCTTTTTAATGTTGTATACCCCTGCCCCCCTAACAAATAAAGAAAAAATCTAAACTAAACTAAACCTCCTCTCCCTGTCTACTGGCTCATTTTCAGCTGTCTACAAACATGCCCATGTCTCCCCCATCCTGAAAAAAAAAAAGCTCTTCACTTGATCCCACTTTCTATATCTCATCTGCCTTTCACAGCTAACCTTTCCAAAAAAGTGGCATACTGTAAATGCCTCCACTTTCTCTTTTCTTGAAACTCTTAGGCTTCTGGTCTTATCATTCCACTGAAACTTCTCTCTTCAAAGTTATCAACAGTCTCATAGTTGTGAAATCCAGCAGCCTTTTCTCAGTCATTTTTCTTGACCTTTCTGCTGTTTCTGACACTGTTGACCACCTTCTCCTCCCTGATACCCTTTTCTCACTAGGTTTCCAGGCCACCACTTTCTCTGAGTTCTCTTCCCTGGCTGACAACTCCTTAATCTCCTTTGCTGGAAGAGGCCTCTAACTATAGGTGTCCCTTGGGGTTCTGTCCTGGACCCTCTTCTCTTTTCCCTCTATACTATTTCAACTCTCATGGATTTAGTTTCCATTTTCTGTGCTGATGATTCTAAGATCTACCTATTCTGCCCCAACCTCTCTTCTGACCTCTAATCTCACATTTTCAGCTACCTCTCAGACATTTCAAACTAAATGTCCAGTAGATATCTTAAACTAAACATCCAAAACAGAACTCATCTTTCCCCTACACCTTCCCCTCCTACCTTCTATGTTCTCTGTTGCTATAGAGGGCAACATTATCCTCCTAGCCCTTTGGGCTTGCAACCTAGGACTCCTCACTTTCTCTCACCCCCATATACAATCTTTTGCCTTCTAGTTTCACCTTTGCAACATCTCTTGAATATTGCAACATCTCTTGAATATTCCCCTGCCTCTCCTCTGATACTGTCACCACTATCACATCATGTCATGGACTGTTACAGTAGCCTGCTGGTGGGTCTGCCTGCCTCAAGTCTTTCCCCACACCAATCCATTCTCCAGCCACCAAAATGATCTTCCTAAAATACAGGTCTGACTATGTCCCTCCTTACTCAGTAGACTCCAGTGGCTCCCTTTCACCTCCACGACCAAATACAAAATCCTCTCCCTGGTATTCAAAGCTTTTCATAACCTAGCCCCTTCTTACCTTCCCAGGTGTCTTACCTCTTGCTCCTGGCCATATACTCTTCAATTTAGTGATACTGACCTCCTTACTGTTCCATGGACAAGACACTCCCTCTTTCATCTCTGGGCATTTTTTCTGGCTATCTCCCATGCCTGCAATTATCTCCATCCTCATCTCTACCTACTGGTTTCCCTGGCTTCCTTCAAGTCTCAACTAAATCATCTTATTCTATAGAAAGTCTTTCCCAATCTCTCTTATTTCTATCCCCTTCCCTCTGATAATTATTTCCTTTTTATCCTGTATATAACTTGTTTATGTATATGCCAGGAGCTGCTTCATGTCCAGCACTAAGCGTGATCCGGGATGTGATGGAGAATGAACCAGGCCATGTGGTAATTTAAGATAGAACTCCTTTTATTGATTCTTTGGACAAGGTTTTTATGGAGCAATGAGATAAAAGAAAATGTAACTAGTTTTCTTATTACCATTAGTACAAGAGGTGTAGGTAATGTATCAATGTCCTGGATGTAACAAAATGTCTCTAATAAGGATTTAACACCTTTTGGCTAGAATCTTAGTGCAGGGCAGAGCCTTTGATCTCAGCACTCAGGTAACCTCTTTTGCAACCCTATCACAAAGGAGAATCCAGGAGCCAGCTTCAAAAGCCACATCACAGGGGATACTTTGGAGCCAGCTTCTCAAGATTTTATCTGAGTCCTAGATCAAGCCTTTTGGGCTCCTACATGTAAATGTATTGTGTTAGATTGTAAACCCCTTGAAAACAGGGACTTTCTTTTGCCTTGTTTTATGTCCGTATCTCATAACAGAGTGCCTGGCACAGAGGAGGTGCTATATTGATTGACATAGCTACCTTTTCTCTCCACTTTGTCATGTACAGAGAAAGTTTACATGTTCTTTTGAATATGATTTGTTTTTGATTTTCAGAAACTTTTGTGTTAGGGAAATTCTGGGTGTACGAGGCACTGGATATCACTCTGTGGATGGAGATTGTGGCAATATAAAGGACTGAAGTTATTGACAAGGATAATATAGCTATTAATTAACAAAATTTGTATTTGCCATAGCATCCTTTTGGGATAAAGTTGTATTGATATCCTTTTTTGGCTATATATCTGGATATATTCTACCTCCTTCCCCACCCCATGCCACTATTAACTAGTGAACATTCCCTTGTAACAATAAATGAATGAATCAGTGATAAAACATTTATTAAATGCTTATTATGTTCCAGGAACTATGCTAAGAGTTGGGGACACAAATGGAAGACACAAGACAATTCCAGTTCTGGGGAGCTTACACTTTAAGCCAATACATATAATAAAGATCCATTTCAGGCCCAATAGAAAGAACTAGAAGACTTATGGGTGTTACAGAAGGAAAAGCAAAGTCTGGGGTCCTTAGTGTGCATCAGCAAATCAAATAGCCATACCCAGGGATATGAGGAGTTTAAGCAGCAAGGAAGATGGTAAGGCCAAGAGTACCAAAGTATGAAGTGTCAGAGATTAAAGGGTTATGGCATCACAGATTTAGAGGTGGAGGGGACCTTAGATATCATCAAGTCCAACTCCTTTGTTATACAGATAGAGAAATTAAGGTGCAGAGAGAGAAAATAACTTGAGTGGGGCCACAAAGTTAATAACTACCTAAGACACTATTTTGACATTTGTCTTGTCTCCAAGTCCAGGGTCCTGGAAGTCTTCTAGTTCAGGATTAGCAAACTCAAATGGACTTAGAAAACCATAAATTAACATTATCTGTGTTGTTTTGTATTTTTGTTTGTTTTGGTAAACATTTTCCAATTATTTTTTATTCTGGTGTGGTTACATTTGATACCTCTGCTTTAGCTCTCCAGAAGGATTATGGTTGGTGGCTCCAAGATCATCTATGATGGTGTTTAGCTGTGTTGCTCTTCCTAGCTTTCCCATATGAGATCTAAAATGAAAAATCATTAAGGAAAACCAACCTAGCTATCACATCTGAGTGTGTAGCATTTTACTCCTATAGTTCCCCCAACCACTAACAAAAGGAAGAAATTTGTTTTTTCTGGCCAAGATTGGTTGTTATGATCATGTAATTTTGTTTTATTGTTCTTTTTGTTTAAATTATTGTAGTTACTGTGTAGTCATAAATAATTTCTTCAGTCAGTCAAATAGCATTTATTAAATGCCTACTGTATTCTAGGTGCTATGCTAAGTTCTGAGGATACAAAGAAAGGCAAAAAATAGTCACCACTCTTAAAGAAACTCACAGACTGATAGAGACAAAATGCAAACAACTATGTACAAATAAGATGTATCTGTATATAGATATCTATACACACAAATATGCATATGTACACATGCATGCACATGTATATTTATGTACACATATATACGTGCATTTTTATGTATGCACATACATGATTAATTTAGGGTAGTCTCAGTGAGAAGGCACCAAAATTAAGCAAAACTGGGAAAAATTTGTTCTTTATTATACTTGTTTTGGTGTTACTTATTGAGATGAAATGTATGTGAGGCAGGGTATTGAATTTTCAGTTTAATATATCACACAGCTAGTAATTGTCTGAAGCTGGATTTGAACTAAGGTGCTACTTGTCTATTAAAACAAAACAAAACAAAAACCTTGGGCACTAAACTTTTAACCATTTTTATGTAATTTTCTTCTGTCTCAGGCTACCAACCTACATATTACTTGTCAGAATGTGCTGTTTTTATCTTTTTAGTGTAACATATCAGTGCTTTCTCTGAGCTGTTATCATGAAATTTACTGTCTGTATTTTTTTCTATTCAGCTATTTAAAATTCAGTATTCACTTGATGGAGCCTGTTCTTTGCTTTTGTTTTCTACACCATGCTGAGGCTGGAGTCCTCTAAGACCTGTATAAGATGACCTACTATTAGATTGCAGAGTAGAAACAGCACTTCCAAGGTGCTCTTTCCCACACCACTTCAAAATCATGTAAAAGGGGACTATGATCAACCTCTGGAGCTCCAGCACCCACAGAACGACACAGAGAAGATAACCTACCGCTGAGGACAGCCTGGCAGCCTTGCAGGGAGTGGCCAGCACAGTGTTTGGGAGCCGACAGCACAGCACTCTGGGAGCCGAGCCCAGGCCCCTGTGATCCGTGGTTTTAGCCCCAGGGTGGCTGGGCCAGAAGTCGGCTGGTGGGACCCCAGAACACCAGCAGCTCTACCGATTCCAGAATTATCAACACAGACATGCCTAGGACAAAGTGAGAGTATAGTGCCCTATGGACTTTGGTACCAGTATTTGGGGAACATGTCAGCTTCTTCCCCTGGGGACAAGAAGCAGTTGAGAAGACACAGCACAGACGCCATTTTGCAGCTTCATTTGCACCTTCAGCTCCTGGCCTGTGAACTGTAGGGAGATCCAGAGATCAGTTGTGGGGGGCAATTGCTCTTGCTTTAACCTCCCTGGATCTGGATTGCTGTCTGGGGTGGAGGTCTTAGGGTGGGTATCCAGCATGGCAGAGCATGTGGAGGCTTCACAGAGGCCACCTAACTAATACCTCCAGAAGTTGTAAAGACCCCAGTGTTTGGGATGGAAGCTACCCTCTCTGGTGGCAGAGTCCTACTGTGGGAACAAACCCAAAAGTCAAGTAATTAAGTGGCAATGTGCCGAGGCAAAGGAAACAAAATAAACAGAAAAATGCAACATTACACTCCTATTTTGGGGGCAAAGAGGATCAAAGCATGAAACAGGAGGAGGACTAGGAGGTCAGAACTCCTGCACCAAAAGCCCCAAATGAAAATATGAGTGGGTTACAGGCCATAGAGCACCTTAAGAAGGATTTTAAAAACCAAATAAGAGAAGTGGAGGAAAAATTAGGAAGAAAAATGAGAAGGATGCAGGAAAAGTATGAAATGAGAGTCAAGAGCCTGACTGAGGAAAATAACACCTTAAAAAATAGACTTGAAAACTCAAAAGGCAAAGGAGGCCCAAAAGGGTAATGAGGAGAAGAATGCCTTAAAACGCCAAATTTGACAGATGGAAAAAGAATCTCAAAAGCTCACTGAGGAGAATCATTCCCTCAGATTTAGATTGGAGCAAATGGAAACTAGTGACTTTATGAGAAATCAAGATGCTGTTAAACAGATCCAAACAAATGAAAGAATAGAAGGCAACGTGAAATATCTCATGTGAAAAATCACTGACCTGGAAAATAGATCCAATAGAGATAATTTAAAAATTATTGGACTACCTGAAAACCATGATCAAAGAAGGAACCTAGACATTATCCTTCAAGAAATTCTCAAGGAAAATTTCCCGGAGGGGGAAATAGAGATTGAAAGAATCCATCGATCACCTCCTGGAAAATATCCCTAAAAGAAAACTCCTAGGAATATTATAGCCAGGTTCTAGAATTCCGAGATCAAGGGGGTAATACTGCAAGCAGCCATGAAGAAACAATTTGAATATTGTGGAAACAGAATTAGAATAGCGCAGGACCTCTACAGTGAGGGATTGAAGGGCATGGAATATGATATTCTGGAGGTCAAAAGAGCTGGGATTAAAACTAAGAATTACCTATCCAGAAAAACTTAGTATTTTGTTTTAGTGGAAAATATGGTCATTCAGTGGAATAGAGGACTTTCAAGCATTCTTGAGGAAAAAACCAGAGTTGAGTAGAAAATTTGACATTCAGACATAAGAAGCTTGAGAAGGTAATCTGGGAAAAGAAATCAAAAGGAACTTATCAATGTTGAACTATTTACATTCCTACATGGAAAAGCAATAACTGTGACTGATGAAACCTTTCTCATTATGAAAATAGTTGAAGAAGGGTGTATGGTCATTTGAATACATATGTGAATGTGTGTATATATGTTTACAGGTATACATGGATAGAGGGCACAGGTTGAATTTGGTGGGAAGGGATGATACTTAAGGGGTGAAGTTAAGAGGTGAGAGAGGAAAGTGGTAAGAGGAGATGGGGGGAGGTAAACTGTCTCATGTAGAAGAGGCAAGGGGTAGTAGGTGCAGGGGAGGGGAAGGACAGGAAGGCAAAAAGGCAAAACCATATTCTCATTGAATTTGGCTCAGGGAAAGAATGACATACATACTGAATGGGATATCTCACCCTGCAGGACAGTGGCAGGGAGGGGGATGAGAGGCAGGATGATGGAGGGGAGGGCATGCGGGGGGGAAGGGAGGTTGGAGGCACCCACTTTTGAAGAGGGACAGGATCAAGGTACAGAATGGACTGGGTGGGGAGTAGGATGGGTGGGAGGGAATTATAAACAGCCTTGTACAATATATCTATTATGGTAATGTTTTGCATAGCTATACATGTACAACACATACTGAATTGCTTATCTTTTTCCCAGTGGGAGTGGGTGACCAGGGACAAAAGGAATGGATCTGGGATTCTAAGTTTTAAAATTAAATGTTTCTATTATATATAAATACTATTATTAATACTATTTTGCATGTAATTGGGAGATAAGATGTGCAGGCATTGGGGCACAGAGATTCACCTTGCCCTAATGGAAAAGTCATAGGGGATATGGGAGAAGAGATAGGAGAGAGCAGATTGTATGAGGGGATATCTTGTGAGACTGCTATTCTGGGGTGGTGGGTAGGGGAAAAATGGGGGAAAATTGTAACTCAAAATCTGGTGGAAATGAATGATGTAAACTAGAAGTTAATAAAGCATTTGGAAAAAAAAAAGATGACCTACTATTGAGAGATAATGTCATAAAGTAGATAGTGTGTTGTGCTTGCATTTGGGAAAGTCCTGAGCTGGCATTCTGCCTTCTACACTTAGTGTGTGACCACAGGTAAGTCATTTAACTTCTTTCAGACTAAGTTTCCTCATTTGTAAAATGGGGACAGTATAATACCTTTATTATGTACCTTATAGGAATGATGCTAAATAACAAATGAGAGAATATGTATAAAGCATTTTGTAAAACTTGCTCTGTTAAATAAATGTCAACCATTATGAATGATTGTTATTCTCTGCAGGTAGGACTAGGACCAATGGTTTGCAGTTATAAGAAGGAAGATTTTGGTTCATTATTAGGATGAATTAAGATTATTGTCATTATTAGAATTACTGGCAACTAGAGTCATGTGCAAATGGAAAAGGCTTATAAGTAGACTGAGTCTCTTGCTTATGGAAGTATTCATGCAGAAGCTGTGGGGAAAAAAGCTTTGAAACTGAAATCAGATTATATCAAATCTGAGCTCTGCCATCTAATGTCAGAATATACCTGATGGAATCTGAGCTTTGCTGATTAGTATGACCTTGGGTGCTTCACTTACCTCTCTGGGTTTTCCCACCTGAAAAATGAGGGAACTCGGCTGGATCATTTCTTTTTTTTTTGGAGGGCAGTTGGGGTTAAGTAACTTGCCCAAGGTCACATGGCTAGATTTTTCTTTTTTTGTTTGTGTGTGCCTTAAGTATCTGAGGCCGGATCCAAACTCAGGTCCTTCTGACTCCAGGGCCGGCACTCTACTCACTGCGCCACCTAGCTGCCCCTGGATCATTTCTTTTTTTTTTTTTTTATTTTAAATAAATGCTTTATTAACTTCTGTTTTACATCATTCATTTCTGCCAGATTTTGAGTTACAATCATTTTCCCCCCGTTATTCCCCTACCCAACCTCCCAGAATAGCAGTCCCACAAGATATCGCTTCCTCCAGTCTGCTCTCTCCCATACCTTCTCCCAAACTCCCTTCGACTTTTCCATTAGAGGAAGGTGAATCTTTGTGTCCCAATGCCTGCACATCTTATCTCCCTATTACACGCAAAAGAGTATTAATAATAGTATTTATATATATTTGAAACATTTAATGTTAAGACCTCGAATTTCAGATCCATTTCCTTCTTCCCTTGTCACCCATTCCCTCTTGGGAGATAAGTAATTCGGTATATGTTGTACATGTCTAGCTATGCAAAACATTATCATGGTAGATATATTGTACAAGGCTGCTTATAATTCCCTCCCAATCATCCCACCCCCCACCTGGTCCATTCCCTACATGATCCTGTCCCTCTTCTATAGTGGGTATTCCAACCTCCCCTCCCCCCAAGGATGCCCTCCCATCCATCATCCCTCCTCTCATCCCCCTTCCCCCTATCCTGCTGCAGGTTAAGATATCCCCTTTAGTATGTATGTCATTCTCTCCCTGAACCAAATTCAATGTGAATGTGGTTTTGCCTTTTTAGCCTTCCTGTTCTCTCCCTCCCTTGCAACCACTTCCCCTTGCTTCTTCTACATGGGATAGTTTACCCTATCCTGTCTCTCCCCATCTCCTCTTGCCACTTTCCTCTCTCACCTCATAATTTCATCCCTCGAATATTCTCCCTTCCCAACAAATTCAACCTATGCCCTCTATGCATGTATAACTGTAACCATATACACACACATTCACATATGTATTCATATGACCACACACCCTTCTTCCATTATTTTCATAGTGAGAAAAATATCATCAGTCACAGTTATTGCTTTTCCATATAGGAATGTAAATAGTTCAACTTTGATAAGTTCCTTTTGATTTCTTTTCCCTATTACCTTCTCAGGCATCTCTTCCTTCTTGTGTCTGGATGTCAAATTTTCTATTCAATTCTGGTTTTTTTCCTCAAGAATGCTTGAAAGTCCTCTATTCCACTGAATGACCATATTTTCCCCTGAAACAAAATACTCAGTTTTGCTGGGTAGGTGACCCTTGGGTTCATTCCCAGTTCTTTTGCCCTCTGGAATATCATACTCCATGCCCTTCGATCCCTCAGTGTAGAAGCTGCCAGGTCCTGGGCTATTCTGATTGTGTTTCCACAATATTGAAATTGTTTCTTCCTGGCTGCTTGGAGTATTTTCTCCTTGATCTGGGGATTCTGGAACTTGGCTATAATATTCCTGGGAGTTTTCTTTTTGGGATCTTTTTTTCAGGAGGTGATCAGTGGATTCTTTCAACCTCTATTTTGCCCTCTGGATCTAAAACATCAGGGCAGTTTTCCATGAGAATTTCTTGAAGGGTGATTTCTAGGTTCTTTCTTTGATCATGGCTTTCAGGTAGTCCAATAATTTTTAAATTGTCTCTCCTGGATCTATTTTCCAGGTCAGTGGTTTTCCCCATGAGATATTTCACATTGCCTTCTAATCTTTCATTTGTTTGGATCTGCTTAACAGCATCTTGATTTCTCATAAAGTCACTAGCTTCCATTTGCTCCAGTCTAACTCTGAAGGAATGAATCTCCTCAGTGAACTTTTGAGATTCTTTTTCCATCTGGCAAATTCGACTTTTTAAGGCATTCTTCTCCTCATTGCCCTTTTGGGCCTCCTTTGCCATTTGAGTTAGTCTATTTTTTAAGGTGTTGTTTTCCTCAGTCAGGCTGTTGACCCTCATTTCATACTTTTCCTGCATCCTTCTCATTTCTCTTTCCAATTTTTCCTCCACTTCTCTTATTTGATTTTTAAAGTCCTTCTTAAGGTCCTCTATGGCCTGCAACCCGCTCATGTTTTCCCCTGGGGCTTTTGGAGCAGGACTTCTGACCTCACAGTCCTTTTCCCGCTCTATGCCCCCAAAATAGGAGTCTAGGGTTGCATTTTTCTGTTTCCTTTGCCTTGGCATGTTGCCACTTAATTGCTTGACTTTTGGGCTTGTTGCCACACTATGGCTTTAAGGCCAGATAGAGGAATTTTCGTCCCGAACGTGTGGGGGGCAACTT
The DNA here is from genome assembly GCA_011680675.1 of Gymnobelideus leadbeateri. NCBI lineage: Eukaryota > Metazoa > Chordata > Mammalia > Diprotodontia > Petauridae > Gymnobelideus > Gymnobelideus leadbeateri. The sequence continues at coordinate 222,388 of WOXC01008002.1, forward strand.
CCGTTTCTGGCAAGCTGTAAACCCACCCACGACTTCCACCCTAGATCACAATCCAGATCCAGGGAGGTTAAAGCAAGAGCGATCACCCCCCCCCCCCCAAGACTGATCGCTGGATCTCCCTACAATTTTGCAGGCCAGGAGCTGGAGCTGCCTCTGAAAATTACAAAATGGCGTGTCTCCTCAGCCGCTTCTAGCCCCCAGGGGAGGGAGCTGACG
>WOXC01008003.1:0-86846 GCA_011680675.1 Gymnobelideus leadbeateri
TTATTTTTAGTTTTAGAGGTGTATGGACTTTTTCATTATACCACACCCCCTCCCTACCACCTATAAGTGCCAAAATGCAGCCTTAATCATTCTCCTCAGACAAGTTGTCTCCCACATATACATAAAAAAAATTGACAAATTACATCTCCTTTTTTGACAAGCTTATGAGACTGGTAGATCAACAGAAAGTTAAAGATCACTCACTGAAATCCAGATATACTAAGTCTCTAATGCTATCCATTGTGATCAAGATCAGGATGTTGCTTGGATGAAAATATATTTAGATTCAAAACTGGTGAAATGGATGACCTCACCATTGGATGAGTGTCAATTTGGAGAGAGTTTCCAGTAGAACGTCCCAAGGATTGATCCATAGCCCTCTTCTGTTCAACATTTTTATCAGTGACTTGTATGAAGGCTTAGATATCACGATTAACCCAATTTTTCAGATGAAATCAAAGTAGGAGGGATTGCTAATATATTGAATAACTGAGTTAAGAGGTAAAAAGATCTCACCTTTCTAGAAGTATAGGCCAAATGTCATGAGAAGATACTGAACAGAGATAAATGTAAGAGCCTAATCCAGGACTCAAAAATTCAATGATAAAAGTAGACAATAGGGAAGACATGAGTAGATATTGGTTTCAATGTGGAAAGATATAGGGGTTTAGACAATTTGGGGTTTAATATGAGTCAAGTATGATAGGGGGGTGAAACATTTCCTGTATATTAAAATATGCATGATATCCAGAATAAGAGAAAGTGATACTAGCCCTGGTCACATCATATCTAGAGTATTTTTTTTTTCAGTTTGGGGCAACACATTTTAGGAAGGAGATTTACTGCAACTAAGTGTCCTGTTGATACTTAAATAAGAAAATTAAGCTTCTTGAACATTCATTTTTCTTTATTCCAGTAAAGGAAAAAAGATCTACTAGAGTATTTTAGGAATTCATGAAATTTAAATGTATTTAAAACCTTGTTTGACACTGATAATGGGTTTTTTAAGTTATATAATAGACATTCTAGAAAAATATAAAATGTAAATCAAATATTTATAAGTAAGATATTTTAAAAAATATGCCTTAGCTACCTGCTGTTTGTAGGAATGTATCATCAGTTTTGTTTTATTTGGTTTGTCTGGAAATCATAGAATCACTCCTCATTGAGAAATTCCATTAATTAAGATGCTCATATATCACAAAGGAATAAAGCATAATAATAGTAGCTGACATTTACATGGGACTTCAAGGTTATCAAAAGCAATTTGCAGATATGCTATCATTTGATTCACAGCAACCCTGTGAGGTAAGTACTTCAGATATCTCTGTTGCAGAGATAAGGAAACTCAGGCTCCCATTCAAGTGACTTTTCCAAGGTCACACAATAAATATCAGAGGCATCATTCCAACTCAGCTTTCTCTGGACTCTAGATCTGATCTTCATTTGGTTGTTTCATGTGTCCTCAAGTAAAGTACATTTTACAGATAAGGAAATTGAGATAGAGAGAGGTTAAGTGACTTGCCCAGGGTGACATAACTATTAGATGTGTCCGAGGCAAGATTTGAACTCTGGTCTTCCTAATTCAAAGTCTATCTATTATGCCATCAATTTATTTGTTTAACTAGGAAATAAGGCAGGCCATTCAAGCAGCAAGAATCAGAGCTTACACTTGGACAATTGAAGGGGACATTGATATTAGAAAAAAAGAGTGCAAGACCTCCAGTGTCTTGAGTGGAACCTCCCATGGAAAGCTGTCATTAAGAATCCTCTGTCAGGGGGCGGCTAGGTGGCACAGTGAGTAGAGCGCCAGCCCTGGAGTCAGAAGGACCTGAGTTTGGATCCGGCCTCAGACACTTACCACACACAAACAAACAAAAAAAACCTAGCCATGTGACCTTGGGCAAGTTACTTAAACCCCAATTGCCCTCCAAAAAAAAAAAAAAAAAAACAAAGAATCCTCTGTCTAAGAGAGCTACCATCAGCATCTGTTTTAGGAGTACCTATTAATTAACAGTATAATTCCATTCAAACTGTCAGCACATTATTCTAGTCAGTCCCTATTCCAGGTTGTAGTTGTCGGTTCCCTATATATCAAAACATTCAAAAGCAGCACTTTTTTTGTGGCAGAAAAAACAAAGTGCCTATCCATTCATGAGAGGCATGGCTGAACAATAGCGTAAGAAATGACAGATATAGGGAATTAAGAAAAGCATGGGAAGACTTATCCAAACTGATGAAGAACTAAGTCAGCAGAACCGAGAGAACAACATACACAATGACTATGGTAACGATGACAAAAATGACTTTAAGAGGCAGCTAAATTCAGCTGGTCTTGATGTCCACTGTAGTAGAGATGAAGGATTATATCCCCCTCCTCTTGGTGGAGAGGTCAGGGACATGGACACTCTAGAGTGAAGTTCATTTGGCTTAAACAATTTTCTTTGCAACAATTTTGAGTTCGAATCAGGGAGAGAGGGCTTATGATCAAATGACCAATGTAAAGTAAAAAAATAATAACGGCTGATGTTTATATAGCATTTTAAGTTTTTACAAAGTACATTACCTTCACAAAGGCAATTTAAAAAATTATTATTAAAAAGATTTCCTTTGTTTTTGTTTTTAGCCAGTGGATATCTACATGAAGAGTGAAAATGTTTTCAAATATCAGAAATGACCCATGTTGCATTAAGATCTTGTCTCTATCCCAGTTTCTTGCAAATTTGGTCAGTCTGATATTTCAGTAGAAACAAGCAGGGTGAAAATATTCACACAGTAAAAAGTGCAACTTGGGTGGAATTTTAACCCATTTAAGACATTGGAAATGAACAGATAAAATATAAATCTTGAAACACCATCTAAGTCTCATTGATTTTGGAAGTCAATATAAAGTATTAGAAGATCAAAAAACATGGCATCCAAAAATGCTGAAATGGGAATATCATCACTTGTGTAAAAACTGGAGCGAATGAAAGAAAAGGCAATAAATTAAAGAGACATAAAAATTAAACCGAGAAATAATTTAAAGCCCAACAATGCTGCAGCTAAATCGGCCAAGTAGGTTTTAATATTTCATAATGACACAGGGCTGTCTCAAGTCATTTACATATCGCAACACTCCAAAATGTATTCTACCAAGATGCTTCTGGAAACTGGAATTCTCTAAGCAGGAGATCAAGAAGCCCCTGGTAGTTAAAGAAGAAATGTAAATACCACTTTCCCTGACCTTACAGGTGCTCTGTCTGCTCATGTTTTGAATATTTCTAAATACCTTCCCCTTTAGAAAGAAGAGTCAACTGAGAGGTGAATCCAACTGGTTCTCGGGAGATATGGTTCTAGTCCCAAGTGATTCTCTAGGGGATTTTGGCCAAGTCACTCCTCCTCCCTGGGACTCAAGTTCCCCATCTCTAAAATGGGAAGGGGTTAGACTAGATGATTTCTGTTTCCAGCATTCTGTGACTTCAGAACCAAAGCCTGCCTAATAGAAATCCTCAGTCACTTAATTAGAATGAATCACATTAACATTGCCTTCTTTGTAATAACAGGCAATCACTTAATCTGCCATCAGCATGTTAGTAAATCAGGTAGACAGAAGTAGGCAGCCATTTAGTTGGTGCATTACTGATTAACATTTTTTGTCCATTCTAGCCTCTCTATTTGTACCTAGAGAACTATTTAAAATGGTAATGATAACAATAACAATAATGAAGTTGTTGACATTACCCAAAATAATGTCGAGAGGACTAATGGAGTGTAACTCAACATGGGGTACTTGGATGCTTTTCCAGGCCCCCTTGGAGCATGTTTACCCTTGATATAAATAAATTCACTTAAAAATTTGCATTGAATGCTTTTGCATTTTACACTTCGATTTCCAAATATATTCTTCTACCCTCTCTACTTTCTCATCAAAGGAATAGGAGAAAAAAGCAGTTCAGCAAACTAACCAATCAAACTAACCCAAGTGTAGCTGTGTATGCAATGTTCCACATCCATGGCCCCCAACTTCTGGAAGGAAGGAAGGGAGGCCCTTTTTTCATCTCTTCTTCAGAGTCATTAAGCTTCCCAATAATAGCTCAAATTCTTTTTTTCTTCCACAAACAAGGAAATCAAGACCCAGAGAAGTGAAATGATTTCTCCATAGTGACACTGTTTACAAATTACAGAGTAGGATTCAAACCTAGGGCTGTCTTGACACTTGTCCAGTAATTTTTTCATTATTATACTACAGGGTCTACTGATTGTAACAAAGGGAAAAGACAAGCAGTCATTGAAATTCACTGAATGTCTATTACATTTAACACATAGAACACTCAGGACATGGAAAACCTAAATCCAGTTTTCAAGGAGCTAAAGATATCACCCTCCTGCCCTTCTCATGCCCCTTCCTCAACTAAATACTCTTTGGAATGTTCTCCCAACACCCCTGCCCACCACAAGGAAAGAAAGCAGAAAAAAGGAAGGAAGGAAAAAAGAGGGGAAGGAAGTAAGCAAAGAAGGAAAGGAAAAAGGAAGGAAGGAAAAAGGGAAGGAAGGAGGGAAGGAACAAAGGAAAGATAGAAGGAAGGAAGGAAAGAAAGAAGGAAGGAAGGAAGGAAGGAAGGAAGGAAGGAAGGAAGGAAGGAAGGAAGGAAGGAAGGAAGGAAGAAGGAAGGAAGGAAGGAAAGAAAGAAAGAAGGAAGGAAGGAAAGAAGACTCATGACTCAGTATCTTGTTAGGACATCCCTGTATTTCAAAATAGTCCAATAACATTGTGGATTTAGCTGTGCAACCTTGGATAAGTCACTTTCCCTAGTCTGTGTAATATAGGAATTGGAACCTGAGGGTTCATCAGGTACCACTCATCTAAGTCACGAGTCAGTAGATGGTTTTTGAGAGTTGCTATGGGCAAAGAGTACATCACCCTGTGGCCAGTCTAGCAATACCTTCTTTGGAGTTGGCAGGACTGGTCCCCTGTCTACTCTCGAAGTCCTTCCAGCTTGGTAGAACCTACCAGAGCTTGCTTTCCAATACTCAAACCTTCCAGGCCCATTTCCCAATCCGTTTTCATTCTGGTGCCTTCCCTCTACTAATCATCTCCAATTAATCCCATCTCTAGTTTGTTTATACATAGTTGTTTACCAGGAGTCTCTCCCATTAGACTGGGAGATTCTGTCCTTTACCTTGTTTTTGTATCCCCAGGGTTTAACACAGTACCTGGCACATAGTAGGTACTTAATAAATTCTTACTGACTGACTGTGAGGCAATGGAAAAAGATGTCCCTTTTAGAAGATAAAGAAAATAATTAAAACAGCCAAAGAACAGCAGGAAGAAAGAAATAGAGTAATTTCTGAGTTTGAGTTTTTTAAAGCTCTTCCTGGCTCTAAATCCTCTGAGCCTATCTTCATAATAATGACCCCATGTTATTTAGAAGAAAGCTAAATTACATTCAGCAAAATGTTTAAAATGAGATGGATCCAAGTATATAATATATTTCAGAAAGAAAATTCTTACTTTAACCAAAGTGGTTATTTTTTAAAGTTATAAATGGACACAATTATGGTGTCAAGAAAATACATCTTAATTACTCAGTTCAACATCCAATACTGAAATACTCCAATAGGTCTGGGATGTCACTGATTTGGAGAATCCATGCAATGATGCCAATACCAATCCGTCAACTCCTGACCATACCGGGAGCCTTTACCCTAAAAATGGCTGGCGATTATATAGCCTGTTGAGGTTTGCAAAGTGTTTTATTTCATAAAACCCTAGAAGGTGGGTGCTACTTATTATCCTCATTTAACAGATGGGGAAAACGAGACTGAGAGGTGGGAAGATGTGGTATTTGGCATTAGGGGATCTGGGTTTGAAACTTCAATATGCTACATATGACTTCTGTAAAATGAGGCAGTTGCACATATGACCTCTAAAGTCCCTTCCAGGTTTAATCCATGATCTCTTGATTTGTCCAGGATCACACCATATGGCAAGGGGTTCTCCAAATTCAGTATTACCCACCATATTGTTCTACCTCTCCTAGATGGTGGAGAAATCCAGGGCTGGGCCAGAGAGAATTTAACATTGGTAATTGAGACCAACCCACCCAAGGGTACATGATGATGGGTAGCTTTGAACACATATTTTTTAAAATGCAATATGTTTTTAAGGCCAGACAATTTTGTTCTCCCAAACACACAGCTACAGATCAAAACACATTTGTTGAAAGAGAAAATGGAGGTCAAAGTCTTCAGTTGAAATTAATTCTCAAGGGGCCCATACTCCTTGCAGAGGACCATGGTATCCTGTCTTGGGTCTGGGTGTTACTGAATGTAACAAGCTCTCCTTTCAGAGTCATGCTTTTTAACCTGGGGCCCACAGATGCCTATGCAGATCAATTGTGAACATGGATAGGAGAAAATTACATCTTTATTTTCACCAACATCTACCTGAAATTTAACATTTTCTCTGACTGTGAAAGTAGGCAACAAATATTATTATGAGTCCATAGGCTTCACTGAATTAACAAAAGCTCCACAACACAAAAATATTTAAGAGCCTCTCTTCTGGGGAAAGTCTCGAACCCTGTTGGTCTCCTGGTGAAGCCCATGGCCTCTTTTGTAGAGTAATATTTTTAAATACATAAAACACATAGGACTGCACAGGAAATACATTATATTGAAATACAGTTATCAAGCTATTTTTTAAAAAAAGCAAATTTAGAAACCCCAGGCTGGCCTTGTTCTAAATTCGCTGTTCTACAATTAACTGATCACTTCCATGGCCTCCATAAACTCTTCCCCAAATAAAACAACCCTCGCCCCCATCTCTGCTACCCTTGGAATATTCAATGCTCATTAAGAAGATATCATACTCAATTAGGTTCATTTCATTTTTGACAGGGTTACTAGATTGGAAACTCAGGAAACTTCTGTAGTTTACCTTGGCTCTTGCCAAACATTTGACAAAGGCTCTCATGTGATCCTTGTGGATAGATGGAGAGAGATAAGTTACAGTTGAATTAGGAAGATTTGGAAATGGTTGATTGGCTACACCCAAAGACTAATCATTTCATCATCTGAGGTCAGGTTGGAAGTAAGGCTCCAGGACAGCAGGTCAGCTAGGATCTGGGCTATTTAACATTTTTATCGATGATTTAGGAGTGGGACATCTAACATACAGAATGAAAGAGTAGAAATTTTTTTTTAGATAATCAAGGTTAAGTGACTCGCCCAAGACCACACAACTAGTAAGTGTCTGAGGTCTGATTTGACCTCAGGTCCTCCTGACTTCAGGGCCAGTGCTCTATCCATCTAAGTAACTAGGGCTACCTAGCTTCCCCAAGAGTGTGAAGTCAAAAAAAAATCTCAACAGTCTGGGACTTTGGGCCAACTGTAATAAAAAGTTCCTTCATCTGCAAAATTCAAGTAAGATTGGGGCGTCTAGGTGGCGCAGTGAATAGAGTGCCGGCCCTGGAATCAGAAGGACCTGAGTTCGGAGCCGGCCTCCAACACTTTAGCCATACAAACAAAAACCTAGCCGTGTAACCTTGGGCAAGTTACTTAACCCCAATTGCCCTAAAGGGGCGGCTAGGTGTCGCAATGAGTAAGGGCACCGGCCTCGGAATTGGATGACCCGAGATCAGATCCGGCCTCAGAAAATGAGCACCCACGTATAAATAATGACTAGCCGTGTAACCTTGAGCAAGTTACTTAACCCCAATTGCTTAAAAAAAAAAAATTCAAGTAGGATCAGCTACTTCCTAGGATCACTGTGGGCCTAAAAAGAGGCAATATCTGTAAAGATGAAAGCACTATATAAATGCTACCTGTCATCATCATCATTATCATCATAGGCTTATATTTGAGTTATTTGGGTTAAGAAATCAATTTCCAAAGCACAAAGGGGGACAGTTATGGTTAGACAACATTTTATCTGGGCTGGTCACTTCACCTCAATAGGCCTCACTTTCCTCATCTGTAAAATTAGGGAACTGGATCAGATGGCCTTTGAGAGCCATTCCAGTTCTCAACTTAGGGTTCCATGAAGATCCAAAGGACTTAATGGCTGTAAGGCCGATGGGAGTAGATGTTGTGATGTGACAAACGAGAGTTAATGGAATCTTGGGCTGTCTTAGGAGACACATATATAAGTGTCCAAAACTGGTAAGCTAATAGCTCTGGTCAGAATACGGCTAGAGGATTTAGAGGATTTAATTCTGTGTAGTTCTTTGGGATGGCCATGGAAAAGATGCAGTGCGTTAGGGTAAATAGGCTACAAAGGTAAAGGGTTTCTAGTTTATTGTATATGAGGGTTGGATGAAAAAAATTCTGTGGATGTTTAGCCTGGAAAAAAGGAGGCTCAAGGGAAGTAGGAGGGCAGTATAGCTGACCTCCACTATTTTTAAGAGGTATCACATAGAAAAGAAATGTGTTCTGTTGACCCCAGAGGACAGATGGAGGAGTGATGGGTGGGAATTGCAAAGAGTCAAATCTTGTCTTGATATCAATAAAAAAACTTCCTGAAGATGAAAGCTTGCTGGAAATGAAATGGGCTGCCTTGGGAGGTTTCCCATGTCTGAAGGTCTCAGAACAGAAGCTGGCTGACCGCTTGTCAATCGGAATGGCCTCTGAGGTCCATTCCCACGTGAAGATACTTGTTATTTTTTTAAGCCTCTGGTTATGACTCTTACACCACAATCAATTTTACTTTCAATCATTTGCTCTAGTTTGGAAGGAAATATCCCCCTTCAGAAATGCCCTGGTTTTCATGATCTCCTGTTGCCACATTAAAGTTTTTTATAGGATTTCCAAGCTGGAAGTGATTTTCTATGTCATCCTAATTGCCTAGAGTTACTGTGTATCTGGGGGGACAAAATGGCTTCCTGGATACCCAAGAGATGCCACCTCTGACCCTTTGGGAGAGGCAGTGTGGGAGGGACCTTGGCAGTTTTGCTATCAAGAAGATCTGGGGTTCCTTCCAACTTTTACTAGCTGAGAGATCTTAGGTAAGTCAAGTCACCTCCCTAAGCCTCAGTTTTCTCAACAGTAAAATGGGGGTTTCAATGCCTGTAATATCTACTTCACAAGGTTGCTATAAGAAAGGAATGATATAAAGATGGGTAAAGAATTTTGCAAAACTAAAATGTAACTGTCAAAGAGACTTTCCTAATATGCATGTCTGATGTAATTTCCCTCTACTCAACAAAACTGCAGTAAACATCTACCATTTGTTATCTAAAGCTCTTCACAACCTGGAGTCTTCCTACCTGTCCAGTCTTATAGCATTTTGCTCCTCTCTCCATACTCTGCAATCCAGCTACATCAGCTTCTTTGCTATTCCTTCCACAAGACATGCCATCTCCTGCCTCTGTGCCTTTGTCCCAGTAGATGCTTTTCCTCCTAACTCCCTACATCTAGTTTCCTTGGATTCCATCAAGATTCAGTTCAAATCCTACCCATCAGAGGCCTTTTCTGGTTTCCCCTTTCCGTCCTCACTCTACCACCACCCCCCTTTTTTCTGAGATTATCCTTCCACATACTCTGTCTATATCTTATGGAGATATATATATATATGTATGTGTGTGTGTATGTATGTATGTATGTATGTGTATATATATATATATACATATATATATATATAAAACCCAATATATAAATAATAAATAAAATATATATTATTTATACATTCTCTTTCCCTTTAGAATACAATACCCTGGATATAACCACCATGTTTTTGCTTCTCTTTGTATCTTCAACACTTAGAACACACCCTGGCTCATGGTAAGTGCTTAATAAATGCTTGCTGACTGACCATATGTTAGTGATCAATAAATGCTTATGGATTGAGCATATATTAGTTATTGCAATTATGACCTAAGCTTTGAATACTCTTCTGAATTTTTTGACTTAATTTTTTTTCAAGCACCTAGACAATACATAGAATTAAAAGGAAAAGTTCTTAAGACGATAGCTAGCTAGCTACAACATTAATTCAGAATCTTTTATGTGTCAGACATTGCACAAAGAGTGAGGCATATAAATAAATCAAGCAAGGTTGTTCCTGCCCTCAGGAAGCTCCCACTCTAATGGAGGAGACACAACACACAGAGGAGATCTAGAAAGTGGGGGAGGGGATGAGAATGGTGGCAGGCTAGGGATGTCTGGGCAGTGCTGTGCACTCATGGAACCAAGCAAGACAAAGACAAAACTGGTTTGTTAAAGCCCAGGGAGGTTTCAGGGGAGAGTCCGACTTTCTGAATCCTTCTCATTCACAGTCAGGTCATTGGTGCTGAGCTCTCCACAAAAGATTCCTGGCAACTGGACCCTGCCTAATTTGCTGATGAAACCTCCTAATAATGACCATGGAAGCCCTGCTGCTTTCCACCACAGAAAACAAGAGTCGTAGGATACTAAAGCAGGAAGGGAGCCCCTCCTTTGGCAGATCAGCAAACTGAGGCTCAGAGAGAATTGAAGTGGTTTGGTCAAAGTCCCAAAGCAAGTTAGTTGGAGAGTGAGAGCTAGAGACACAAGATCACAGAGAGAAAGTCCAAAGGGACTCAAAAGGTCACCAAGTATAACTTACCCATTTTACAGATGGGGCAGCCAAACACAGAGTCAGGTGATTTACTCAATGGCTCACACATATTGAATGGCAAAGTAAGAGTTTGAACTCGAGGTTTATGATTCCAAACCTAGCAATATTTCCAGTGTACTATGCAAACAGATATGAAGCTTCTCAAAATATAACTAACATTAAGAATGTGTTATTGCATACTTTCTCTGGGAAACTTAGTATAAGTAGTAATACTTTATTGGGCAGCTAGGTGGCGCAGTGAGTAGAGCGTCAGCCCTGGAGTCAGAAGGACCTGAGTTCGGATCTGGCCTCAGACACTTAACACACACAAACAAAAACCTAGCCGTGTGACCTTGGGCAAGTTACTTAACCCCAATTGCCCTCCAAAAAAATTTTTTTAATAAGTACTTTATTAACTAAGACACATGATTACCAGGAGCATCCATCCCACTTCCCAACCACCATGCATAACAGAATTATCTGGCCTCTAGAATATATCCACCCCCCCTTGTCACTCATCATCAGTGGGAGAGTGTCAAAAGCACCACTTCAGAAGTCAGAGGGCCTAGGTCCAAATCTCACTTCAGACATTACCTCTGTGACCTTGGCTAAGTCACTCAACTTTCCTGGGCCTCAGTGTTGTCATGGGAAAAGTGGAGTGTTGGACTAGATAGCTTAGAATCCCACAATCCACAAAAAAAGGAACCAAAATGTCCTAACAATTAGAGCTATTCCAAAATGAAATAAGCTTCCTTCTAAGGTACTAAGTTCTCCATCAAAATATCCAAGCAGATATTGTTAGCAATTGTTAACAATATTGTAGAATATATTACCTCATGGGGTAAAAACATGGACCTCTAAGGCCCCTTCCATGCTAAGAATCTGTCTATGGCATCACAGATATTCCAGTGGAAATGGTGACCAGTTGTAGACACCGAGGTGTCTACACAAGGTAGAGTCATTCATAGGAAAACCCAGCCTTTTCTCCTCTTTAACACGTGGAGAAAGAACACTGGAGAATCCTGCCACTATTAGGAAATGCTGGGATGCAAAGCGTCTCTCCTTGCTTTGGGAGAGCATGGAAGAGCTGACCCAACACTACAGTGGCCTCACTTCCATCCATGGCACACCCTGTCCAAACCAGGTCCTTTCCTACTTTGCCCCACCCAGTCTCATAAGAGCAATCAGGCCAGAGCCTCCTTCATTTCCCCCCAGTTACCTCCTTTTCCTTCTGTCTTCAGTATTCCCTCCAGAAGCAGCAGACAAGAGGAAGAACAGTAAGGTCCTGCTGACACTACCCTCTCTCTTAATGAGAAACAATACCCAGGAGGATGGTTCTTTCTAACTCACAACTCTGGGATTCAGTCTTTCAGCTGAGGATGCAAGTTGTTACATTATACAGGTCATATAATAAGACACAGAGTTCCCACATAAATCATTTCTATCTCCACCGCTGAAATTTCATTCCACTCGAAGCATTCCAAACAGAAGCCTTGCTCATCGAGGTAAAATTAAAGCTACCATGTGAGAGGTAAGTCTTGACTCAAGCTGAGAAGAAAAATAGTACATGGCTTCTATTCTCCCCTCCTTCCCATGGCATCCTTAGCTTCCTTCAAGGCTCAGCTTTAGAGCCACTTCCTGATTGAAGTTAGTCCTTGTCCCACTACTTGGCAGTGACCTCTCCTAGCCTCCCACAACACCCAAATTTCCTAGCTATGTGATCATGGTCAAATCATACCATGCCTGACATTATCTCTAACCATGACCCCACCCAGCTGCCTTGTACCATCTGTGACTCCCTTCCCTCTGAATCTCACTGTCCTAACGAAGTTCTGAAGTCATAATTAAATCAATAGTGTCATTGCTATTGGAAGGGGGGGCACAAAATTACTTCCCTATGGCACAACTTTTACAGATGAAATAACCCTCTCTAACCATCTCTAGATGGCATCTCCTCATATCAGAATGTAAGCTCCCAAAGGGCAGAGACTATGATTTCTTTTCTATTTCTATAACTAGTGCTTATATAACAGTGCACACACTGTCATCACTCAATAAATACTTCTACTCTTACTCCTATAATTTCTGTTTATTTTGTGTTACCCATGTTATTATTCATGTTGTTTCTCCCAATAGAATGTAAGCTCACTGGGGGCAGAGGTTGACTTCTTTTTTGTCTTTGTATGTCTCATCACCTAACACAAGAATCTGATACATAGTAGCTGCTTAATAAACACTTGATGAATGAATCAACAATTCAGATCCAAGATAATACTTTGTCTTCCTTAACATAAAAGAACATTTTTTGCCTTGATTATATACTTAACTGTGTTATCTTGACATCCCACTCTATATGAGTAGGAGCAGACAAAGCTAAGTCTAAAAGTCTGTACCAGCCATTAAAGGTAGGAGAATTCAGTCAGTGTGCAATGGGAGCCCCTATCTATTATAATCTTACATAATTTATAGGCATGTCATTGATATTCAAGAAGATGGTATGCTCAAGTAAGACAGATCATTTAACACACTTATCAAATTTCAGATTGTACTATCTTGCCAAATGTATCTGGAAAACTACTGGGGGTTTAGAGGAAATATGCCTGTGCCCTGCACTGTTGGAATGTGTTTGTCACAATAACAGCAGTATTTCCCTTTCTGTTTAGTTGTGATCAAACCTGGGCCATCACACACTAAATGACTCTTGGACATAACTGCAGTCGATCCAGGGTTTGGTCATCAATTTCACAGTCCCATTTGGGATGTAGATCCTCCTATATCTCTGCTCTTAAAGGCAATGGGGCTTTCGGTCATCTAACTGAGCAAGGAAATAATTCTGCAATTATAGCCCAATTGTGAAGCTAATAGAAGTGGCTGACAATTTTTCACAGAGATGCTGGTGAAAATTACCAAGCTGATTGGAAATGCAATGGAAAGTTCACTGGCTTTAGAGTGAGAGAACTTCCATTAAGATCCCAATATTGCTACTTACTACCATGGGTGTCTTCAAGCAAGTTGCTGCCCCTATCTGGGCTTTGGGCTCTTTATCTGTAAAATAAAGGGGACTAGATGGGCTGCCACCTCCAGAACTGGACTTAGAAGCTAAGCAAATGCCCAAATCAGGGTTTTGTTTGTTTGTGTTCTACCAGGGTTATGGGCAAAGCCTGAGCAGCTCAGTGGTACAATGGATAGAGTACCAGGCCTGGAGTCACTAAGAATCATCTTCCTTGAGTTCAAATCTATCCTCAGACATTTACAAGCTCCATAACTCTGGGAAATCACTTCACCCTGTTGGCCTCATTAAACGAGTAGGGGAAGGAAATGGCAAACCCTCCCATATCTTTGCTAAGAAAACCCCAAATGGAGGGAGTCAGACACGACTCAGTGACAACAACAGTATGGCAAAGTCACATTCATTAGAAGTGAATAAAGTTGGTCCAGTCTCAGGTACCCACTTCTCAACTCTACCTGGATTCTCAGCAAGGCAGGCACATTTAAATCAAGGGGAGTTTCACCAAGAGCACTTTGAATGGTGAATGAGAAGAGAAAGGCGGCTCTGGTGGATGAAAAGCCTGCTTGCCAGTTTCATTTGGATTAGAGCTCTTGGAGGAAACATCCAGTATAGATATGGCATACATTCCATGTTACTCATGGAAGTTCTGAATTAGATCCTGAGCTTGGAAACAAATGCAAGAGTTCTGAAAAGTTTGAATTGTCAATGTTCCATATGTGTTGGTGGGTCTTAGTTGGTAACCATGTCTTTCTGGCCTCCCCTCCCCTTATCTACCACCAAATAAAAGTTACTTATTAATAAATAGCTATCCAAACAATTAGATGGCAGACTAAATGTGGGGGGAGGACTCAAATCCTGTCTCTGGCAGGCACTGAACAAGTCACCCAACCACTCTGAATGTCAATTTCTTCATCTGTAAAGTGAGAATAATAAGTTCTAGATGTGACCTGACAGGTTTCTTGTTAAGTGCCAATGAGGTCCTAACACTGCATGAATGTGCAGTACTGGGAGGCAGTCTGCTACTGTAGACAGAGTTAGCCCTGTAGGCAAAAAGTTCTGGGTTCAGGTTCTGCCTTGGGAGCATACTGCCTTCGTGACCCTGGGCAAGTCCCTTCACGACTCAGGGGCCCAGGCATCTCTCCAAGTGATTGAGCAGGTACAGGTCTGCAGTGGTAATAAAAATAACTGCTAATAATTATAAACAGCATTCAAGTTTGCAAAGCACTTTATTTGAGGGATTCTTCCTATAAACAAAGAGCTTGTGAAGAGCATTTTTCTTGTCCCTATTTTACAATTGAGGAAACTGAGGCTAAAAGAAATTCCATGACCTGCTCAGGGTCTCACAGCCAGTATATGTCCAAGGTAAGTTTTGAACCTACTAACCCAATAACCAATTACTTTGCCTAGTTGTTTCCTATCCCAGAGAAATCGCTCAAGCCAGGTCCAAAAAAATCAGTAAATGTCCATTATTCTTCGGTAGATCCTACTGCCTTTGAAAGTGTGAAAAGAGAGAAATGACCAAACCCAGAAGCTTTGCTTTAATATCAACAGTGCGTTGTTTCTTTGTTTTAAACTTCCCAGTCAACCTCAAGAGCCGATTTTCAGCCTGGCCCTCTAATGATCACAGACATTCATCCCTCCCTTATTACAGGAACCTCTCTGGGGCTTACCTTTAACAAGGACTCATTAGGAAATTCTCAGTACAGTCTGAGATGCACCTCGGCCTGATACAAACGCAAGTTTATTCCTTGAGGACTGCCTCTCTTTAAAGAAGCCAGGAGCTAACTCCTTAGCAAAGAACCGCAAGTAATAACAAGATCAGGGCAGTGCAATGCCATCGGGCAGGACCCGAAAAGCGCAAAAGAAAAACTTGCCAGAACTTCGCCGGGCAGTTTTTCCCCTTAAGTTGAGTCGCTCCCTCTCTTTCCTCCCTGGACTCCAAGCATCTTTGCCCAGTTTACAAAGTCTGAGCTCCTGGCTGATTTCACTCCGTTGCCTTCCGGGGGTCACTAACTTAAATGGAGCAGCTGCCCCGACACAGGACTGCGCCCCACACTGACAGGCTGGCTGAGCCCCTTTCTTCAACAGGTGCAAACAAGAAAAAGCAGAAGAAAGCCACGAGGAAGGGCGCACCTTCTGCCTGGTCTTCTCCCACCTCCCTCCCCCATTAAAAGCAGGGGAAATCTGTGCCTCTGGTTTCAGCCTCCACCGCGTACCCCTCCCCCAACCACCGAAAAGAGAAAACCGGATAAAGCTTTGCGAAGTGGGGGCCCGAAGCTAATCGCAGCGGGCAATCATGCTGGGAAGAGAGAATGGGCCCCAGCGCTTTCTTTCTCTGGCCTCGCTGGAGAGGCCAGTGTTAGGAAAAGAAAGGCAAAGTGTGGACTGAGTTACCCTCCATCTCGCAGGTGCCGTTGCTTGTCCCGGTGGCCTCAGTTGCTGCTGCTGGCGATGCCTGAGTTTGCTGCGCCTGGGAGGGAGAGGACGGTGCTGTCACCTCCCTGCTGGCCGCTGCGGGCTGCTGCTGCCTTCGCAGCTGTCTAAGGGCGGCGCCTGCTGTTGCTGCTGCTGAGGCTGCCCCTGGGATCCTCTGGGCGTCCCTGAGCCTATGACAAATAGCTGCAGGTGGAATGGAACACACCCTCCCCTCCTCAGCTCCCCTTCTCCTCTTCCTCCCTGCGCGAGCTCTGTGAGCACACCGCGCACGCCTTCCACGCCGCGGTGCAGTCCGTACTCTGGCCCTTTCAGCACGTCTTCCACTCTGCTGCCCCTTTGTCAAACTCCTTGGAGCCCCAAGATGCATCAGCTTTCCTAAACACAGGAAGGGTGAAGGATCCTGGACCGAGAGCTGAAGGGCCTTCCAAGGCTACCTGGTCTAGCCTCTTCACTTTTACAGATGGGAAAACTGAGGACCAGGGGGATAAGTGACTTGCCCAAAGTCATATAGGCAGGTAGAGTCAGAACCAGAATTTGAACCCTGGCCCTCTGACCCCAAGAGCAAGTGTTCTTTCCACTTTCAATTTGCTGAGCTGGAGAACGCTCTTGGGCCAGAGCAGGAAGCAGCAGGAGGAGAATTGTGGGCTCAGACTTCTTCAGGGGTCTTTTAGTAGCAAGTTCTAGCTCAGCATGTTGGGTGATTGGTTTCTTCAGCCCTAGATGGGAATGCAAGTCACAGGGTGAGTCGGGAGGAGTGGGAAAGGGCAGCCCATAACCTGCCAGCTGCCCCCCCGCAGTGGGTATGCAAGGCTTTTCCCCAGCCTTTAGGTAGGGGATTAGGCTCAGTAGGCGCCGAAGCTCACGGAGCTTCCCACCTGCTCCTCAGTTGTGTGGCCGGCTTCCCAGTCTGGTCCGGCTTTGCAAGAGGAGCCTGTTGATATTTAGGCCCTGTGGCCATGCCAGCTTTGACCAGCTTGCTTAGTAGAGGCCTATTTTAGGGCTGGGCAGGGCCTGCTGACCATTCAGTACTTGTCTCTTTTATTTAGGATCTCTAAAAGTGAATCTTTTTTCCTAGGATAGAGTTTCAGGCGTTTGAGACTGGCTGATATCAAGACCTCTGGGAGTGCATGGGAGAGTGAGTGTGTGTGAGTGTGTGTGCCTGGGGGGGTGTAGGGGTGGGGAGGGAATTTGATAAGGAAGGGAGGAGAGCATGAGTCAGAAACATGTCATACTGACCTTCAGAGGACCATAGAGCTGGGAGGTTCATAGAACCTCACATTTAGGGTTGAAGGGACTGGAGAAGACATCTAGTAATAGCCCCCTGATTTTCCAGATAAGGACATTGATCTTTAGAGATTGAGTGCCTTGCCCAAGGTCGCTCAGAGGCTTGGCTTCAGAGGTGGGATTTGGCCCCAGGCCCCCAGACTACAAAGCCAATGTTCTTTCTCTTGGAGGAGGTGATCATAGTCATGTGGCTATTAAGTATCAGGAGTAGAATTTATACTCAGTCTCCCGATTATAAATTGACAGATGGTTCCCCTTTGAGTGTGTTTCTTTTTATCCATTCTTAAAACTTAAGTTATAGGTATGAGGGAAACGATTTATAAACGCCAGGGAAAAAGAATACTGATTACAATTTATGATTCCCATATGAAACATTTGGACACGAAGTACTGGATTTTTTCCCCTATCCTGTGGCAAATGAAAAATGACCACGACAGACAGGGAGGTAAATGATGTCTTCTGGTCACTAGCATGGAGGTCCCTATGCCCCAGGGGAAGAAACAGCCTGTCCCTACCCTACATGTGTCTTAATGTTAAAAGTGAAAAACTGACCCAAGGAATGAATGATAATTGTGTATATATTTGGCATCAAGCAGAAAATCTTTCCTAGGTGTCATTGGATAAAAAGCCACACAGATCCCTAAAGGTAAATAATCAGAGTATGTCATACCTGGAAGTAACCTCAGAGGCCATCTGTCCAGTCCAGACCTGACCAAGATTCCCCTCTACAATATGTCCGACAAGTGGTTATCCAGTCATTCCTGGAAGAACTCCAGGGAAAAGGAACCTGCTGATTCTCAAAGCAACATATGCCATGTCTAATATTTACCATCTCTTAGCTGGAATTTGCCTCTTAATGTTTCCACCCATTGTTTCTAGTTTTGTCCTCTCTGGGGCCAAACAAAACAAATTTAATCATTATAATTTAAAAACGTTCCTGCCACTCCCACCCCCACCACCCCAAGATTTCTGTTCTCCAGGATAAACACCCTCATATACCTCAACCAAGCCCATCTTGGTGTTCTCGTCCCTAGTGGGATGATGTCCAGGTGATAGAGATCCTCCCTGAATGAGAGATACAGTGATAGATTTTTTTGATAATTAAAACAGAGGAGGGAAGGGAAGGGAAGATAAGGGGGAAGGGGGAAGAAAGAAAAGAAAGAAAATATTTATTAAGGACTTTCTATGTTTCAGGCGCTGTAATGAATATTAGGGATATAAATACAAGCAAGAAAGGGCTCACATTGGAATAGGGGAACTCAGTGTCACATTGGAATAGGGGGACTCAGTACATTTAGAGGAGTCTCAGCCAAAGAGAACAGTGATTGGAGTCATAGGTCAAGTGCTTCACATGGGCTTTCCAAGGAATATTAGTGCTGATTTGATTATTGTCCTCAGAGTTGAAGGGGGTGAAGAGGGTGCATTGCTTTAAGTGCTAGCTAGGAAGTAACATGGAGGGCCTGAGATAGGACAAGATAAGAAAGTAGTTACCCATTAACTACAACCAAGAGAGGACCAAAGTAAGTCAAGCTATGGGATGGGGGATGGAGCTCTGTGTAGGGTGTATGTTGCCTCTATAGATCATATGTACATTCACATGGATTGTCTAAATGGGATTCAAATAGAAGTATGAATAAATGACTGGAATGTGGACTCCCTCTCTTTGGGGGACTTTGATTCTTTCCTGGAGGGGAGCAAAAGAAGAGGCCATAAGCCTAATTACACTGTTCTTTTTGGAGGGAGAGATGGACAGGTGTCGAAGTTTATTGATCTGTCATCCTAAATATTGCTGGTCTAAGGGCATAGTTTCTTTTAATTAAGCTGCTTTTCTGGTTACTATACATTGAAAGGGAAAAGGTACCTCAAACTATATCCACAGGCTTGACTCCTTCTTGACAGATTCTAGTTATACAAAAGATGATCATAGAAAAGAATGATTGAACTCATTCATCAAAAAAAAAAAAAACAAACAGAAATCAGAGAAATTATGTAGATGAAAATATATTTAAAAATTCAGTTTAATGAAGAGAGTTCCTAATCTTATCCAATGGGAAATTCCCCAAAGTCTCTAGGGAAATAAACTAGAAACTGGGGATATGTGAAATAACCAGCTTTCCCCTACATATCTGCCCTCCCAAATCTGTATCTTTCTCCATGGGATTTCCCCTGAAGAGAGACTAGAATCATTTGGTTCTTCTCTCAAAGCAAGAATAAAGAATGTTTCTCCTCTCCTCACCCCTCACAAAGACCCATAGCATGATGACTCATCATTCTCTCTATCAATGAGAAGAATCATATACAACTGCTCTGGCCATGAAACCCAGATTAAACTCATTCAATTTCCATCTTCTTTCTTCTCCACCCCATACCTTTCGATCAGACACAGCCTTTGAGATTACAGGTAGCACCAGTCACCAATCAGATCAATTTTTAGCAATTATCAAGTCATTGGGGAAAGTGAAAATATGTTTTCAAAGAACGCAAAATAAATTCTGAAAACATTGCACAAGGTTTTTTGCTTCCTCCTCTCCCCCCTACCTCCATGCCTTTGTCCAAAATTTTCATCATCATTTCAAGATTCTGGCATGAGGGAAAGAGCAATTGATCACTAGTAAAATGTGAGCTGCCTTTGCCCAAAGTCTCTTCATGAAAGGAACTTTGATTATTCTGTGAAATATCAGATGACTAATGGAGTCTAGATGAAATTTGACTCCAGGGTCACCAAGCTCCAGTATCTTCCTTATTTTTCCCATTCTAGCATCTTCTCCCCCTCCTCTGCCAGACATCTTTTAAGCCCCTTCCTCTGTCAAAGCTGGAAAGAAGCTGATATCATTTACACCTTGGCTGAAACTAATTCACACCAGCATATTAACTTGCTAAGGCTGTTGCATTTAAGCCTTTTATCTCTTAAGTGTGGAATAAAAGACTGCCTCTTATATAAGTAATTTCAGGCAATAACTAGCTTAGTAGGAGGGTTTGGAAAGAGGTGCAAAAAACCATTTTGGTCCTTAAATTTCAGCCTAAGGTTGGACCCCAAGAAAAGCTGCCACCTTTCTTTTAGAGTGTTTCTGACAGCTATGTCATAAGGGAGAAGGGTGACTAGATTGGTCCCCTCTTGTTACTGCTTCTTATTTCTCATTTCACAGGACTCAAGTATTTAAAGCTGGAAGAGCTTAGAGAAGAGCCAGTCCAACCCTCTCAAATTGCATATGAAGAAACCAAGGCCCAGAGAGGCCTGACTTCAAATCCAGGGTGTTTAACCTCCCTTTGAGCATTGGCTCAGGTCAGAGAACCTGGCTTCAAATACCACTTTGATATTTAATTTCTGTTAATTAACCTTATGTGACCTTGAACAAGTCTTTCCACATCCCAAGGTCTTGGCCTCTCCATTGACAAAAATGAGGGAGGCTGGCCTAGATAACTTCTAAATACTCCCTGGTTCCAAATCAATGATCCTATGATGTAATTCTTTTACTGCCATGTCTCTGTTCCAAGACAATCAGGTATCTAACCTTCAAAGTCCATTGTCATTGACTCTTTCTCTTGCCTCCTCTGACTTGGGTCTTTTCCAATCATTCTAGCCCTTTCCCACACCCTTTAGCAAGATGGATCTCCCTTCCAGAACTTTGAGATCCTCATGGTCCAAAGATTCTGCTGCCTTGAGTTCCCCAGCACTCAGATCAGATAACAAAGAGCTCAAGGAAGGGGGCTCTGAGACTCAATTTCTCTAGGAGCCCTCAGTTAGGCAAGAGGGAGAACAAAAGAGAAGTGAAGGAACAACTCCGAGGCAGAGTCCAAGCAGCTTCATTTATAGGGGATAGAAGGGAAGTGTAGCAAGAAAGCAGCAGCTGTTGGGGAAGTAAGATGTAGGACTTTTTTTTAAAAATTGTGTGGGGATCAGTAGGTGAAAGAGGATTATGTGTTCTAAAGAATTAATGAGATCTAGTATGGCATAGTAGCCAAAGATTTTAAATGTCAAATATGCAATCCTATAACAAAGTTCAACCAAAGTTGGCATAGCACATAGACATTTGGCTTTCTGAGAAAGACCTAAGTCAACCTTGACTAGGACCTGGGTCCCACCTCCAACACATCCTTGTTTTATTACTTTGGGTAAATCACTTATATTTTCAATGCTCTGGGAAACTAAGACAAGTTTTCTTAATATATCCATGAGCTTAACATTTTTTCTGATAATTGTACTTCAATATAATTGGTTTCTTTTGTGATTGTATATATACATTTATACATTTAAAACCATTCTTCTGAGAAGAAGTCCATAGGCTTCACCAGACTTCCAGTGGGGTCCAATAAAGGTGAAGGGCCACAGCTCTAAGACTATGGTGCTGATGATTTGTATGGATTAACTTCAAATCCTGAAAGTTTGCTAACATTATTGTTTCAATGACTGTCTTAATTTACCCTTTAGGATTCTTTAAATACATCATTATATCATCTGCAAATATGATAATTTTGTTTTTTCTTTACATATGGTTATTTGCTCAACAATTTTTTTTCTTGTACATACAACCGTAAATTGTAAAGAAGGTGCCAACCTGTTTTGACAGGGGGGGATTTCTCATCTTTATGAAAAAGTGAATAAATGAATGAAATGAAATCGTAGTCCTAGGGCCTCCCCCCTAAAGAAGTAACAAAGTGAGAAAAGAAAAACTATACATTTGATTTGAAGGTAACATTGTAGTACTAATTGTATTTTATTTTAATGTTTTATTCCATGGAAATTATAATCTTTAATTTGAATGATTCATGCTTAATTCTACACAAGAGAATAACAATTGGGCATATGATTTCATATGTATCAGGAAAATTTTGCAAATTTTCTTTAACTGTGACAATTGTCTCTGTAATAGGTTCTCAGCCATAATAATCTGTTGAGAATCATGATGATCTTAGGGGGGGAAATCAGTAACTTTGGATTCAGGAGACCTGGGATCAAGGTCTCAACATTTGTTATTTGATCATGAGAAAGTGACTTCCTCTGTCTGAGCTTCAGTATTTTTTTGTACTGTGCAGGATTATTGTCAGGAAAGGCTTAGTAAAATATGAAATTCTAATGGGGTTTTTTGCCTTATTATTATGATTGAGCTAACACGGGCATCTGCTCAGAGCTTGCAATGATTAGAGGGCAGACAGATCTCTGCTAACAATAGGCCTCTTAACTTTTTAATCAGCCTAAGTACAGGTATAGCATATATATATATATATATATATATATATATATATATATATATATATATATATATATCAGCAGAGGGGCACATAGTAGGTGTTTAATAAATGTTATTGATTGATTAAGCTCTGGTATTACTCTCCCAACCTCCTCTCTCCCTGGAAGGTCAGGACCCCAGATCTTGTCTACTCTTTGTCCCCCTAGATTCAAGGACCAGCTCTGAGGAATTGAGGTTGTCTTTCTAATGCTCTTGCTCATGACCCCACTTGTGAGCTTTTACCCTTGATCATCAAGTGACATCAATTAACCAATCAAACTTAATTAGCTTTTAGACGTAAGTATTATTGACTAAGGTAGTATAATAAGAACAATTCATGTGGAAGATATTTGCAAAAGTCCTTAACACATTCTTCCACCAGGGCACAAAGAGGCAAGGGGGAAGTGGTTTCAAACTTAGAGAGAAAGTAGGGCAAAGGGAACTCACAGCCCTTGCTTGCCAGGAGTCTTCTGGCCTTTGGGGAATGCTCACAAAGTTCTCCCCAGACATGCTGCAGATTTTCTGCTGAGCCTTGAAATCACCTTCCCTCATCACATCCAGATTCCCAATGCAGACACTGCTGTCAGCCATTCTGAGGATGTGCTAGGATATTAATGAAAAGTATAAATTCTTAGATCTTCTAAAATCCATACAGTCCTCCTCCAACTGAATCGGGGGGAGTTTGAAGAGGAAACCAAGGTTAGAGTTTTTATCTTCCCCATCCTATGAGTTCTTGGCTGTCACTTCTTCCTGATCCCAGCTGCCAAAATCTTCTGGGCTTCAAACTGATTGGCCATTTTATGCTCACAGGAATGAGCAAGTTTCCTCAGCCATTTCAAACTTTTCACACTAAGTATAAATCAAGCATTCTTAACTCGTGGCCCATAGATCCCCAAGGCAGCAAAAGATTGATTTTAGGGGGTTTGTGATATTGTATGGAGAAAAAAAAATTAATGTCTTTATTTTTGCTAACCTCTTCCTGAAATTTATCATTTTCTCCAATTATATAAAAACATTATTCTGAGATGGCCAAAGGAATTATCGATTCAAAAAGGTTTAAGAACTCTTGGGATAGGATCTCATGGTAGCCTTATGGCACTTAGCTGAGAGGGACTGGCAGAGTATTTCAGTGGGAGTCCTAGGGAACCAAGGCACAGTGAAAGTACTTCAGATCACTGAGGG
This sequence comes from Gymnobelideus leadbeateri, assembly GCA_011680675.1. NCBI lineage: Eukaryota > Metazoa > Chordata > Mammalia > Diprotodontia > Petauridae > Gymnobelideus > Gymnobelideus leadbeateri. The sequence continues at coordinate 23,696 of WOXC01008003.1, forward strand.
CAAATCACCTGGGAATAGTAGTGAGATGATGCCCCATTCATATTTTACATTAACCCAGAACTTCCCACTGGAACAAATGATATATAATCTACATTTATAGAGTAGTCAGATCACAAAGCACTTTACTTTCATCAATCCTGTGATGAAGGTATATAACAGCAAGCAAAAAAGTACTTAGCTCCTTGTTTTAGCTATTTAATTATTTAGCACCTTGTTTCAGTTCAAGTGTCTTTGAGCCTTGCCCTGATTATATCAAACCTTTTTTAAGAAACACAACCTGTGAACTCCACAGTGGGAGGAACTTGCTGATGCAACAGGGAGGGGCAGAACAGGGAGGAGCTAATCACCACATATAAGGAGAAGCCCAGGCTAAGAAGAGGCCAGGCACTCTGTTTGTCTGTTCCATTTACGATATTTTGTACAGAAGCCCTGGAACCTTACTGGAAACCCTGAAAGAGGATTTTCTTGTTGTCTGTTTGCAGTGACACTTTGTGTTGAGTTCTCAGACTTTGTTTGTGGGTCTGTGTTGATTTCACAGGCAGAAGGTGAATTGATGATGGTGTGGGCAATGTTCATGAACGTTGTTTTGGTTCTGTTAGGCTTTGTCTTCCCAGAAACAGAAACTGTAAAGGACTTGAGATGGAGTGGACACTGTGAGCTTCAATATGGAATAGGAACTGGACAAGGAACTGGATGAGGAGCTGGACAATTTGCTGAGAGCTGCCTAACTTTGAATCCAGGTGACAGTTGGGTAAATTCAAGCAAAAGTTGGGATCATGGAAGAGGAACTATGGAATCTGAGAGTCAGCCTCTAGTCAAGATGAAAAGACCTCTCCTTGGGTACCTAATGCTGACTGAGAAGATCATGATTTACTGTGGCCTAGGGGTGGGAGAACTTTGTACTCTGTACCTTGTACCTCTTAAGAATGACTGAGTTAAGGATAATTGGAAACTAATCTCCAGTCAAGAAGAAAGAAGACTTTTTGACTGAGAGATTAAGACAATGTGACCTAAGGGTGGAGAACTTTGACCTTTGTGCTTTGTTTCCCTTAAAGAGGCTTGCTCCTTAAGGATGATTAAGTTAAGGATATATCCAACACTGGCTATCTTTTGTTTAATATAATAATAATATCTTTTGTTTAAAATAATAATATCTTTTGTTTAAAACTGTGTGACCACTTTGGTGGAAATTATGTGGCCACTTTAGTGATAAGTTATTATGTTATAACATTGTGAATGCTGTACTTTGTTTTCTGTGAATGTTTTGCTTTAGTTTACTGCTGAATAAATAGAGAGTTCACTATGCTATGTGACCAGAACCTTAAAGCTGTTCACAGCAGCAGTCCTCTGGAAAGCTGCTCATGCTTGGCTCTACAAGGTAGCATAAAAATGTCATCCCCATTTCACAGATGAGGAAATATGCACACCAACCAAGAGGTAAAAGGGAGTTGTACAAAGTCAGTATCTGACATGTACCCTGGCATTCTCACCCCAAGCCCAGAAAACTTTCATTTATACCATATTGCCTCTTTACAGTCATAGCATAATTCACTAGAAAGAGAAATGATTCTGAAGTCAGAGGCCATAAGTTCAGACCCAAGGTGTGATATTTACTCTGTGACCATAGACAAATCACTTCCCCTTGGGGGCCTCAGTGAAATGGGGTGGGGTGTAGGCTAGATGGCTTCTGAGGCCCCTCTCATCTCTAGAGATCATATCCTATGATACCCCATCCCTCATTGTGTCTACAGAAGGATGGTATGTTAGTCACCCTAAAAGAACAATGTCTAGAGTGACTAATCAGACCATTGGGCTGCACATTTTCAAAAAGTCAAAGAGAATAGTCTCTTGCCAATATCTTGAAACTTCAATATAATTCCATTTTCCTCCATTCTGATGCTCAGAGCCCAAGGAACTTAGACACTGAATGGATAATCATGTAACAACACAAGTTTTGAAAAGAACAATGTAATAAGGAAGCCAAGAAAATGGATTTGGAATAAATGTGGAGGAAGAAAATTGGTATGCTCTGCCATGTCACATCCTGCTGGAGGTCTTGGGGACTTGAAGAATTCTATTCTCCAGTTGCCAGTGTTGGACCTTGAGTGCTGAAGTATCCCTACTAATGAGACAAACCCCACACTCAAAATTCATACAGAAACTAGGCTCACAGAGTAGATATGACTTCTTGTTAAGTCATTTTTCAGTCATGAAAAACTCATTGTAACCCCATTTGGTGTTTGCTCAGCAAACATACTGGACTGCTTTAGCATTTTCTTCTCTATCTCATTTTATTGATGAGGAAACTGAGGCAAACAGGGTGAAGTGACTTGCCCAGGGTCACCTAGCTAATAAGGATCTGAGGCCAGATTTGAACTCACATCCTCTTGACTATCTTCTGAGTCACCCAAATGCTCCTTGTATTCTTCAAAAACACAAGCAGATGTCACCCATAACATGGAAATGATCCTGTATCCAGCAATAGTGACTTGCATGTCCTGAAGATACAGCATCACAGTTGTGTTTGGTAAGTTGTTATCCCAATGTTTGAAGTTTCCTTATGTTGACCTTGGGGTCAAGGTCAGGCTGAACTTACAACCTCCAAACTCTGGAGATTTGTTTTAGGTCACAGGTGTAGGGAGTGTTTGTTGAAAACCAGTTTCTTTGATATTAAGGAGATCATTCCTCTTCTTTACCCAGAGGTCTGACTGATTTATGTTGTTGTTGTTGTTGTTTTGTTGTTGCAGAGGACCAGTGATTTGTTAACAAGTCCTGGATCTAACCCGAGGGGATTTGCCAGGACATGGGATCATGCCTATGAGAAGAACTTGCAACTAGGAATGAGAAGGGGAGATGGTTAAAAAACGCAGTAGAGAATCTAGTGATCAGAGCTGAGTAAGTATAAATAGAAATTACTTCTGTTTTGCCCAGAAATCCTGAGGGTTTTCCCCTTCCAGATTGATTTGTTTGACTAGGTAAAAGAGGTCGCTGTCTGCCTCATATCTTACCTAGCCTTAATCATTGAATGGGTGTTGCCTCAGTCAAACTGAGACCTGTTAAAGACCAAAGCTCCTTCTACTTCCAGGGCCATCTCCAGTCATCCTGATTTATATCTTCTCACTGGACCCAGGTGGCTCCAGAGGAGAGATTGAGGCTGGTGACTGCACAGCCTTGCCTCGCTTAAATCCAGTTCACTTACAAGTCATGGCATCACCTCCTTGATATCATGGTCCTCTTGAGAACAGAGGACAAACAGCAACAAAGAACCTAGTAATCATCATTACATCCATAGCCCCTACTGCCTTTATTCTAGCTATTTCTACATTTGGCAAAGATTAAATTTAGTGACTTTTCAGCCCCTGATCCACACTTTGAAAATGGATGGCAATTAAGACTGATGGTGGTGATTTTAGAAAGAATGTGAGTCCTTAACTCTTATTTTAAAGACTTTGACTTTAAAAACAGCTGTCACCCAAATGAGTCAATTATGTGCCTTAATTGCTTCTGATATTTTGAATAAAAGTCTTTAAAATCTTTAAAAGATGCATACTCTGTGTATGTAGTGACTGGGTTTCATTAACAGGAGGAAAAATCTTGGGAGTGTCTAGTGGCCAGCCTTTTTGCCAAGTGTATTGGCTTTGGTCCTGATATTTTAAAAACCAAAACAAAAGAATTCCAATGCCAATCTCAGCAAACAAATAAGTGAGAAGTTTAGTGTGGAAGGTGATCTAGAGGTCAACCAGTCCACATCTACAGATGTAGAAATTGGGTCAGAGTGGAACTGGCCTCCCCAGGTGACTTAATAGTGACAAAAGTACCACTAAGATTCCAGGTTTCCCAACCTTCAGGCAAGTGCCTCCTCTCCCTACCTTGCTGTCCAATAAAGCTGTGCCTTTCTGACATACCTTTCACTATTAAGGAAGGTTATTCATTTTCACAAATAAATTAATAGAAAAGTGTTAGCTTTCTCTTCCCTAGTAGAATTGAAACTCATTGAAAGCAGACTTTTTAGTTGTTGTTTTGTGTATCACTAAGTGTCCAATAGTAACTTGGACATGGTAGATCTTTTAACATATACTTAATTTTTATGACACACCGCCCCCACCACACACACACACACACACACACACACACCTTCTCCTAATCCTTCCCTTCCTTCAAGATCTAACCTCAGGTGTGAAGCCTTCGCTGTTTCTGGGTCACACTTGGCACTCAAGTAACTCTTTCTTGCATCACAGTTGTTTGTCCCTATCCCTGCCTCCCTTGCCATGTTGGACTGTGAGCTCTTGAGAATTCCTTTTGTATCTCCATATCTTCATTCGTGTATAGGACTCAATATATGTCCAATTGAATCAATTGAAAAGTGTGAGCCATGTGTCTGGTCTGACCTGTTCAATGTGAATTTACCTCCTTCTCTATAAGAGTCTCTTCAATGACCTAGGACTCCTTCCCCCTTCCAGGTTTCACGGAGAGACAAAACAGAATATGAAAAGTAGAATTCATGACTGTTTGGGGGATCCAGAAATCCCTTCCCACAAAAGAATGATTTAAGGGGCAGAACAGAAGCCCAGGGAAACTGAGGCTACCAAGAGAACTCTGCCTCCCACCCCCAATGTGTCCCAGGTTCATTTACCTTGGAAGACATTGAAGGGTCACTTTATGTCTATGGATTTTCCCCATTTGTTTATTCCCTCTCTCTTCCTCTGCGATTGGTGAACCCAACAAGGCCCTAGAAAATCCCAAAGCATTTTGTGTCTGTTCTTTAAACACTCCAGAAGGAATGAGCACTTGGCACTGACTGGAAGATTTATTGGAATGTTCATTTTATTCCATAAATTTAAAATAAAATAAATTTTAAAAAAATTAAAAAGAAAGTATGGAGTAATGACATTGAACATGACCATGGAGAGGAAGAGGGAGTGGAAGAGGCTGTGCCAAGACTGCTTTGGAGACTGGTGTGGTACCCAAACCTGTGGGGACTCCAGACCAAGGGGCAGCCCTAGAGACTGGAAATGTTATTTATAGTCAAGAACTTGCTTCTCTTAAGTCCACAAACATTTATTCCATGCAAAGCCTCGGGCTTGGACAATTTACTTTGCAATATTCATCATCATCATGGTTTCCGTCATATTTCAGTGTTAACATGGTTCTTTCAATGTTATTTCCTACCTGATCGTTCATTATTTGGTATTTATTGCTCCCTCTCCTGCCTTTATGTGCTGGAGGGGACCAACACCTTCATGGAAGAGAGGCCACAGGACAACTATAATTTTTCCTTTCAGTAGCCAATTGAAAGGATTCCATTTACCACTACCATCGTCCCTTACACACACAGAACATGCCTTCTCCTTTAGGGAGGAGCACAGTCATTAAATAGAAAATTAATTGCTTCTACCAAGTCTTTCCAAACAAGTTCTCCATCAAGGAGATGGTTTTAGAAAGTACAGAAAATTGGGTGGCTAGGTGGCACAGTGAATAGAGGACCGGCCCTGGAGTCAGGAGGATCTGAGTTCAGATCTGAACACTTACTAGCCATGTGACCTTGGTCAAGTCACTTAACCCCAATTGCCCTGCCTTCCCCCCTCCAAAAAGAAAAAAAAGTAAAAAAAAAGTACAGAAAACTCAGTCAAAACCAAAAAGAACAAAACAAAACAAAAAGTTTCAACACTACTAGGTAAACCACTTGAACAAGTCACCTCACATTTCAGATCATCTGGATCTTTGTTTATAAAATTAAGATTATGATACAGGTATTACCTACTTCATGGAGTTATCATCATCTCCCTTTCCGTTTAGAGCCCAAAGGCTTAAACTTCAGCTCTTTAATCAAGAGTGATAGATCCTTCTCAGATAAGCTATCATAAGAGAGTAGAGGAAAAAAGCCCCAACTATTTTCCTTTCATAAACAAGGAGATGACTGTCAATTTCAAATCTTAACCCTAGGCAGCTTTTTATTTCCTCCAGAAGGACAGTCTTTACTTCTAGAGGACTGGCTCTTTCGGAACACAGAATAGTCAGTCAATGAAGCAGAACATGCAAGCATTGTCTTTGGACCTATGGTGTACAGGTTGAACTGCAGTCTGAAGTCCTGGACAACTATCTGACTTAGGGCTAGAAATTCCATATTCTGTCTCTCAACATCTTATAGGAATTCTATGCCCTCAAATTCCATTTTGGGAGAGTGAGGAGCACTGTTAAAGGAATTGCAAAAGAGCTGCCTGAGTTTCAAGGCCTGCTTATTTTGATTTATTATTTATTCATTTATCTACCTTATTTGTTAATTCATTTGTTTATTCTTCTATTTATCTATTCATTCACTTTGTTAACTTATTTTGCATCATTTATCTTCCTCCTCTTAAGATCCTTTGATCTCCTAAACAATTTAAAGTGAGGAGAAAAAGATTGGAAAGTCAGGTGGAGCTGAGATGAGATATTGTCTTCCTTTTAGTCCTTTGTTTCAAATTTCTGTCTTTACTATTTGTATGTGGACAGCAACAAACTTCCTAGGTTTTTAGCCACCCTATATAATAATGATTACTATTGTAATTATTAACATGATATTAAAGTTATAGACCCATACCTGCATCACCATGCTGAACAGATAGATAAACATCTCCTTTGAGAGGGAGGAGAAGGTCTCTTTCTCCTGATAAACATAGGTATTATCCCCATGACAGAGACATAACTAGGGTGGGGTGCCTTAGGCTTTGCCCCATAGTTCTAGATTTAGAGGGTGCCATTATTGGCACTTATAGTCCTCCGGCAAAATAGAAACTATAGAGATTAGCACTGAATTAACAAGTACAATCAGTAAAAATAAGAAGCTAACAGACAACAGACTGGAGTAAGTTAATTTCCCACTGGTGGGTGCAGCCAGACAACTGGCTCCATGTCGTTCTCCCAGGAAGAACTTAGAATTTAATGAAACTTCTGACACTTATTGGTCATGCCACCCTTATCAAGGTACTTAATGTCTCTGAGCCTCAGTCTCCTCTCCTATTAAATAATGGGTAGTAATATTACCTACCTCCCTACAGTGATTAAATGAGACAATGTATATGAATCAGTTTGCAAACCATAAAGCCCCTTGGCTCTTGCCCTTTATTCTGGACAATTGCAAAATCACAGTCCCCCTGTGACAAGTTTGATTGATGCCTTGGTTTTTAAATTTAAAGTTTTGATTGTGACATTTTATTTTTATGTTACTTATCCTTCCCAGGGCCTCCTCCCAGAATCATCCCACATAATGAAGACTAGAAACAGGGGTGGAGGGAAGGTCAGCAAAATTAGCAAACATCATGAAAACTTTGATGTTGCACCCAGCATCCTCAGCCACAACTCCCTGTTTAGGGAAAGAAACGGGGGGAAATGCCACATTTTGTCATTAACATTTCATAGCTTTTGCTTTCAGTTGGTTTGTTTTGGTTCTCTTCATTTAAATTGCTGCCATCTTTCGGCATATTGTTTTCTGCTTATTGTGTTTTACTTTATATTAAATCTTTTCATGCCTCTGTGTACTGATCATATCTCATAGCACAGTAATATTTCATGGCATTTGGGTTTTTGCATACTGGATAGATCATTGGACTGGGAATGAGGAAAGCCTAAGTTAGAATCCTGCTTCAGACACTAGCTGTGGATCCCTGGGCAAGTCATTTAATTTCATTTTCTTCATCTGTATGATAGGGTTGTTGTGAGAACATTTGTGCTTACTGCCTTTCCCCATACCAGTAGAAGACAGGGACTATTTATTTCACTTTTATCTTTAGATCTCCACAACACCTTATGTAGCACATAGTAGGACCTTAATACATACTTCTAATTGTTATCATCTTTTTTTCCCTCTAATAGCTAATGCCAGTTTTAGAGGGACTTTGCTCGTCACCACAGCTAAATGCTTTAATAGGAGGGGAATGCTCTCATGAGGCCTATGGTTGACAAAATCCCGTATAATCTTTGTGCTGGATTTGGTTTTTCTCATGACAGGGCTCCCTCATTCATGCTCTGATGACCCCGTGGTCCCCAGGTGATGGGATGGCATCCTCTGCTCTGCTTTTGTGGTAGGAGGACATTCAGTTTCCAATGGAATGTAACGCAACAAAGAGCAGCTGAAATGGACCATTTGAATCCTTTCCAATGTCAGGGAGACACTGGCAGGTTGGATCTCCCTGAATTGCTGCTAATTATAACTTTGCAGGGATTCTGGCTTCCTTTAACAAACATTAAGAAATTCAGTGTAAAGGTTAATGATTTACCCGTAATTGTACCGTTTCTGGGAGTAAAGCAATTAAGCCATTTTCAAATTCTGGATTGGAAAGGGAAATACCAGTCGACGTTATATTTTGTTATGTAATTGTGGTTGTGTGTAACTTTATTGGCATGTTATTGCTGGGGGCAGTTTGGCACTCTGTTCATCCTTCTCCCACCCCTCTCAGCCCATCTCTCTCCACCACCAAACTCTTGGCTATTGAAGTGAGACAATGTGAGCTTGGATCTGCTCACCACCAGAGCTCACTAAATTCAACCACAGATCAGCAAATACTTATCAAATACCTGTTATGTATAAGACAGAGCTGGCTTATAGTCTCAAAGAAACCCAACTCCACTCCAAAAGCAAACAAACAAAAACATACCATGACACACAATGCTGGGAACTGTGGAGCATTTATGGAATGTGAATGTAAGAATGTATGTTGTGTGTGTGATTGTGTGACAGTCTTAGAATGTGACTGTATGTGTGACAGTGAGTGAGAATACAAACACGTGTGAGGTGGTTTGTGAGTGTGTATGTGAGCATGTGTGAGTGTGTGTTATTGTGTGAAGGTGACAGTATGAGTGTGTGAGACCCTGGGCAAGTTCCTTAACTCATTGCCTTGGCAACTGTAAGACCACAATTGTGAGAACAGCTACTGGTCAGTTTTGTTACAGGGAAATCTGGACCAAAGCATGGAATATTGTGGAGAGAGGGCCTGGATCTGGGTCTTTGATTTCACTGGTATGGGAAGCTCCCAGTAAGGAAACCAAGAGATCACTTGGGGATCAATTGATGAAACTGATAGGCCAATCCTTTTGAGTTAAAGTCTTGAGAGCTGTCTGCATTTGTCATTTTCCCTTTTCTGTCAGGTTAGCCAGTCTGACAGGTATGAGGGGATCTCAAAGTTGTTTTAATTTACATTTATCTAACCAGTAGTTAAGAGTATTTTTTTATGAGACTACTGATAGCTTTGATTTTTTTTTCTTCTGAAAACTGCTGGTTCATATCCTTTGACCACTTATCAATGGGGGATGGCTCTTATTTTTTTATGAATTTGGCTCAGTTTCCAAAAATGTGAGAAACGAGGCCTTTATCTGAGGAACTCTCCCCCCTAGTTTCTTGTTTTCTTCCTAATTTTGGCTGCATTAGTTTTGTTTGTACAAAGGCTTTGTAATTTCATGTAATCATAATCCTGCATCATATTTCCAGTAATATCCTCTAGCTCTTGTTTGGTCATAAATTCTTCCCTTATTCATAGATCTGACAGGTAAATTTTTCTGTGGTCCCCTAATTTACTCATGGTATTACTTTTTATGTCAAAATCATGTAATCATTTTGAACTTTGTTATATGATGTGAGATGTTGCTCTATGCTTAGTTTCTGCCAAACTGCTTTCCATTTTCCCTAGCAATTTTTTGTTAGATATTGAGTTTTTACCCCAAAGACTTAGATCTTTGGGTTTATCAAACACTAGCTTACTATGGTCATTTACTACAGAATATTGTATACCTAATCTATCCTACTGATCAACAGCTCTATTTCTTAGCCAATATCAGATTGTTCTGATGATTTCAACTGTGTAACATTGTTTGAGATCTAATATGGCTAGGCTACCTTCCTTAACGTTTTTAAAAAATATTTTGGTCTTTAATAATTTGTTTCTTTACTTTTAGTTTACAAAATTCAATTCCACAATTCCTTGAGTTCAAATTTTCTCTCCCTCTCTCCCCTCTTCCCTGTCCCATGACAGCATACAATCAAGTATAGGATCTGAAAATACTTTCACATTAGACATTAGTCAGGTTATAAAGAAGGATTGTATCAGATGGAATGAACAATGGGAAAGAGGAAACTAAACCAAACAAAGAAAAGAAAGAGAGCAGGTAGTTTGCTTCAATCTGGATTCAAACTCAGTTCTTTCTAGTTCTTTCTCTGGATATAGACATCTCTCTTTCTCATGAGTCTTTAACATTTTTTTAATTGATTTCCTTGATATTCTTCCTTTTGACCTTTTGTCCTTCCAGATGAATTTTGTTATTATGTTTTCTAGCTTCATAAAATAATTATTTTGTAGTTTGATTGATATGGCTAATTGTTTAGATCTGGGCAGAGCCAAGATGGTGGAATAAAGACAGGGACTCACTTGAGCTCTCCCCTAAACTCCTCTAAATACCTTTTAAAATGACTCTAAACAAATTCTAAAGTTGCAGAACCCACAAAAAGATGGAGTGAAACAAATTTACAGCCCAAGATAACTTGGAATTTCAGCAAGAGAGGTCTAATCATTTAGATCTGTCTTTATTTGTGTGAAAAGTATTTTGTAATTGTGTTCATACAGACTTGGTTTTGTCTTGGCAGGTAGACTCCCAGGTATCTTATATTATCTGAAGTTATTTTAAATAGAATTTCTCTTTTTGTCATTTGTTGCTAAGTTTTGTTGATAGTATATAGAAATGCTGATGATTTATGTGGGTTTATTATGCAACTTTGCTGAAATTGTTTATTGTTTCAATGAGCTTTTTAGTTAATTCTCTAGGGTTCTATAAGTTTGCCATCATATCATTTGCAAAGAGTGATAGTTTTGTTTCTTCATTGTTTGTATTCCTTCAATTTCATTTTCTTGTCATAACTAGCAATGCAAAGGGGAACCTAGATGTTACAGACTGTCCCAAAGATCAAGAGAGCATAATTTGCAAACTGTATCACATAGTAATCAAAAATAGCATCCTGGTCATATGTGCTGACTCAGGGAAAGCAATCTAGGCTTTGCCATAAGGGTCTTTGGTCCTATGATATGTGAATCTCAGACAAGTCCCAGATACATCTGCATTAAGACCAGCAGAACACCCAATGGGGCTGATGGTTATCAGTCTATGCCCTAGATCCATTGAAATACTGAGGTCCATCATAGGCCACTATAATGAACTCACACAGCCTATAGGTAGTCATAGGATGCCCCTGGTACTCACTTAAGTCAGAATGGTGCCCCCAAGGCCCATTTGGCCAGGAATCAGAAGGCCCAGGTTCAGAGACCTTGAGCACTGGATATTGAATCTGAGGACTGGACTGGAGATTTCATTCTGTGACCTGTGATCTAAATGGTCATGAACAACTTGTCTTGCCTTTGTGGGCCTCAGTTTCCTCATCTGTAATGGGAGGCTCTCAGAGGAGAAGACTTCTAAGACAATTTGCAGCTCTAATGTGAGTCCTCTTATTTGCAAGACAATGTCTAGAACAGATTCCCTCCTGGAAACAATTAGCTCATGATTAGCGTCCCAGGAAACTCAGGAAAACCTATTTATAGAATCAAGCATCTTGAGATATAGAAGTCAAAAAGTCTAAGCCAGACCTGACTGAGACTCCCCCCAAACACCCTCATTTAACCCTCTCTGTATTTGAACTGCCATAGTAATGGACGAATGCTTTGTAAACTTCATCATTACAGAGATCACTGCTTCTTTGCAAAAACTTAATCTAAAGCCCAGAAGCATGATTTCCAAGATGTGAGGGCTGGATTGTCCCTCCCCTTCCCTGCCCTGTATCAGTCACAGCCAGCAGAACTCAAGCAGAATTCCCTGGTGTCCCAGGCAGTGGAGAGAGCCCAGCCCACATCTTGGGGAGGTGATGGGGCCAGATCCTTAGGAGGCCCAGGAGTGGGAGGCAGTATGCCACAGTAGATTAGTGCCAGAGCCTGGGGACTTGGGTTCAAGACTAGACAGATCTGTGACTAGACAGATCACTTTCCCATCTTCCAGATGATATTCCTTACACAGGGTGCTATAATGGGTAGAGACTTGAGTCAGGAAGGCTTAACTTCCACCTTTCTCACTTACAAGGTAGCTCACCATAAACAAGTCACTCAAGTTCTTTGAAAAGACAACTTTCTAAGGCCCTAAGAAGGGTTGTGCTCTGCATCAGGAGAAAAGGGGGACCCATATGGGGAGTTCTGGTTAGTTAGTCTCAAGCCACAGTAGTGGCTGGGAGAAATGGTCCTGGAGAGGGGTAGAAGGAAGGGGAACTTCTATGTTGACATGGTAGGTGAGGGGGAAATCCCCTATAGGGTTTCTGTTCAGAAGCAAAAGGAATCTGGAATTCAGGTATTCAATAGTCCATGAGTATTAATGAGCACAGACTCATTTTAGGGAAATTATTGGTATCTTATTTTGGAGGAGCAATATAAGATAAGGGAAGCCTGAGTCATGAAGACTGACTGTCAGTGACACATATTAGCTCAGTGCCCGCAGGCAAGTCTAAGAGGGCAAATGGCAAAGAAAAGTTTGATTTCCTTTGGCAGAAGGAGTTTCCTCAGAACTCCCTATATGGATGAAATCACAGGCATGGTCAAAACAAACAAAAAACGTATTTTTGCATCAACTTCATTTCTAAACGTATCCCTCTCCCCTCCCCCTACCCAGGGAATAAGAGGAGGAACAAGGAATAAAAGAGAAAATTACCAATGCCTCAGCCAAACCCAGAGTCACATTTTAAATGATAGCAGAACAATGTCAGCGCCAAGGACAGCTCTGGACTTATTTGCTGGATGAATAGTTGAACAGTATTTTACTGAGTGATTCGAATGCTGACAACTCACTCTCTGGGAGGCAGTGGAGAGTGGAGAGAGAGAGAGAGCTGTCTCAGACTGAGAAAGACCTGGGTTCAATCCTTGCTCCAGACACATATCCTCTCTATGCTCTGTAAAGAAAACTTTCAAAGTATAAATCTCTCAGAGAATGTGCCTACCTGCATTAGTAGAGGGAGTTCCCTATCCTAATGAAATCAGAGGTCTAGTCTCTATCCATAAGCAATACTATCTTATAAAGCCAAGACCTGATCACACATGCTTGCTTTGTTATACATTATCTAGTTTTTCTATGTTATGAATACTCAGATAACACTGAGGAGTTTGTAGCTGGGCTGGCAAGCAAGGAATGAAGCTAGACCTAGGATAGGATGCCTGAGCCTTTGCCCCAGGTGCCAACATTGAGAAGATACAAACAACCTTCAGTAGTAACAATTGAGTTCAGCCCCTGGTTCACCAGAAGTTAGTTAAAATAGGAAGCCTCCAAATGGGGAAGCTCTAGCCCCATTCCCCCAGCTCCTCCCTGGCCAGGTTCCTCCCCACTCTCCTCCAGTCCTCATCTCTGGCCCAGAAGTGCTCCTGGTGTACAGGACCTCTGTCGTTGCTCTCCTCTCTCCCATATCTGAACTGGGGGCATGTTTTCTATAGCTTGCCCTGGTCATGGTTTTTCTTACCATTAGTTCTGGACCATTGATGCTGCTTTGCATCTCTTTGATTCATCTTTAGGAGAGTCTCCATCCCAATCACCATAAGAATTATCCCAAAGATTCCTTACACCACCACCCCCCAACCCCTCAGCTCCACCTTAGCCTTTCAGTAGATATACTCATTCCCTACTTTAGGCCCATGAGCAGCTAGATGGCAGAGTAGATAGAGCTCTGGACCTAAAATCAGTAACACTCATCTTCCTGAATTCAAATGTGGCCTCAGACACTTACTGTCGGTGTGACCCTGGGTAAGTCACTTAACCCTCTTTGCCTCAATTTCCTCATATATAAAATGAGCTGGAGAAGGAAATGGCAAACTGCTCCAGTATCTGTGCCAAGAAAACTCCAAGGCAGGTCACAAAATAATCAGACATGACTGAAATGACTGAACAACAACTCAGACTAAAGTGTAGAAAGGGAAACTGAGTCAATCCAATCCAACCTACACCTAAATGAGAATCTTGTTATATCATATCCACCAAGAAGGCATTGAGTCTTTCCTTGAAGATCTCCAGTGAGAGGGACCACACCACCTCCTGAGGAATCCCAATGAACTTTTGGTTAGCATCTAACATTAAGCAAGTTTATCTGCATCAAATTCAAATTTTCCTCTTTTCAACTCCCACGGATCATTCCTCGTTCATCCTCCTTGGGTCAAGTCAATGAAGTCAGTCCTGAAGATTTCTCCCTGAGGAGTTCAGCAGACTAGGAAAGACTTGAAAATCATCTTGGAAGCTGAGTGAGTGATAGCTTAGAGATTGAGGCTGTGAGACCACTTAGAAGGTAATGCAGATGAGAGGTGATGAAGCACTCAACCAAGATGTGGCTGGATGAGTAGAGAGAATATGTGTGTGTGTGTGTATACATGCATGCATATGTACATGTAAGTTATGTATAAATAGATGCTATGAAAGTAGAAATGAAAAGATTTGGCAATGAATTGGCCATGTAGGGTGGGGGAGAGTAAGGAAACTCAGATGACAGCAAGGTTGTCAACCTAGGTGAGTAGGAAGATGGACACATAAGGAAATAGAGAAGAAGGAAGGGTTTAGAGGGAAAGGATAATGAGTTCTGTCTTGGACATGTTGAATTCTAATATCTGTGGAACATCTAGTTCAAGGCATCTTAAAAGGCAGATTGTCTTGTGGGATTGGAGTTCAGAGAAAAAGTAGATATAGATATGGGAATCATGTACATCAAGATAATTGGACCCATGGGAACTGAGGAGGTCACCAAATGAGATAGTGTAGGTAGAAAAGAAATGAGGATTCACATGGGCAAGAACCTTGGGGGCCACCCCTGCAAAGTTGGTGTGAAAGGAATGAAAACCGAGCCAAAGAAACTGAAAAGTGATCAGACAGGTAGGAGAACCATGGGAGAACAATGGCTCAAAAGCCTTGAAATGACAAAGTATCCAGGATGAAAAGCAAACCACAGTGTCAACTGCTGCAGAGAGGTAAAGAAGACTGAGTGAGGAGTGATAAAAGGTTTAGCCATTAAGACCTGATTAGTAATTTTGGAGTGAGCAATTTCAGTTGAATGATGAAGTCAGAATCAGACTATGGAATGGTTAGAAGACTGAGAGGAGAGGAAATGGAGGGACCAATTGTAGGTGGTTTTCTCCGGGAATTTTTCTGAAGACAGAAGACTTTGGTGAGGAGGATGAGGGAAGGCACCTTCACATATTTGAAGGACTATCCTGTGGAAGGGAGATTAAACTTGTTTTGCTATGTCACCCATTAGACCTATCCAAAATCGGATAGAGCTTGGGAGATAGTAGATTTCCCTTCACTGCAATAAGTTCACAAGTGTACAACAAGGAAAGTTAGGGGACTGAGGCCCATGCTCTATAAAGATCAGTTGGGGGACACAGGGCCATTTAACCTGGTTCAGAGAAGGTGAAGGGACTCTTCACTGCAGACTTCAAACTTTTGAGGCACTGTCATATGGAAGAGACGAAACTCGTTTTCCTTGGGCAAAGAGGATAGAAGTAGCAACAATAGGGAAAAAGAGTAGAGAAGTCAATTTTGACTCAAAGCAAGAAAAATTTCCTGACAATTACCCATTAGAGCCATCTGAAAGTCTAGCAAGCTCCTTTGCATGAGATGCCTCCCTCATTGATACTTTTTCCAGCAGAAGGCAAACCATTTCCATTAATAAGATTAATGATGGGATTCTTGGTCGGGTGCAGTTTGGACTAGTTGGTATCTAAGGACCTTTCGAACTCTGAGATGCTGTGTTCTTGGCTTGGGATCAGAAATGGATCACTTTGGCTCACTGTAGTCAATCCAAACACCCCAGCACCCCAGAGGCTCAAGAGAGGCTCCAAGTTTCAGGGGACCTGTTTGTGGCTCTATGTAGACTAGTCTCTAGGTAAAGCAATGGGCGACTCTACCATTATCTAGCTCTGAAGAGACTTGCAGGAAGGTCTTCAGCTCTATATCTCTGTTGCCATGACACTGGGGCCCGGTCAAACTAAGTGATTCTAGGGTGGCTACTTGGCTTTCTTCTTGTAGATCATGGCTCCTCCTTTCACTACTGTTACCAATGACCAACATACAATAGAAGATATCTCTCCAAATGGAAGGTTGGTCACCCAACCAGACAGAATTAGTCCAATGGCAAAATGTGTCACCAGAGTGCTTTTAATTTAATTCAATGAGTATTTGTTGAATACTATCCTAGGAGCCGGGGGTACAGAGACAAAAAAATAAACATTTACTGCCCTCAAAAAGCTTACATTCCTTTCTGGGAGGTGGCAGACAATATGTATACTCACTTAGCCAGTATGATGCCTTGAGGCAGTAGGATTCCCATTCCCCTTTAGCTTGATGCTACCCTACAGGCACCAAGTGCCTTCATACTGCCACATAGTAGTCCCCAAATCCACTCTATGACACTCCATCCATGACCTAGGCTCCATTATGGGTCTCTTCTTTTTCTTTCCCATCAAAATTTCTGCCTTCTTTCCTGCTCCCTCAAGACCCTGTTCTGCTCTTTGGAGATTAGATCAACTAATTTGTGCTAGTAGTGAATGACAGTTTAATGCACTGTCTTCAAAGAATTATTTTAGTATGGGCTTTCCATGCCTTCATTCAAAGTGATGGCTATGATAGAGCAGAAAGAGCAAAAAGCACTAGATTTGAGAATCAGAGACTCTAGGCCTAAATCCTTCTTCTGCAACTTATTGGCCAAGTGATCTTGGGCAATTCATTTAGAATCATAGATTCAGAGCTGAAAGGGACCTTAAAAGTCATTTAATTAGGGGAGCAAAGATGACATATTAGGAGCAATGACCCAGCTGAACTCTCCCAACATTCTCCTCAAAAAAACTTTAAATAATATATCAAATCAAATTTTGGAGCAGAAGATCCAGCAAAAGGTTGGGGTGAGGCATTTTTCCAGCCTACAAAAATTTAAGAGGTTAGCAGGAGAAGTCTGGGACACTGGGGTAGAGACATATCTGGAGCCCATACGTGTGATGGCAGCAACAGCATCCACAGCAGCTTTGGGAGCTCAGGGCCAGTAAAGGGATGGATGACTGGTTAGAAAGAGATTATAGGGACCCATTGCCAGCACTGGGTATAGCTGTGGCTTATTGACAATTCTATTGTCCATATGCGATTTTGTGTCACAGTTCTAGGATAAAGAAGAGCACTGGTCATTTTTGTAACCCGGGCTGTTGAGGCCCCATGGCGTGTGGGAGCCGTGTGTCCGCCGGCGGCCACCAAATGGACCGCGGAGCGAGCCGCGTGCCATGAAGCCAGAATTCAGCCCCCGAGGGGGTGGTCGGGGTGGGTTCGGAGGTCGTGGAAGAGGTGGTGACCGAGGGGGCCGAGGAGGCTTTGGGGGACGTAGCCGTGGTGGCTTTGGAGATCGTGGGGGCCGAGGAGGTGGCCGAGGAGGGTTTCAGTCACCTGGCGGTAGGGGCAGAGGCACCCCCCGGGGCAGAGGCCGGGGTGGTAGAGGAGGTTTCCAAGGAGGAAAGAAGGTCACTGTGGAGCCTCATCGATATGAGGGAGTTTTTATTTGTCGAGGAAAGGAGGATGCCCTGGTCACAAAGAACATGGTTCCCGGGGAGTCAGTCTATGGTGAAAAGAGAATCACTGTGGAGGATGGTGAGGGGAAGTTGGAGTACCAAGCCTGGAACCCCTTCTGATCAAAGCTGGCTGCAGCCATCCTGGGTGGAGTGGATCAGATCCACATCCGACCTGGGGCCAAAGTACTCTACTTAGGAGCAGCATCAGGCACTACTGTCTCGCATGTCTCTGACATCGTGGGTCCCGAAGGTCTGGTCTACGATGTCGAATTTTCTCATCGATCTGGCCGAGATCTCATCAACGTGGCCAAGAAGAGGATAAACATCATTCCCGTCGTTGAAGATGCACGACATCCCCACAAATACCAAATGCTCATTGGGATGGTGGATGTGATTTTTGCTGATGTGGCCCAGCCAGAGCAGTCCCGAATTGTGGCTCTCAATGCACACAACTTCCTGCGCAACGGTGGACACTTTGTGATCTCCATTAAGGCCAACTGCATAGACTCCACAGCCTCCCCAGAAGCCGTGTTTGCCTCAGAAGTCAAGAAAATGCAGCAGGAAAACATGAAGCCCCAGGAACAGCTCACCTTGGAGCCTTATGAGTGAGATCATGCTGTGGTGGTGGGCGTCCACAGGCCTCCCCCCAAACAAAAGGAAGTAGCTGCCAAGTAGCTGTCGCTGCCCCACCCAACCCCCCCTTCTTTTCTACTCTAGCTGTTTTGTGTGAGATCTTTGTATTTTCTATTAAAAGGTGTGACCCCCCCCCCCAAAAAAAAAAAAGAAGAGCATTGGTCATTGGTCATAAGGGAACAGGGGCCCTGGTCGCACTACCAAAGCAGAGAGGAGCACTAGTGCTTATGGCTTCAGGTAACCTGGGGCCTTCCCTAAGTAAAGTCTAGAACATTGATCATATTTCTCCCAGGATCACACCACCTTGGAAGCACCAAAAACTTGCAGACCCCAAAAACTAGCTCTGAAAACAGTAGCACAAAAAAGCCTAAAGTTTGACAGAGTGCCTCCCCACCCCAAGGTGAGCAGAGCCCAACTTTGACATAAAGTTCAAAGTCAAGAAATAAGCTGGGAAAGTGAGCAAACAACAACAAGACTTTGATCATAAAAAGCTATTATGGTGGCAAGGAAGACCAAGACATAAAGTCAGGAGAAGACAACAATGTTAAAACAGCTACAAACAAAGCATCAAAGTAAAATACTAATTGGACCCAAACCCCAAAAGAATTCCTGGAAGAGTTCAAGAAAGTGACAAGAGTGGTAGAAGAAAAATTGGGAAAAAGACATGAGAGTGATGCAAAAAAAAAATTATGAATAGAGAATTAATAGCTTGGGGAAAGAGGTACAAAAATAGTGAAAAAAATACCTTAAAAAAAACAGAATTGAACTAATGGTAAAAGAGGCACAAAAATCCACTGCAGATAACTCCTTAAAAATAAGAATTGGTCAAATAGAAGAGGAGGTACAAAAATTCACCAACAAAAATAATTCTTTAAAAATTTAAATTGAGGGCGGAGCCAAGATGGTGGAGTAGAAACAGCTCATCCAAGCCACTCTGCCCCCAGATTTCCCCCAAACTATGCAAAAGGGGACTCTGAGCAACTTCTGGAGCCCCAGCACCCACAGAACGACACAGAGATGCTAACCTCCTGCTGAGGACAGCCCAGCAGCCCTGCAGGAAGGAGCAGCTCAGCACTCTAGGAGCCGGCAGCAAGCAGTGTGCAGAGCGCGGGAAGCTGAGCCAAGCCAAGCGGAGCCCAGGTCACCGTGAACCGAGGTTTTAGCCCCAGGGTGGCAGGGCCAGCAGCCGGCTGGAGGGACCCCAGAACACCAGCAGCTGTGGCGACTCCAGAATTATCAACATAGACATGCCTAGGACAAAGGGAGAGGTTAGTGCCCTATGGACTTTGGGACCAGTATTTGGGGAATGCGTGGCTCCCTCCCCTGGGGGCTAGAAGCTGCTGAGGAGACACGCCATTTTGTAGTTTTCAGAGGCAGCTCCAGCTCCTGGCCTGTGAACTGTAGGGAGATACAGCGATCAGTCTTGTGGGGTAATTGCTCTTGCTTTAACCTCCCTGGATCTGGATTGTGATCTGGGGTGGAAGTTGTGGGTGGATTTACAGCTTGCCAGAAATGGAAGTTGCCCTCCCACATGTTCGGGACAAAAATTCCTCTATCTGTCGGCAAAGACATACTGTGGCAACAAGCCCAAAAGTCAAATAATTAAGTGGCAACATGCCAAGTCAAAGGAAACAGAAAAATGCAACCCTAGACTCCTATTTTGGGGGCATAGAGCGGGAAAAGGACTGTGAGGTCAGAAGTCCTGCTCCAAAAGCCCCAGGGGAAAACATGAGTGGGTTGCAGGCCATAGAGGACCTTAAGAAGGACTTTAAAAATCAAATAAGAGAAGTGGAGGAAAAATTGGAAAGAGAAATGAGAAGGATGCAGAAAAAGTATGAAATGAGGGTCAACAGCCTGACTGAGGAAAACAACACCTTAAAAAATAGACTAACTCAAATGGCAAAGGAGGCCCAAAAGGGCAATGAGGAGAAGAATGCCTTAAAAAGTCGAATTTGCCAGATGGAAAAAGAATCTCAAAAGTTCACTGAGGAGATTCATTCCTTCAGAGTTAGACTGGAGCAAATGGAAGCTAATGACTTTATGAGAAATCAAGATGCTGTTAAGCAGATCCAAACAAATGAAAGAGTAGAAGGTAATGTGAAATATCTCATGGGAAAAACCACTGACCTGGAAAATAGATCCAGGAGAGACAATTTAAAAATTATTGGACTACCTGAAAGCCATGATCAAAGAAAGAACCTAGAAATCACCCTTCAAGAAATTCTCGAGGAAAATTGCCCTGATGTTTTAGATCCAGAGGGCAAAATAAAGGTTGAAAGAATCCACAGATCACCTCCTGAAAAAAGATCCCAAAAAGAAAACTCCCAGGAATATTATAGCCAGGTTCTAGAATCCCCAGATCCAGGAGAAAATACTACAAGCAGCCAGGAAGAAACAATTTCAATATTGTGGAAACGCAATCAAAATAGCCCAGGACCTGGCAGCTTCTACACTGAGGGATAGAAGGGCATGGAATATGATATTCCAGAGGGCAAAAGGGCTGGGAATGAACCCAAGGGTCACCTAACCAGCAAAACTGAGTATTTTGTTTCAGGGGAAAATATGGTCATTCAGTGGAATAGAGGGCTTTCAAGCATTCTTGAGGAAAAAACCAGAATTGAATAGAAAATTTGACATCCAGACACAAGAAGCAAGAGACACCTGAGAAGGTAATCAGGGAAAAGAAATCAAAAGGAACTTATCAAAGTTGAACTATTTACATTCCTATATGGAAAAACAATAACTGTGACTGATAATATCTTTCTCACTATGAAAATAATGGAAGAAGGGTGTGTGGTCATATGAATACATATGTGAATGTGTGTGTATATGGTTACAGTTATATATGGATAGAGGGCATAGGTTGAATTTGTTGGGAAGGGAGAATACTCAAGGGATGAAATTATGAGGTGAGAGAGGAAAGTGGCAAGAGGAGATGGGGAGAGACAGGGTAGGGTAAACTATCTCATGTAGAAGAAGCAAGGGGAAGTGGTTGCAAGGGAGGGGGAGAATAGGAAGGCAAAAAAGGCAAAACCACATTATCATTGAATTTGGTTCAGGGAGAGAATGACATACATACTAAATGGGATATCTCAACCTACAGCAGAATAGGGGGAAGGGGGATGAGAGGAGGGATGATGGATGGGAGGGCATCCTTGGGGGAGGGGAGGTTGGAAGTACCCACTATAGAAGAGGGACAGGATCATGTAGGGAATGGACCAGGTGGGGGGTGGGATGAGTGGGAGGGAATTATAAGCAGCCTTGTACAATATATCTACTATGATAATGTTTTGCATAGCTAGACATGTACAACATATACTGAATTACTTATCTCCCCAGAGGGAATGGGTGACAAAGGAGGAAGGAAATGGATCTGAAATTCGAGGTCTTAACATTAAATGTTTCAAATATATATAAATACTATTATTAATACTCTTTTGCTTGTAATAGGGAGATAAGATGTGCAGGCATTGGGACACAAAGATTCACCTTCCTCTAATGGAAAAGTCGAAGGGGGTATGGGAGAAGGTATGGGAGAGAGCAGATTGGAGGAAGCGATATCTTGCAGGACTGCTATTCTGGGAGGGTGGGTAGGGGAAAAACGGGGGGGAAATGATTGTAACTCAAAATCTGTCGGAAATGAATGATGTAAAACAGAAGTTAATAAAGCATTTGTTTAAAAAAATTTAAATTGAGCAAATGGAAATTGATGACTTCACAAGACATAAAAAAATAATGAGATAAAGTCAAAAGAATGGAGAAAAAAAAGAAAATGTGAGCTATCTCATTAGAAAAACAACTGACCTTGAAAATAGATTGAGGAGAGAAAACTTAAGAATTATTGGACTGCCTGAAGGCCATGATCAAAGAAAGAGCCTAGAGATCATTTTTCAAGAAATTATCAAGGAAAACCTGCCCTTATATTTTAGATCCAGAGGATAAAATAAAAATTGAAAGAATCCATTGATTATCTCCTGAAAGAGATCCTTAAATGAAAACTTCCAAGAATATTGTTGCCAAATTCCAGAGCTCCCAGGTCAAAGAGAAAACACTTGAAGAAGAGAGAGAGAGAAAAAAACACAATTCAAATACTATGGAACTACAAACAGGATCACACAAGCTATTGTGGCTTCCACATTAAAGGAATGAAGGGCTCAGAATGTGGTATTCCAGAAGGCAAAGGAGCCAGAATTACAACCAAGAATAATCTGCCCAGAAAACTGAATGTAATATTTCAGGGGGGAAATGAATATACAATGAAATAAAGGACTTTCAAGCACTCCTGATGAAAAGACCAGAAATGAATAAAAAAATTGACATTAAAACATAAGACACAAGAGAAGCATAAAATAGTTAAACATGAAAGAGTAATCATAAAAGACACAATAAATTTAAACTGCTTATAATCCTATATGGGAAGATGATACATGTAATTTCTAAGAACTTTTTCATTATAGGGCAGTTAAAAGGAGTTTACATAGACAGATAATATGGATGTGAGTTGATTATGTTGGAATGATCTCCATAAAAAGTGAAAGAGTGAGAAAGAGAGATGCCCTAGGAGAAAGGGAAAGGAAGAGGTAGAAAGCAGAAAATTTTCTCATGTAAAATGGGTGCTCAAGGAAAAGCTTTTACAATAAAGGGAGAAATGAGGGGTAACAGACAATGCTTGAATCTCACTCTCATGGGAATTGGTTCAAATAGGAAGGAATACACACACACACATACACACACACACACACACACACACACACACACACACACACACAGACTCAGTACTATACAGAAATGTAACTTACCCAATAGGGAAATAGGAGGGGATGGCAATAAGAGAAAGTGAAGGGGGTGGGGAATGATAAAAGGGAAGATTGATATAGGAAGGCAGTGATTAAAGCAAAAGAGACTTTTGAAGAGGGGCAGAAAAATAAAAAGAGAAAAGAAGAAAATGGGATGGAGGGCGGCTAGGTGGTGCAGTGAATAGAGCGCCGGCCCTGGAATCAGAAGGACCTGAGTTCAGAGCTGGCCTCCGACACTTAATCCACACAAACAAAAACCTAGCCGTGTAACCTTGGGCAAGTTACTTAACCCCAATTGCCCTAAAGGGCGGCTAGGTGGCGCAGTGAGTAAGAGCGCCGGCCTCGGAGTTTGGATGACCCGAGATCAGATCCAGCCTCAGAAAATGAGCACCCACGCATAAATAATGACTAGCCGTGTAACCTTGAGCAAGTTACTTAACCCCAATTGCTTTAAAAAAAAAAAAAGAAAGAAAATGGGATGGAGGAAAATACACAGTAATCATAACTGTGAATGCGAATGAGATTAAGTTCACCTATAAAACAGAAACAGATACTAGAATGGATTAGAAAACAGAATCCAACGATATGTTTTTTGTTTGTTTGTTTTTTAGGAGACAAGCTTGAAACAGAAAGATATGCATGGAGTTACAATAAAGAAATAGAGCAGAATTTAATATGCTTCAACTCAGGCAAGAAATAAAAAAGCAAAGGTGGCATTCATGATCTTAGACAAAGCCAATGCAAAAATAGACCCAATTAAAAGAGGTAATCAGGGAAACATCATTTTGCTTTAAAAAAAAAAAAGTACCCTAGACACTGAAATAATATAAGAAATGTAAAAAAAAGTTTTTACAGCAAGTTTCTCTGATTAAGTGCTCATTTCTGAGATACATACTGTATAGAACTGAATCAAATTTATAAAAATCAGAGCCACTCCCCAATTCATAAATGGTCAAAGGATATAAACAAGCAATTTTCAGAAGAAGGAATTAAAGCTATCTGTAGTCATATGCAAATTAAACCAACTCTGAGGTACCATTTCATACCCTTCAGAAATGACAAATGCTGGAGGGGATGAAGGAAAAATAAGTACATTAATGAACTACTGGTGGAGTAGTGAATTGGTCCAAGCATTCTGAAGAACAGTTTGGAACCAGTTCCAAAGGGCTAAAAAACTGGATATACCCTTTGACTCAGTAATACCACTTCTGGGTGTGTATCCCAAAGAGATCAAAAGAAAAGGAAAAGGAAAATATGTACAAACATATTTATAGCAGCTCTTTTTGTGGTGGAAAGGAATTGGAAATCAAGTGGATGCTCCTCAAGTGGAGAACGGCTGAACAGGTTGTGGCATTTGATTGTGCTGAAGGAAATGACAAGGGGGATTGGTTTCAGAAAAACATGGCAAGACCTTTATGAACTGATTTGAAGATATGTAATAAGAACTGAGAGAACAGCATGCACAGTAACAGCAACATTGTGATGATGATCAACTGTGAAAGACTTGGCTACTCTCTCAGTACAATGATCCAAAGACAATGCCAAAGAGCTCATAATGAAAAAATGCTATCCTCCTCCAGAGAGAGAGAAAGAGAGAGAGAGAGAGAGAGAGAGAGAGAGAGAGAGAGAGAGAGAGAGAGAGAGATCTGATGAACCCAGAGTGCAACCTGAAGTATAATCTCCCCATTTTCCTTATTTTTCTTGCTTCCTTTTTGAAATATGACTAATATGGAAATGTTTTGCATGATTTCACATGTGTAATTGATATATTTTGTCTTCTTGGTGGTTATGGGAGGGGGTGGGAGGAAGGGAGAGAATTTGGAACTCAAAATTTAAAAAGAAAAATCTTAAAATGTTAAAGAACATTAAAAATCAATAATAAATGGAAAAATATTTAAAGAACTCATTTAATGCAGATTTTATGACTTTGATAGATGAGGAAACTCATTTCACAGATGAGCAAAGAGGTTATATGACCTACCGAAGTCTCTCAGACAGAGTTGTGTTTTGAATCCAAGCTGTCTGACTCTAAATTTGTTATTACCCCCAACCATGCTGCCCCCTTCTTACCTCCCAGCTTAGATGAGTGGCTACAAGTCCTTTTGGTGTTCCTCAGATTAGACTCCAGAAATGGCAACCCACTCCACTTACTGTGAGCTTTGCCCAGCTGTGTCAAAAGCAGGGGTCACACCCATGGAACTACAAGGGATCTCTGACATCTCTGACATCTCTGACATCCCATCCCATGAAGGGAAATGGATCAGGCTGTTTGGTCCACCCTCTTTCCAGGGCTTCTCCCCCCCTGCCTTTCAGCCTGCAGCCTAATATTGCTGGCTGGCTTATGTTATTTACAATGCTTCATAGCACACAGGCAAATGTAAAATACTGTACAATTTGTAAGAATAATGAAGCTTGAGGAGCAGAAGGGTGTTCTCTGGCCTGCTCCTACTAAATCTTATCTGAGGGGTCACAAGAGACTGCTAACACAGCAGAGAAGCCCAGAGCCCCTTCCACTGTAGGAAGCTCATTAGCCAAGTAAATGTACTATGAAAATGGATGGCAGAAGAGTCAAGCACAGGTGTTGGAGTCATTTCAGTCACTACATCTCAACTGTTTTAGTCATTATTTGCCTAAACAGCTAAAATATGCACCATTCTATGAAGAGCTCTTCAGTAGATGCGGATTTTTTTTTTTTTTGGTTCATAGACACATCTTAAGTAATATAGTTTGGCAGCTTGTTTTAGTAAAAATTTGCTGACCTTTGAGTGAGGGGAATTGTTTGTTGTTCAGTCATTTTCAGTCATGTCTGACTCCATTTGGGGTTTTCTTGGCAAAGATACTGGAATGATTTGACATTTCCTTCTCCTGCTCATTTTATGGAGCACATGGGTTAAGTGAGTTGCCTAACATCACACAGTTAGTAAGTGTCTGAGGCTGGATTTGAACTCAGGTCTTCCTGACTCCAAGTCTGGTGCTCTTTCCACTGTGCCACCTGAGTCTAAATCCTACCTTAGGCATTTACTTTGTGACTGTGAGCAAGTCAGTTATCCTGTTTGAGTCTCCTTTTCCTTATTCATAAAATGAGGAGGTGGAACTTGATGGCCTCTAAGGACCTTTCTAACTTTAAGGCTAGGATCAATCCTGAGAACTGGATTCAAATCCCATCTTTACCATTTATTAGCTGTGCAGTCTCAGGCAAGTCAACCTCCAAGCCCCCAATTTCTTTATCTGCAAAAATGAGTATTAAAATACCTATAGTCCAAATATCCTAGCATTGTCTTGAGGATCATGTAAGGTCATGCAAATGAAATACTGGGAAAACCTATATACAAGTCAACTGATTTTCTGTAGAGTTGAGGCTGATTGGAGGAGAACATGAATGTTGTACTGGTATCAGGATACTTCAATAGATGTGTGACTTCCCTGAAGACAGCAGCCCTTCCACAAATGTATATTGCAATCTGCCTTTATGTTCTCATCCCTGAAGATACTTGTCCATACCTGAATATGTGGGATAACTGAGGAAAAGCATCAACAAGTTAGAACCTGTCCACAGGGGTGACTAGGATAGTAAGGACATTGGAGAGCAGTCAATAAATAAATATTTATAAGTAATGACTTTATGTCAGAAGCAGTTGAAAGGTCTGGGGATGTTTAGCCCAGAGAACTCCTGACATGCAAACTCTAGTCTAGCCTATGAATTAGTAGCTTCATCCTAAAGCATTGCCTGAGACTCAGAGAGCTTATGTAATTTGCCCAGGATCACAAGAGTGTTTTTATCAGGATTCAAATACAGATCTTCCTGATTCCAAGTGCAACAGAATTTGAGAAATTGAAGGGACTTCAGTGAATACATAGTTCAACCCACACCCAGAAGGAATCTTAGTGTAGATTACTGAGGAGTAATCATCCAGCCTGTTCTTGAAGACCTCAAATGAGGATGAACCCACCACCTCCCAAGGCAGCCTATTCATTCCCCTTTGGGACAACTCTAATCACATCAAGTGAAAGTATGTCTCCATCTCCTTCCTTGGCCATCTTCAAGCATGAACTGGACCATCACTCCTCAGGTCTGTCACATCACACATTCCTTTCAGGGTTGAACTACATAGTCATTAAATTCTGTGAATCTCTGATTTTCCTCCCCACGACCAGTAGTGAATGGCAGTGAGTCAAGCAACATTAGACATTACGGTACCTGCAGAATTAAATCTATCAACCTGAGGGCAATGGCAGTGATGAGGTGCTTGGTGGATGTGAACAAGCTATATGGGGGGGGGGGGGATCCCAGGAATTTTGAAGAGTAGGAGTAAAAGAGAATTATCAGGAAAATGTATGAGCAAGAAACAAGGTAGGCTGTTAATGTAGCGGGAGGGAGGGTTGAAAATTACATTCAACAGGATCTGGCCTTGAACTCTAGTTCTGACACTCACTGCCTTTGCCACCTGGGGCATATTATATTTTCTCCCTGAGCTTCAGTTCCTTCATGGGGTTGGGCCAGATGGCATTGACATTCCCTTTCAACCTGAAGTCTATGAACCTTATAACTTGTGCATGACCTTCTTTTGTGGCATCTTAGTGGCCACTCATTGCAGAGTACCACCGTTATCTTCAATCACTTTTCATTCTAGATGACTTTTGTGTCCCATGCCTCACTTAAATCCTTTTCATGCACAAGTCAAGACATCATCCTTGCAATGTCATTGGCCCTCTTCAAGAGCAAAGGATGAACAGCAACAACAGAACTCTGTCAAGGACATAGTTACTACCCTTGTGACACAGTCACCACTGCCCTACCCTATGGTGTGCTCTGTGCCTAAGGATTTAAGAAACTTACAGTCCAAGCCAGAGCCTCACACAGCCCTCACATAGCTCACAGAGACACCAAGAAAGCCTCCCAGTAACCAGATTCTCCTGAGATGTACAGCTTTACCACAAATAGGTCTTACTTGGCTCTCTTTCTCAGCACTCTCAGCTCTGTAATCACAGCCTAAGAGGCAGTTTAGAGACCACTGGATCTGGCATTGGTCAAATCTGCTGTTTTTATATGCTGCCTATGGGCAGCCTCTGAATAGAAGATTGGCTAATGTCCTTGCTAGGACAACTGACAACCATTTCTGGTTGGGCAAGAAGGCTCCCATCTGCCCTGTTTCCCAATAGGACAGCATGCCTTTCACACATTGACTTGTCCCAAATTTCATTTTTTATGACACTCTAATGGTAAAACTCATCCTTTTCAATTTAGAGCATATTCAACAGATGTATGATAATATTTGCAATGCTCTTACATATACATAATATTTCATTTTTGGTGGTAAATCTAAGAAAATGTGAATCTGGCCCTTTTAATTTTAACTATCCTATGAAAAGATCTTAGTTAAAGCACCATGGACAGAGGAGAGCTATGCAGCCTTCAATCAGCAGTACTTTGGGCTATTCCTTCCACATTAAATGGAGCTGCTTAACAATACAAAGACCCACTGAAGGAATTACAGGTATTTGTTCTGGAGAAAAGATAGGAAGAAGTATAGTAGCTGTCTCCAAGTATTTGAGAGGCTGAAATGTGGAAACAAGATTAAACTCCAGTTCTACATGGCCCCACAGGGCAGTCTTGGGGCTAACGAGTAGAAGTTGTAGTTGGACAGATTTCGGCTAGATTCAGAAGAGTGGAAAGGGAGAAAGAGTGACCTGGGTTGAGAGTGGGCTGTTCCTCAAAGAGAGGGTTCCAAGTAAAGACTGCTACCCAACTGTCAGAGACGCAGAGGGGCTCCCCTTTTATGTGGGGCTTGGACCAGATGTCCTTTCCCACTCACATTCTATGATACACAACATAAAACCTTGGGAAGATTAACATTTAGATTCTAACTCACAGTTGTCTGTACCTATTGAGTCTCATTTATGTGACAACCTATAGCTTAGACAGGTCTATCTGCCAGGATTCATTTCAGCCAATTGGACTACATTCTAATGACTATTGGATTTAATCACACTAATTAATTCAATTTATTAGTGAGGATCTCTATAGTAATTGAATTTAAGGTACTGTGACCCATGCTTCTTCCACCTAATAGTCTATCTAGTAATCCTTTCTTCCCCTTGAAGGGATAGAATCACTGTTGTTCAGTCATTTTTTCAGTCATGTCCTTGTGCATCCTATAAAGGTATATGGAGGATGACCACTACAGAGACAAAGTCAAGAAATATGGTACCATAGAATGAGCCTGGACTTTGAAGGTTGAAGGCCTGGGTGCAAATCCTGCCTCTGACACTTACTAGTTGTATCACCCTGGGCAAATTATTTCACCCTCTTTGCCTCAGTTTCCTTTTCTGTAAACTGGGGGTAGCAATGTTTGTATTCCCTTTGTTATAGTGGAGGTTGTGAGGGAAAGGCTTTATAATCCTTCAAGTTGCTTTTTGTGAAGTACTGTTACTGTTAAAATGAATTTAAGTCTTGGATCAATGTGCATGCTGGTATTATCGCAACAGTCATTTAAAAAAACAAACATGTGGAGTTATACAGCGCTCTTAATGATCCTGAAGTGCTCCACCTCTCCCTCCCTCCTTCTCCCTGTGACTCTCTCTTTCTCCTTCCCTGACCCCTCTCTCTCCCTCCCTCCCTGTCACTCTCTCTTCTCCTCTCTCTTCTCTCTCCCGCTCCCTCCCTCTCTCCCCCCTCTCTCTGTCTCTCTCTGTCTCTGTCTCTGTCTCTGTCTCTGTCTCTCTCTCTATCTCTCTCTCTCTCTCTCTTCTCTCTCTCTCTCTCTCTCTCTCTTTTACACACACACACACACACACACACACACACACACACACCCCTTTTTTTTTTACTACCAATATTCTCCCCCATGGTGCTATATTGTTTAAAATGATGGAGCAATCTCTGAAGAATTAATATTTCAGAGAACTGAAAGGGCACTATCCCCACCCACCCACCTAGTTTCCTTCAAACTTTCAGTTCAAACAAAACCTTCTACATGAAAGTTTTCCTGATTCCTCCCAGTTATTAATGCCCCTCCTAAAAAGTCATGGGACCATTGATTTAGGTCTAGAAGGAATCCTAGATGTCATTTCACAAGTGAGAAAGATGGGACCCAGCAGGGCATCTTCCTCTATATGACAGTTAATAATAGAAGCTCAGCACATAGATGTTTAAGGCTTGCTAAGTCCCCTTTCCTTTGTCCTTCTCTTGACTTGGGCTGGCCAGAGCCCATGGGGCAGCAGGGAGGGAAGAGTGACATGGCTCTTTTGAATGATTATAAGAGGCAGAAGTGAGGAGGAGGTGCACTCTAGGCAAAGAAGAGAGCCAAGGCAAATGTATGGAGATGGGAGAGAGAACATCAAATTGGAGGTATAGCTAGTGGTATAGTCTGGTTAGAATGTAATAACAATATCATTTTATAAAACACGTGAATGTTTACAAAGTAATTTCTAAATATTATCTCATTTTTAAGACAACCCTAGAGAGTAGATGCCATTATTATCCACATTTGTACAGATGAGGAAACTGAGGCAGTTTGGTTAAATGACTGACCCAGGGTCACACAGATATTAAAGGTCTGAGGCTGGATTCCAACTCATACCTTCCTGACTCCAGGTCTGATACCGTATCTACTGCTCCACCTTGCTACAGGGCTTGTGAAGACAAGGAATGTGAGGTTTGTCTAGAAAGGTAAATCATGGAGCTAGATAGAGCTAGATTATGGAGGTCCTGAAGTCGAGGATGAGGACTTGGTAGTTTGACCTGAAGGCAAGAAGGAGCCAAGGGTCCTCAGTAAGTTCCACTTGTTTTCTAGGCTAACATGTCCAAATTACTTACAGATTACATTAGTAACACTAATGCAGCACAGGGGATAGAGTGCTGGATCTGGAGTTCAAATCCAGCCTTAGACCTTCACTAGTTGTATGACCTTGGGCAATTCACTTAACCTCTATTTGCCTCAATTTCCTCATCTGTAAAAGATGGGGCAGCAGGGTGGGAAGAGTGATGTGGCTCCTACCTCTCAGGGTTGTGAGGATCAAATGAAATCTTATTACTTATAAATTTATTTGTAAGCCTTAGTGGTTGTTGTTCAGTTATTTCAGTCATGTCTATGCTGCATAAGGTTTTCTTGGCAAGGATACTCAAATGATTTGCCATTTCCTTCCCCAGCTTGTATTACAGATGAGGAAACTGAGGCAAACAGGGTGAAGTGACTTGCCCAGGGTCACACAGATAGTAAATGTCTGAGGCTGGATTTGAACTCAAGGTGAGTCTTCCTGACTCCAGACCTAGCGCTCTGTGCACTATGGCACCCTTAGCGGCTCTTTTAAATTTAGAGTCCTCTATAAATGGTGGCTATCAACATTATTACTTGGACTCAGGATTCCATTCTTGTGTTCCCTAGATCCATTGTAACTACCTAAAGAATGGTCTCATATTTCCATCAGGAATTGCTTTGTAAAGGCATGATCCTTTTCCCCATCAATGATGGTCCAAAGGAACAATCAAATATGTGACTAATATGTGACCTTATCTCCAAATGACATAACTAAAGAGAAGTATTTTCTTGCAATGGTAAAATCTTTCATTCCAATTAGAATCATATCAAAACTCAATTTATATTTAATTATATTTTGAATTTCATCAGTTCCTCATTAAGCAAAATTGAACCTATAAAGAATTCAGATTGATTAAGCCTAGCATGGCAAATAGAGCCCCAGAAAAAGTTATAAATTGCAATTAACAAGCACTACTTTGATCGGGATCACAATCACCACTCACTGTTATGCCACCCACTAACTTTTCCTGAAATTCATCACAGTGTCATAGCAGCAGGGTAAGCTAACGGAATCTTCCCAGACCCAAAGGGATTGGAGGCAAGTCTACTGTGAGACTAGGAACTATTAGACATGTTGGTGATCTCATCCATGAAGGTTTTTACTCCACCAGTGCAGAGAAATGACCCAACTACACCTTCCAATCCTATGTGAAGGATACATGATTTCATCAGAGTAGGAATTTATCTTTTATGCCAGATTCTTTGACTTAAAATCCAGTGTTCTTTCTGCTAGATTACATGGCCTCCAGATCTTTTATGTGACAGTTCATCCAAGTCATTATTTTTTTTCCCACTACATAGAAGAAGTTATTTTTTGCCTCAATTCTTACCTGAATGGGTGTCGCCTCAGTCAAACTGAGACCTGGGAAAGATCTTAGCTCAAAAAGACCAAGGTCTCCACTGCCATCTCGAGTCATCCTGATCTATATCTGGCCACTGGATCCAGATGGCTCCAGAGGAGAAAGTGAGGCTGGTGACATTGCATACAGCCTTCCCTCACTTAAATCTGATTCACTTGCAATAGTATAGCTAATCTGATGTCATGGTCCTTTTCAAGAATGGAAGACAAACACCACCACCAACAACAATATTGATGACAACACGCTGTAGCCTACACATTCATACTATGCATCTCTCCATAGGTCTTTGGGTCACTTACCAATCTGGGAATTTTTTATTTATCTCCAGACAGATAAGGGAAAATGGAATGTAGAAATTGATACAGAAAACAAAATATGGAAAAAGTCAACGTTGGAGGGGTTGTGAAAAGAAAGGTATACCAATTTGTACTGTTAGTGGAGCTATAAATTCCATTTGTTTTGAAAAGTAAGTTGGAATTATCCTATGAAAATCTATATCACTTAAGAGAGATGTCCCACTGCTTTATATATACCCCAAGGAGGTCAGTATTAAAAAGAAAGTCTCCATATGTGCCCAAATATTTACAGCAACTACACTTTGTGTAGTCAGTTACAAAGAATAAGAAATAAAGTCCACATCCATTAGCTGGAGAATGGCTAAACAAACTGTGAGACATGAATATAATGTAATATGAATATGATAAGCATAGAAAGAGATGGGGAAAATTATATGAACTGATGCAAAGTCAAGTAAGCTAAGCCAAGAAAACGATATATACAGCTACTATCACAATGTAAATAGAAAAGATGGCAGCAATGAAAACTGAATGCTTTGAAATTATAATGGCACAGGGGTGGGGGTGGCCCCAAAGAGGAGGCAGGAGAAGTTCCTCCCTGTCCCCCCACCCCACTTTATCTATGTATCTCTCTATTTATTTATTTAGCAGAGGTGGAATACCACATATGAGTTTAAACCTTTCTCTCCATGGAAATATTGGTTACATTTACTGACCTGTTTCTCTCTTTATTTTATTCTTTGTTGTAAAATATATATATATATATATATATATTTGTTTTCTTTATATATTTTATATTTATAAATATATACCTATATTCATTATATTTGTTCTCTCTGAGAGAAAAGGGAGCAGTTAATATACTGAGAAATGTAGCTCATGTATAAATAAAAATATTAACATAATTTTTTTAGAATGTAATAGAAATTCCTCAATAAATGCTTAGAAAAATGAGGCATGAGTCATCTCTGGGATGCAACTGGATGGTCTGACCTTGGGGAGAGTGGAGAGATACTGTCATAAACAATATCCCCAGTCAAAATTAGTAATAATAAACTAGCTCTTGCAAGTAAGTATGGGAGCCATCAGAGGGCAGAAGCAATTCCCCCAAAACTTGCCTGAGATTTTATCTCAGTTCATAATGTGTGTCTTCTACCAAAATTGCTTCAAGATCTGGTTAAGGAGGAGAAGTAAAAAAACACAAAACTAGGAAGAGCAATTCAATCTAAAGGTCATGGCCCTTTGAATGGCAAGGATACTGGCTGTAGAAAACATTCAGCACTGAGTAAAGAATCCTTCCTTTGACTCTCCTAGAAAACTCAGCTTTCTATGCATTTACATCATACTCGGACCCTTTGACAAGCATGTTCTGGTGAGGATGAAGTAACACACAAAAGGGAGAGGCCACTGAAGTCCACAGAGCCTGGTTGGAAACTGAAGTGACTCACCCAAGATTATTCAGAGATCACTGGTGGGAGATGTGGCTTGTATCTATGCCTGAACTTTGTCTGGAATGGCCAGGAGAGGCAGGAACAGAGAACATCTTAGTCCTGAATCAGGGCCACCAGCTTCAGGGTATCAGTTATTTCTGAGTTTAGAGAAGAGAAGGCTGCTGGCTGATGCTAAATGTTCTTAGCTACAACTGGTGTCGAGCAGGGGGCAGGAAGGGACTCCCAGAGGTCATTTTTTGCCCCCTTCCTTCGGTTAGGACTGCACCTAGAATGTTTCAGGATGATTTCTGAAATAAGAAATGAGAGGAATACCCGTATCCCAAATAGTGCTATTAATCAAGCTATTATTAAGTACTTCCTACAGGCCAGGAGCTATGCTAAACTCTGGGGATACAAGGACAGAAATGATCACGGAAACAACTGTGTCAATGAAGTCAAAGGGACTTCAAGGATGATCTGGTCACCTACTTAGTCTAAGAGCTGGAGGAGATCTCACAGACCGTCTAGGCCATGGCTGGGGAATCTGCCACCTCAAGGCCACATGTGGACCTCTAGGTCCTCAAGTACAGCCCTTTGATTGCATCCAAGTTTTACAGAATAAATCCTTTCCTAGGGGGTTTCTTGTGTGAAGTTTGGATGCAAAGGGCTGCACTTGGGTCACAGGGTCCCTACCCCTCCTCTAGGTCAACTCATATGTAACCAGAATGAATGCTGGGTCTGAAGCAGAGTGCTGAATTGGGAGGCCTGGGACCCCGTTTCTAATCCCTTACCTATCATGTCCTTAGCTTGTTATTCACTTCCCGAGCCTGTGTTAAGCCCTGGGGGATACAAAGGCAATGCCTCTAATTAAACTCAGGGAGCTTGCATTCTAAAGGGAGAAATTACCTGTACACACAGAAGTATAAAGAAAATATATACAATGTTAGAGAACCTGGGTTCGAATCCCAGTTAAACTTTCTATGTGTGTGACCTTAGGCAAGTCAATGCACTTCCCTGGGCCTCAGTTTCCTTATCTGTAAAATGAGTCCATTGGTCTCAATAGCAAGCTCCCATCCAACTCCAAATCAATGAAACTATAATCCTGCCATCACTGCTACCATGAGTGATCCAATATTGTCTCTGCTAATCAAGGCTGATCCTTTGCATGGCCACTTATATATTCTCCCAAGGGGATTCCAAATGTTGGTACACATTTGGATAGGAATGAGAATTGTGTTATAAAATATGGATAGGGGCAGAGGAAGGAAGAAGGGATGTGACCTGGCTGGTTCAGCACAAGGGACTATAGTCCTGAAAAAAGCTGCCCCATTAGCTAGAAGAATAAGGGCCCCGCTGGTGCCATATGGGAAGCCTTACATAGCTCACCTTCAATGACATGGCAATGCCCCCTTCCTGTTGGCTTGGTCTCCCAGTCCCTTCCTACTAGAATGTCAGCCAGGGACTGTTGATGCACAGTCTTAGAGTTTGAATCCCCACAATTGTACTTGGGGCTTGTATGGTCACAAGAGTCAGTGATTTCTAGCCCAGAATAATTTTACCACACAGTCATATAGTCTTTCACCTCACATGTCTCTTTCCTGAATTCTCAGCCCCATCTCCCCATCCCAACCTTCAGTCATCAGGGAAATGATAAATGTCTCCTCCACAGGAGAAAGGTAGGGATCCCTACTTGGGACTTTTCAAAGTGATTCAACAATTATGTGTATGGATTTACAGAGTTCAAAGCCCATCATTATAATTAATGCTTTAAACATTGGAATCCCATAGAGTGTCATTAATCAATCAAGCATTTATTAAGTACCCACTATATGCCAAGTACTGTGCTAAACTTCAGGGATACAAAAGCAAAATTGAATCAGCTCTTGCCCTCAGAGAGCTTACAGTCTAAAGGAAACAACTAATGCTCATGTCAGTATAAATATTGTATAAACCAAATACATGCGAAGCATATAGGAAGTAAGTGTGGGGTGGGGAGGCCGTATCAGAGGTAGGGATCACAAAAGGGCCTCGTGTCCTAGGTGGTGGATGGAGTTTTAAAAACCCCAGAGCTTCTATAAGGTAGAGGTGAGGAGGGAGTGCATCCCCCACACAGAGATAGGAGGCTAAATAAATGTGGAACAGCTAGCTAGTACAGGAGATAGTGATGGACCTTTAAGCAGGAAGACCTGAGTTCAAATTCAGTCTCAGACACTCACTAGTTGTGTGACCCTGGGCAATTCACTTAATTTCTATCTGCCTCAGTTTCCTGTTCTGTAAAATAGGGATAATAATAATGCCTGCCTCACAGGGTTGATGGGAAGATAAGATGAGATAATACTTATAAAGCACTTTGCCAACATAAGGACATTTTGGCTTTCTGAGCATCAAGTAAAGCAAGGTGAATATGCCCAGGGAGAGGTAATATATACAGCAAAAAACTCTGGACATGGAGCCAGAGGATTCCTTGCTTTGCATCCTAGCTCCAAAACTTACTCTCTATGAGGCTGTGGGTGAATGACTTTGCTGTGAGCCTCAGTTTCCTTTTCTTTTTTCTTTTTTTGGGGGAGGGCAATTGGGGTTAAGTGACTTGCCCAAAGTCACACGGCTAGGAAGTGTGTCAAGTGTCTGAGGCCAGATGTGAACTCAGGTCCTCCTGACTCCAGGGCCAGTGTTCTATTCTCTGTGCCACCTAGACACCCCTCAGTTTCCTTTTCTGTAAAGTGGAGGTAATAATACTCACAATATCTTCTTTATGGGTATTTGAAGAACAGAGGTGACCGAAATGTGAGATCTTATTTGGAGGCCCCCTGCCCTCTGCCAGGCATCATTTGTGCCAGGTTTCCTATTGCCTCTTACCCTACTTGCCCTTCTGTAGAAAAGGGAAAACCTAGAACCAGTCTTTCCAGTGTCCAGAATTCAGAGAAACTGTAGCAGATGGTATTTGACCTTGTGGCTCCCATCAGAGCTCATGCCAGACTGGTTCTGTGGGGCTCATCCCAAAAACTGTTAAGAAAAGTGAACATTTGGGCAACCTTTAGAGCTTTGAAAAACACTTTACATTGTAAGTTAGTCGATGAGCCTTTATTCAGTGCCTACTATGCGCCAGTCACGATTTATTTAGATTACCACATTTGATTCTCACAACACTGTGGCCAGGTGCTTTAATTATCTCTATTTTGCAGATGAGGAAACTGAGGGCGACAGAGGCTGTGGCTTGCCCAGTGTCACAGAGGAAGTAGGGGGTCTGAGGAAGGATTTGAACTCCTTCCTGACTCTAAGCTTTCAACTCTATCCACTGGATTTCCCCCTTCCTTCCAGCTCTGATAACCACAGAAAATAGAAGCAAAGGATGACCGCACAGTGGCATCTCATGTCTGCCCTTCTCCCCTGCCCCCTCATGTAACCTCATACTCCCACTATATCCCAGCCCTCTCCCATTCCCATACTTGTCTAGCCGTCCTTTGCCAAATAACCCAGTACCTACTTTCTGGTAAAGTTGCTAAGTTGCAATCAACCATTCCTTTTGATAATCACCTACCACCCCCCTACTCCTGAACAACAGCAAGCTTGGTCAAGGGAATGTTCCCAGGCCAGAGGAAGCCTCTGCATCTTTCTCCCCCACCCAACCCTGCCACTCCACATTCTCAGAATCTCAGAATTAGTAGGGACCTCTGAGGCCATCTGTACAAACCAAAGAATCCTCGGTATGATATGGCCACTGAGTGGTCATCTAGCCTTTGTTTGAAGGCCTTTAATAAGGGGGACTCTAATTTTTAAGATGATTTTTTCCCTTTTCTCATGTCAAGCCTCAATTTGCCTATGACTTCCAGATTTTACTGCTACTACTGTTCTTTGGGACCAAAGATAACAAATTTAATCCTATGTGACAACTGTTATAGTAGTCTATAGATTTAGAAGTGAGACAAAGTAGTACAACTCTTGTCTCACAGAAGATGAAATGGAGGTCCATTGAGGTTATATGTCTTGTCCAAGGTCACATATGTAGTAATACAGGCAATATTCGAACTCAGATTCCCTGAATCCAAAATCAGTGCGTATACCTCCCCCACTTCCCATTGTATTCTCTTCTGCAAAATTAAAATCCCCATTTTAATTAATCCCTACATATTTTCTGGGGTCCTCACCTTCTTTTTAACTCTGACAATCAGATCATAGGCTGGATCTAAGGGACAGAGTGGGAAGCTACAACCCCAGTCCATACCCATTGTCTTCCAGGTTGCTAGCCTGCCAAACTACCTGGAGCAGGTTTTTTCTCCCAGTGCTGCTTGATCTGGAAACCAAAGTAGGAGCAATGAAGGATAAAATAGTGAATGCAGCAAAAAGGTCTTTACTGCAAGGTCGGAGGGTCATTAGACAGCGGCTGGTTCCATATTCCTCACTCTCAATGAGAACACAGTAATTTCAGCCATCGATGCTTAGAAGAAGTTTTGTTCTACTCCAGATTTGTATTGGTGGAGAAAGCCTTCATGTCTGAACTTACATGCCTGCCTTCTGCTTATGGTGTCTCGTCCAGATAGTGGTGGCATCTGTGAGCTGGCAATTAAGACTATCTAGCCACTGATAGCATGTGGACCCATATATAGTTGAAACGACAACAGATGGTAGAATTGCCAGTCTATGATGCCCCCAAAATGATCCTTTTCTGCAAATAAGAGAGCAGCAGGATAAGATGCCAGAAGAGAGAAATTACTGATACCCCCTTGGAGGTGAGTGCCAAGCCTGTGGCTCAGTACACAGCCACTGTCCTGGACAAGACAAATCTGGCACAAGCGGTAGTGTGGGGCTATGTGGAGGTGGCTTTGGAGTCTGGAGGATCTGAGTTCAAATCTCAGCTCTGTCATTTAGATGTTGAATAATCCTGGAAAGTTAGTCTCAGTTTCCTCCTATATAAACTGAAAAGCATAGCTCTGGATTTAAGATCCTGGATATGGTGCTCCAATGGCAGCAGGAGGAAACAAGGAAGGCCTCCGACACGGTGGAAGGACCCCGCACCCCCACCACCTCACCCCGGTTTGGAGACAACATGGAGGAGAGTTACATAGGATGGGTTTGTTTGGATAGGACATGATCTGTGTCTTTGGAGGGAACTCCCAATCCATGGGATGTGTGAGTGTGAGTATGTGTTTGTATACAGACGCAGACATACATATATATATATATATATATATGCATATGTATGTATACATATAGACATATACAGACACAGACATACATATGTGTGTATATAATTTATATACACATAGGTATATGCACATAGATATAATTTGTTTACATGTGTGTGTATATATATGTATATATATATATATATATACACATGTACCATTGTGTGAGCATACACACACATATATACACTCAAGTACTTGACCTTCAAGGACCCTCCATTTATAAATATATGATCCAATTATCTATGTTCATATGATTATATATATATACATATATACACATACATCACATATAATACCAATAATTGAATGTTATAATTCACTTTTATGCACCATTATAATATTATATAATATACTGTTACGTTATATAGTATTATTATATATAATACATTGCAATAATATATTATCTATGATCACATGATATATAGGTGATTAAGCATTGTATCAGCAACTAGAAGGTACAATGAACAGAATGTTGGGCCTAGAGTCATGAAGACTCATCTTCCTGAATTCAAATCAGTTTTCAGACACTTACTAGCTATGTGACTCTGGGAAATGCAGTTTTCCTCAGTTTCCTCATTAGCAAAAATCAGCTGGAGAAGGAAATGGCAAACCAGTTCAGTATCTTTGTCGAGATAACCCCAAATGGAGTCATGAAGGGTTGGGCACAACTGAACAGCAAAGTGTTGGATAACACCATTAGGTTATAGCAGTATATAATATATAATATACTAAGTTAATAATAGGTACATTGTTATGCTTATATATATTATAACAATGTACATTGTTATATTTATATGTGCAGGATGTCCCATTTAATAATTTAAAACTGCACTAAGTTTTAGAATACTCACACATAACACAATATGTGTGTGTGAGATAGAGAGAGAAAGAGGAGAGAACCAGAGAGAGAAAGGAAGAGAGACAGACAGACAGAGATAGAGAGGAAGGGAGGGAGAGAGATCACAGACTTGGAGCTGGGAGGGACCACAGAGGACATTAATTTCAATTTCTTCAGTTTACAGATAAATAAGGATAAAAAGGGGCAGTGACTTGACCAGGGTCACAAAGTCAAGTGAGTATCCAATGTAGGATTTTAACCCAAGACTTCTGGACTCTATGTCCAATATTTTTTCTGTTTTATCACAAGAGTTTACAAGTCAGGGACTAAACTGGTCACTTTAAATTCATATTATATTTCATTTTTTGTAGGTACAGATTGTTTGGTCTGTGAAGTCAGAGAAAGTAAAACAGGAAAATGTATCCTGGCCAATGGTGTTTGTGGCATCCTAAAAAGAATCCAGCCCACAATCCAAATGGAGAAAAGGGTCCCCTGTCCCATACATAGTAAGGTCCTCCAAATAGTGCAGGAATTACGCTGTGTTGGTAACATCGAGCTCCGGAGCACTGCATTCATAACTGCCTAGAGAATTAATTCAATTGCCAATATTTAAAATGATTGCATCATGATGTTTTAGAGGTGGAAGTGACCCAGGGTTCAGTTCCAAGTATGATCCTCAATCTCAGAAGAATTCAGTATGAGTATATCCACACAGGAAAAACCAAGTGGATGAAAAATGTCTTTTGTCCAGGCTAGGACATGTTGTTAAATGAGCAACTAATAGAGCTTGTCCAGCAGCACATAGATCTTTAGCAGACACTGCAGTTAACATAGGAGTCAGACTCAAAATTGAACACAAGGTGATTGGGCTTGATTGCCTTCAGAAAATTGAATGGTACATTTAATGGCCTCATGTTTTGCCTGGAAAGAAAGACCCATATTTCAAAGACAAGGGTTATCATCTCTGAGAGGAGTGCATGAGGCAAGGAAGCAGTGCAAGGCATATGGACTGAAGGGAACAAGAGAAGCCAAAGGCAGCTGTTCACTCAGGTTAAGGCTGAGTCTTGTCTGAATACATAGAAAGGACTTTTAGGAACTACCTTCTTTCTTAGATGGAG
The DNA here is from genome assembly GCA_011680675.1 of Gymnobelideus leadbeateri. NCBI lineage: Eukaryota > Metazoa > Chordata > Mammalia > Diprotodontia > Petauridae > Gymnobelideus > Gymnobelideus leadbeateri. Next base: position 64,750 of record WOXC01008003.1, read on the forward strand.
AAGCAAAGTCCATACAGAAAGTCATAAATGTAGCATGAAAAACACGCCTTTGAACATAAGGCCAGCTATCTCATGGATCTCTGAACAGATCTCCAATTCTGTCCCATAGATCACTGAAGATCCATGCTATTTTTCCTAGTAATGTTGCCTGTTGTCAGGGTCCTGTGACCTTTGACTGTCAAAATTCCATTTTCTGGTGCAAATATACTCTGAAGGAACAAAGATTCTCTCAAGGTTGCAACTTTTGCTGGCTGACCTTATGATTGATTCATGACAATCAAATTCTTTCATTGTTCTTTGGACCCAAGACCTCAAGAAGTCCTACTCTCCAACATGGCCCACAAGTCCCTTTGAGGGAGAAATCCTAGGTAAAGGAAAACATATTGACAAATACAAAGGTGAAACCATCCAGAAATACTCATCCCATAGTGCCTTACTGTGTTAAAATACTGCCTGTCTCCTCTCTCTTTTTTCTAAACACTACAGATGCCTGTGAGCTAGTTTCTAAGCACTCACTGCGGATACCCTTATTTTTTCTATTTCTATTTGGTGACTGAACAGCAGAATAGTTTAATGGCTATCTACCCTTATAGTCAGAAAAACCTTACCTCTGACACATACTGTTACCCTGGGCAAGTTACTTAACCTCTCATTGCCTTAGATACCTAATTTATGGTTAAGTTGTGGATTCGTATCAGTTGTCTATACCAAAAGTTCCCCTTAGAGATAAAATCACAGATCTGGACTTAAGAAATAAAAATTTTTCAAATGTGTTGATTAAAAGAATCTCCAGCATGGGAGGGAAGCTAATGAACTAACTCTTCAGGGAAGTTGGCTTTGGTGGACACTGTCACATCCCTCCTGAAGTCTAGCTCATTTCATGTTTAAAAGACAATAAACGTGAACTGAAAAGCCACACTGGTTGATTGAGACCCAGCAAAGGGATGAGTGGAGATCTTGTTGCTAGGCAAGAGTTTAGAGCCCGAAATTCAGGAAGTCAACACCTAAGGAATATCAGGGAGTCAACCACTGGGTTGATTCAACCTGGTTCCATTGAGCATAAATCTTTATATTTTGTTTACTTTGTTCTACACAGCCCAGATTGCTACCAGCCCATGTTGTCCTAGGTGTGGTCCACAATACCAACAACTGACTCAACTGCCCCCATCAGACCTTGTTCTCCTTGCCCTTCGACACTGATCAGCAATTCATATCTTCCCAAACATACTAACCCTATCTCAACCACATCCACTCCACACCCTTACCCCATGAAGGAGGGACTTAGAGAGGGAACTAGTCTGTATATAACTAAGAGTGAAGGTGGGAAGAAAAGAAGCCCCAGGAAATCAAGCCTTGGTTTGTCTTAAAATGCAAAATTTTTCCCTGTAGGAATATATCTTAGCTGCATATAAACAGAAGACAATTGGAAAACATAATTTATTACATAGGATTTCTTCCTTTTTCAGGCAGTATTCCCTCTCTAGTTTGTGAATTGATGGCATTTTGCCACATTTGTACTGTAATACACTGGATTCTTCCTGAAAGAACATAGATTTTCTTCCACTAACTAGCTGGGTGAACATGAAACTCTCTGCATCTCAGTTTCCTTATCTGTAAAATGAAAGAATTAGACTGAAGGATTCCTAAGATCACTTCTATATTTAAATATTATTATTCTATAATTTAAAATTAGTAGATAGGTGGTACAATGGATAGCACACTGAGTCTGGCATTAGGACTGAATTCAAATCTGGCTTCAGACACTTACTAGCTGTGTGACCCTGGGTTAATCACCTAAGCCCATTTGCCTCAGTTCCTCATCTGTAAAATGACTTGGAGAAGGAAATGGCAAAGCATTCCAATATCTCTGCCAAGAAAACTCCACATGGGGTCATGAAGAGTTGGACATGGCTGAAAAAGATTGAACACCAACACATAATTTAAAATATACTAATATTAAAAGAAACCCTTCATATAAGAAAGCTATATCATTCATCTGACTCATAGTTGCTGTTTACCTTCTTGCCCTGGTTTTAATATAAACTACTGACAGCATTGATACTAATTCCTTTGGGGAAAGCAATTTACTAAATGGTTTCCTGGTACCCCCAGGAGAGTTTGGTTATCTCATGTAAGTGAGCACTTTCCTCCAAGACTCATTCTTATTCTTCTTGGCCATAATAACTCACGTTGGAATCATGCTCTTAAGGGACAACTAATCTGTGAAGTAAGTAGTGCTGGTATTATTACCCTCATTTTAAATAGGAAATGGAGTCTCAGAAAGGACAAGTCACTTGCCCAGGGCCACACAGACATAAAGTGGTCCACTAATATCCAACTCCCTGAATTCCAAGGCTGTTCAAAGGAAGTGTCATTGGTCCCACGTATAGTTCTAATATGGAATCTTTAACTCCTGCCTTTGGGGAACAGTTTGCTATGTTGAAACAAACGTTATATTTAAGATCTGAGTACCTGGGATTGAGTCTTATTTTTGCTATTTATTCCCTCCAGACTTTAGTAGACAGTTGTTGCTTTAGAGTTTAGTCAGTCACTAGTTATAAACAAAAACCACAACAAAACCCATTTGTGGAATTCTCTACTGTAGAATTATCCATTGTGGCCAATTCCACGGCTCCAACACTGAATGCACACAGTATGGTTGTCATAGGCTGTGGGCCAGGAGGTAGAAATACTTCTCTGGAGTGAACTTTTTGTTTCAACAGAATTCATTATAACAAGATATGACCTGGATTACTTTATCAGAGAGCTGTAATGGATATTGATTCATAGTTGTCCTCATTTGAATACCAAACAGAATTCCATGTGGGGTGCATTATAAGGATCCATTCACTTTGTTTTATGGATTTGTTTTGCTATGTAAAGTGTAATTGTATTTTATAGTTGCTGTAATATGCACAAATTAAAGACCTCATTTGACTAAACAAGAATTGGCTTATAAATTATGAAGCATCCTCTCCCACTAAGAACCTGGGTAATTAGGACAAAATCTTAGCAAATGTTCTCCTTACAGGCTCTATTATGGGGGGGGGCTACCACCTTTTAACTTTTTCAGTGCTTAAACTATGGTAATGAATTTTGAGATTTCCAGAAAACAGCTATCTGAATTGTGCCGAGGTCCATTAAGCTGTCCTTTGCCATGATTTTGCATTCGAAATTTCTAAGCCAGTCTCCATCTTTTAAAGCATCTTTGAAAACTGGTTCTATTGTTTTCTGCCTCTGCAACCTTAAACAAGTCAGTTTGCTGATCTATAAAATGAAAGGTTAGGAATAGACAATTTCAAAAATCTTTTGCAATCCTAAGGATTTATGACTTGCTTTTTACTCCTCTGAGACCAGAAAGTTTCTCTTACAAGTAAAAAGCTGAATGCCAGCAATATTTAGATCATTTAATTAGGATAACCTATACTAAAGGGTTGGTCTGCTTAAGCAAGTATAAAGAAAAGTAAATGACTTCTTTAAGAAAAAAAAAAAAAAAGATCCAGGGGTGGCTAGGTGGCTCAATGAATAGAGCACCGGCCATGGAGTCAGGAGGACTTGAGTTCAAATCTGTCCTCAGACACTTAACACACACACACACACATACAAAAATCCTAGCCTTGTGACTTTGGGCAAGTCACTTAACCCCAATTACCCTACTTTCCCCCCTCCAAAAAAGAAACAAAAACAAAAAAAAGAAAAGAAAGATCCTTGAGTTCTTTGAGGGGGGTGACGAGAAGCACAGAGACTTTCAAATCCCCACAGACACACCAAAAATTAATTTTAAATATTGATAGATATGAAATTAGAAAGACCAGGAGAGAGAGAAGCAATGAAAGGGAGAGACTGGACAGTTTGGAGATCTGAGAGCTGGGACACCTGACTTCAAATACTGTTTGATGGTAAGCTTCCTGAGGACAGAGATCATTTCATTATTTTTGTTCTTCTATTTCTGGTGTCCAGTATAATGCCTGACATGCTGTATGCACTGCCTAAATGCTCGTTAGTTGATCAAGTAATCTGAAACTCTTACTAGCTGTGGGAACATGGGCAAATCTCCTTCCATGATATTCTTTTTCTCATTTCCTGAGCTACAAGTGTGTAGCTCCTCACCATGATCTTTATTTACTTTACATATAACTCACTGATGGGTTTGAGGCCTGCTAGCCCTTTGTGTGAGGGTTAAGCAGACTGTTGATGCCATCGGTCTTCCTTGAAATGAAAAACAAACAACAACATAGAGCATGCTTATAGTTATGTGTGTAAGCTATGCTTCCTCCAATAGAATGCCAGCTTCTTGAGGGCAGGGACTCTGCCTCAACACAGAAGGCACTTAATAAATGCTTGTAGATTGATTAATCATTAGTGAGACTAAGGTCCTATCCGGCTTAAAATCTAGGATAGTAAGAGCTAGAGAAGTGTGTATATGTGTGTGTGTGTGTGTGTGTGCGTGTGTGTGTCCCACCACAAAAGCACCACAAGTCCTCTTCTGGGCTAAAAACAAGAGTCCCTTCAGGGGTTGATGTGGAGATGATTTTTATTTGATACTTAGATAACTGACCAGGAATTAGATGGAGACAGTGAAATCCTCAGGTCTGCATGTGACATTCAATTCTTCCAGGCAGTGAAATGACAAATGGGGACAAACTACAGAAAGATCCCATGGGACTCTGAGTGGGCAGAAAAGTGACAGGAGTAAGTCAATGCCAGTACACAGAAGATAATATATTTAAGGGAAAATAGTGCCAAACGCAGGGGAAAGATGGAGAGCCCTCAGCTGCCAGCTGCACTTCAGGAATGAAATTGAAAGTCCCTGGTCGATACTCCCTGAAACAAGGGCCCACGGTACTGTAAGAGCCCAGGAAAAGAATCTCTCCTTGGCCATCATCTGCAAAGTTAAACATAAACTGTAAGTAAATAAATAAATTTTTAAAAAAGAAATGACAAAGAGGAAAAAATGTTCAGGAAATGAAGGAGAAAATACTTTCTTCCCTTAGACCAACTGATGGCCCACAGATTACTGCAATGCCCCTGCAGCTCTGGGCCCCCTACCTGAAGACAGACACAATCTAGGAAGGAAAAGGTGCAGAGGAGAAAAAGCAGCATGACCCAGGGAAGGAAGACACATCACCAAAGGGGGCAGGGCTGTGGATTCAAGGCCTGAGAGGCTTCCTTCCTACTCATGTAGCCCTGGGCAGTCTTCAACACCCTGTGCCTCAGTTTCCTCATCTGTCAGATGAAGGGAAGGACTAGATGATTCAAGTTCCCTCCCAGCTCTTGACCTCTGAGGGCCCTTCAGGCTCAAATCTATGATCTTGTTTTCCTAGGATTGTCTAGGGCAAATTCCTCATTTTATAGACAAGGAAGAGGATATTCAGAAAAGTTAAGAGACTTGCCCAAGGTCACTGAGCTATAGAGTAGCATAGTAATACCAGGACTTTTTACTCTTTAAATCAGACAATCAATTAGCATTTATTAAGCACCTGCTGTGTACAAGACACTGTGCTAGGTGCTGGAAATACAAAGACAAAAGTTAAACAGTCCCTGTCCTCAAGGTGCTTCCATTCCAGAAGGAAAGGAGCAGGAAACAACACATACACATCAAAGAATATACAAAACACTTGCAATGTGGTTTGTGATGGGGAAATACAACAGCCCTGATGGAGAAATTGGATAGAAGAAATCTATTTGTCATCCTCAGAAATTCCTTGTAAGTTAAGGCTAGGGGTCCATCTCATTCGGCATTCTGTCTCTGATAGTGACGTCCAGGAACATTTGTGGGGAGTCCTGGTTTATGCAAATGAACTATAAGGGGTGTGTGTGTGTGTGTGTGTGTGTGTGTGTGTGTGTGTGTGTGTAGAATGTTATTGATGATTATAGACTCTAATAGCACTTCAGTGTTTCAAAGCTTCAGGGATCCCCTAATTCATCTCCTTATTTCCCTCGTTGATCCATTTCCCATATTGTAATCAAAGGGATTTTCTTAGAGCACAAAGATGATGCCACTCCCTTGCTCAGTAAAGTCCAATGGCTCCCTATTAGTTCTAGGGTCAATGGTCAACTCTTCTAGTTATCATTGTAAGAGCTTCACAACCTGGCTCCAACTTCTCTTTCCTCCTTACTATACATTACTCCCTTTCCCATACTCTAGGTCCTCACCAAATGAATGACTTTGCTGGACCTCAGACAGAACACTGCATCTCTGCCCTGGTTGTCCCCCAGGCTTAGAACACACTCCCTCCTTGCATGCTAGAAATGCTTCCTAAGACTCAGAGTAAGTCCCTCTTCCAGCAGGCTAGCACTCCTCCCTCACAAATGACCTTGAATATAGTTTACATGTTGCATATTCTTTTATATGTAAATGTCTCCTGCCCCTTTCCTTCCAGGATGGAAGCTCCTTGATGGCAGGGACTGTTTCATTTTTATATCCCCAGCACTTAGGAAAGTACCTTGTATACAGCAGGGGCTTATTGGTTTTCTGCTTGATGTATATTCTTGTCTCTTCAAATTACTAAAATAAACTAATATTTGTAAAGTACTTAGCACAGTGCCTCCTTCTCTTCACCTCTTCAATCTTCAGAGTGTTTCCTTGGGCATGTCTCCTACCCTTCAGCCCCTCAACCTTTTACAAATTCCTATCTACCCATCCATTCATCCTGTGTTTACTAACCATCTATAAGGGATGATGCACCAGTGGGGAGCAAGCAAAAAGAAGATAGGGCCCCTGCCTTCCAGGAGCTGACAGTCTAGATGGAGTGATAACTTAGAGGCAGATACAAGTAAGACATATCACAATCTAGAGCCTGTATCCATGTGGAACAAAACACTTTCAGATCTAAAAGGGGAGCAAGGACTTGCAGATGGGTGGAGGATTCAGGAAAAAGGTAGCATCTGAATGTAGCTTTGAAGGATGGGTAGCAGGAAATAGATGAGGAGATTCCAAGAGATTAGAGTGCAAGTCTTTGGCCAAGCTGCCCTGTCCCCACCCCCATGCCTGAAATGCTCTCCCTCCTCATGTCAGTCTCTTAGATTCCCCAGCTCACTGCATGGCTCTGCTCAAGGCAACCTCCTACAGGAGACCTTCCCTGGTCCCCTTCCGTTGGTAGTACCCCCCTCCCTGAAGATGATCATTTTGTAGTCATTCTGGACAAGGTGTCTATTTCTTTATCTGTGTGCTAAGTGTTTTCTTTCAGTAGATTGTAAGCTTTTGGAGGGCAGGGACTTTTATCATTACAGTTTATCTAGTGCTGTGCCTGGTACACTATGGTGCTTAATACATGCTTGTTCAATTGAATTGAACAATTCAACAATTGTTGAATTGAAAGAAATTGAACTGAACTGAACTGAATCAAAAGGAATGGCATTGAATCTTGTTGGGGCCACTCAGCAGAATAATTTGAAGAGGACATAAAGGCATGGACATAGGACTGAGATGCTTCTGTCTGCGCCCATTAATCATCAGGACTCATCTAAACCTTATCATGTCAGCCCTTGTTGTCCATGTTTTTCCATAAATCTGAAGAGAACAGAATAATCATAGTAGAAGCCAACATGTATAAGGCACTTATAAGGGCTTTACATATGTTATCTCACTTGATTCTCATTGCAGCCCCATGAGGAAGCTGCTATTATTATCCCCATTTTTACAGATGAGGAAACAGATTGACACCATTTAAGTGACTTGTCCACGATCACACAGCTAGTAAGAATTGAAAGCAGAATTTAAACTCAGGTCTTCCTGACTCCAAGTCCACCACTCAATCTGCTCTGGGGGTGACTCTGTGCCCCGAAAGCCTTCTTCTGCTTTTATCTATCTATCTATCTATCTATCTATCTATCTACCCATCCATCTGTTCATCCATCCATCTATCTATCTGTCTATCTATCTATCTATCTCTCTATCCATCCATCCATTTATATATTTGCTTGTTTATTTATCCTTGCTATTTCTTGGCTGCCAATGTACAGTTAGACTTTTCATCTTTTCCTTCTTCTAGCTACCTGATTGGCTCACATCCTTTTACCTCATTTCCACTTTCTCATACAAGCAGTAACTTTTACTGATATGCTGCAGACAATTTACACACAGCACAGGTCTTTCCATTGACCTTTGGGTCGCCTTCGATTCTGATTTTCCTGAAACCATTCTATTTCATCATTTGCACCCCTGTAGCATCCCTAGGCTGGTATATGATTGAAATAAAATGACATCATCCCCACCATTTGAAGGGCTCTCAAGTGGAAGAGGTATTAACCTTATTCTCAGTACTTTCAAAGGGCAAGGATTAGAACTAGCAGTGGAAGTTACAGGAAGGGGGGGGGGGTTTCCATCAGTGTAGAGACAAGAGTTCTTGAATAAACGAAGCAATCACCCGCATGGTGCCAAGCTCTCCTTCTCTAGAGTTGTTCAAGCACCATCTGTCAGGAATGTTGTCCAAGGAATTACTACAGAAGTGTATGAATGGTCAGGATGGATGAGCTATAAAGTCCCTCCCAACCTGAGCTTCTCGGACGTGAGCCTTATGTGAACCCCTAAACCCGATGACCATTTGGAGTAACTTTGTCCTACAATTCAACAGCATCAAAGACCCCAGGACTTCTCCAGCATTTCCTGGTATCAAACGAGATTAAAACACAGCTAGTGGATGGCTAAGCAAAGATTGCAATTAATGGAACACGAAAGCAACGGTTCAAAGGGCTGAATTTGTCAGGTAGATCATTTCTAATGAGATGCAATGGCCTGCTGAGAGAGGGAGAGAAGCAAAAATCAGCAATTTATGTAGAAGATTGTTTATACCTCCCAGATCAATGAGTGAAGACACTAGTTAGAAAGATTTCTTTTCCTGGGGGAAAAGGAGGGGTGATAGAAGTTTCCATTTTAGCCTTGAAGGAATTCTTCACATTGTAACAGGAAAGAATCTAGTTTAGATGGACGAGGTCCCAGAGCCCAGAATGTGCCCCCATGCTCAGCCAGCTTAATTTTTTAAAAGCATCCAAGACAAGAGTCAGGAAGGGATAGAAAACCTTTGCTGCAGGCAGCTGCAAACAATTACTCTTTAAAAACAAATCAGAAAAAAAGGCTAATTAATTTACAAAGCGCTGGGTTTGCCAACAATGCAATAAAAATCCATCACCCTCAGCAGCCCCTGCTTTGCGTGGCTTTCCGTAAAATAGAACATTTGCAAAATGCCCAAAATTAAATTGCAAGGAAAGCCGCCGACAGGTGTATAATTCTCAAATACAAAAAGAAAAATAGAGATTAGTGACAATTAAAGGAAAAACAAATTTATAATTTCAAATGTTACTTAATATCAGATTATGTCAAAGCTAGCAGGGCTCATTCCATCAGGATTTTGTTCAGGGCTACAGGGGCTTTGCCTTCTTAGTTCATCTCTGTGGTTCACTTGAGCTGGGCTTTGAGCAAGTCTCTCTGTGCCTCAGTTTACCTGAGGAAGGGAAAAAATGCCTACTTCCCAAGGTGAAGCGAGAAACAATCTTCAGATAAAAAGCCTGGGGTGAATAATAAGAATTTTTAATTCCCCATCTCAACCACCAATGTGCAAACCTACTATGTTTGAAACAGATATTAAATCCCATAGGATCTCAGAGCAGGAAGGGACCTCAAGAGTTATCTAATTCAGCCCATAAATGAGAGGCAGCTCTTCTACAACAAATCAGAAAAGCGGTTGTCCCTCTGTTGGAATGCAGGGCTGTGATGGAGAGCGCCCTGACCTGGGACTCAGAAAAACCCAGAATCCAATCCTCCTCTTTCTCCTTAGTTACCATCTGTGTGACCCTGGGCACATAATTTCACACATCTGAGCCTCAGTTTATTAACTGGTAAGATAAGGGCATTGGACTGAACAACTTCTAAGGTCCATTTTAGCCTCAAATCTAAGATCTTCCCATCACCCAAGGCAGCCTTTTCTATTTTTGGACAGCTGTAATCTCTAGGAAGGGTTTCCAGACATCAAGCTTCCATTTGCCTTTGTTTATCTTCCATTTATTGCTTCTGGTTCTGCCCTCCAGGGTAAAACAGAACAAACTGAATTTCTTTTTCCCATAAAAGCCTCATTGTGCACCCTCCCCCACTCCTGTACTTCACACACATACACACACACACACACATACACACACACACACATACATCTCTCTCTTTCACCCATTCTCTCTCTCTATCTCTCTCTCCCTCTCTCTGTCTCCCCCTCTTTGTCTCCCCCCCTCCCTTTCTCCCCCCCTCTCTCTCTTCCTTCCTCTCTCCCCCCTCTGTCTCTCTGTCTCTGTCTCTGTCTCTGTCTGTCTCTGTCTCTGTCTCTGTCTCTCTCTCTCTCACACACACACACACACACACACACACACACACACACACACACACTGTTTTCCCTTTTACAGGCTAAATAGCCTTACTTCCTTCAATTGGGACTCCAGGCTCTCTGGTGTCCCACCTCTGGACTCTCTCCAGTTCACCAACATCCCAACTAAACTGCTATACCCCCTAGTTGAACATTATTCCGGATGTGATCTGACCAGAGCATAGGCCAGAGGCCTATTTCCTCCTCGCTCCTGGCTGTTGGGTCTCTCTTTATGCAGCCTAAAGTTCCATAAACTTTTCTGGCTGTTGTGCCACACTATGAATGGGCATTGAGCTAAATGTCCACCCTGGTCTTCTTCAGTCAGACTCCACTTTCATCTTGTTCTTGTGAAGTTAATTTTTAAAACCAAGTGTATGACCTGACACATGGCAATGACCTCTATGGCCTTCAATGACCTTCACTACATGATCCCATTCTACCTTTCCCAGCATTGCTCCTCTTGACTATTCTTCATGAACACCACATGGCAGCCAAAGTGGCTTCTCCCTGTTCTTCACAAAAGACACTCCATCTCCTCCCTCCCTGCCTTTGACCTGTTTGTCCCCCATGCCTTGAGTGTGCTCCTTCCCACCCCTTAGGAACCCTAGTTGCCTTCAAGACTCACCCCAAGGTGCCATTGTATAGGAGTCTCATCCTTATCCCTCTAGCTGCTAATGCCAATCTCCACCAATCATTGCTCAATGATCATTTATTAAGCCCTGGCTGTGTACTATAGGCACTATGCTAGATGTAGAGATGGAAATACAATGAATAGAAAAGTCCTGCTTACAAAAACCTCATGTACTAATGGGAGAAACAACATGGATGTGTCTCTAACCACAGAGTCACCTTGTTTCTATTTCATACACAGTGTATACACATGTATATTCTGTGTGCCTGTCTGGTGTTGTCTCCCCTTGCTAGACTATAAGCTACTCGAGGGCAGGGATGTATCTCTACTTTGTATCTCTACTGCCCAACACAATGACTGGCCAGTAGTAAGTATTCAATAAAGGTTTGTTGATTGACACACAGACCTACCTTGGGAAAGTCCATACTTTGGTCAGGTTCTCTTGAGTAAGATTTAGAAAAAAATCTTTTGTATTCAATTTTAACTGGTTTTTAAATGTTCTGTTGCCCTCAAATCCCTCTGGTTTGGGGAACAAAGGTGTTATTCCCTACCCATTCACCTGCCTGATACTCTCTTCTCTTCTGCTCATTCTCCTCTCTCATCTCCATGTGGGGAATCTTCTATGCCCGGAGACTTCCAGGCTAGAAATCCCCAGCATCACAGATAGTTCTTTGACTTCTCCCTGCTTCATTGTCAGGAGCAGGAAACCAAGGAGGTTTCTGTTGAGGGGTCAGGGTGGTGAAGGCAGGTTGCTCCCCATTGCTTCCATCCATATAAGACGTTCAGGTTTGCAAAGCCTTTTATACACACTTTGATCCTCCCAAAAATCCTGGCAGGTAGGTGCTATTTATATCCTCACTTTACAGATAAGGAAATTGAGACTTGGGATTTGCCCAGAGTCACACAGCTAGTAAGTATCTGAGGCAGGATTTGAACCCCAATTTCTTGACCCTGAGTCCAGCATACTAACCATTGTCTCTCAATATAAAACACCTGGAGGAAGTTAGATGGTATAGTAGATAAAGTGCTGGGCCTGGAGTCAGGAAGATCTGAGTTCAAATCCAACTTCAGATACTTACTAGTTGTGTGATGCTGGGCAAGTCACTTAACTCTTTTAGCCTCAGGAGATCACCAGAATCCTTGCCAAGAAAATCCCTTTGACAGTATTAGCATACGGTCCATAGGGTCACCAAGAGTCAGACACAATAGAACAGCAACATAAAATATCTGATCGGCCCTAAATCTTAAACCACTCTATTTAAGAACAAAGTGGCCTACAAAAGGAAGAAAGGCTATGAAAAAGGAAAAAAGAAGGACTATGAAAGGGAAATTGACCCTGAGCCCCAAACCAAGGCTTTCTAAAGACATCAATCAATCAATAAACATTCAGTAAGTGTGGGGGCGGAGCCAAGATGGTGCAGTAGAAGCACGAACTTGGAGTGAGTTTCCATTCCAATCACTTCCAATACATGTGAAAAACGACTCTAAACAAACTTTAGAGCTACAGAACCCACAAAGTGACAGAGAGAAACAAATCTCCTGCTGAAGGAAGCCCGGCGGGTCAACAGGAAGGTCTATTGCACCAGGTTAAGAACCAACCACAGTCCCACATGAGCCTCTCAGTGGGACACACCCCACAGTTCTAGCTCCAGGGAGGCCTCGAGCAGCAGCAGCCACACAGACTTCACAAGAGTGAATCACCAGCAGCTGTGGTAGTTTCCAGACTTCTCAACCCATAAATGCCAAAGACAAAGTAAAAGGTTAGTGTGGAACTTTGTTGGAACAGGGGTGGATGGAAGAGCATGGTCCAGCCCCTGCCCCCAGGGCAAGAAGCAGCAGAAGCACAGCAGCTGCGCAGCTGCCACCACTGCATGGCTGCCTCAGGAGCTCCTGGCCTGTAGATTGTAGGAGGACCAAGCGACCATTCAGAGGATAAACACTCTTGCTTTGACCTGCTTGGGTCTGGGTCACAGTCTTGGGGGGGTGGTCCTGGGGTGTGTGACCAGTGAGTCAGAGCTTGTGGGGGCTGTAGAGAGGGTGCCCTCCTAATAGCTCTGGCAGCTGCAAAAACCCCAGCAATTTGGGACAAAGCTCTCTCCATTCTGGAAGCAGAGTTCTACTGAGTCAAAGAGCTCAAAAGTCAAGTAATTGGCTGGCAATATGAGCAAGCAGAGGAAGCACAAACAGACCATACAATCCTTTTTTGGGGGACCAAAAGGATCAAGGCATGGAGTGGGAGGAAGACAGTGAAGTCAGAACTCCTGCATCAAAAGCCTCCAAGAAAAATATGAATTGGTCACAGGCCATGGAGGAGCTCAAGAAGGATTTTGAAAATCAAGTAAGAGAAGTAGAGGAAAAATTGGGAAGAGAAATGAGAATGATACAAGAAAATCATGAAAAATGAGTCAACAGCCTGATAAACCTTAAAAAATAGACTAACTCAAATGGTAAAAGAGGCCCAAAAAGTCAATGAAGAGAAGAATGCCTTAAAAAGTTGTATTGCCCATATGGAAAACCAATTTCAAAAACTCACTGAAGAGAATAATTCCTTCAAAACTAGATTAGAGCAAATGGAAGCTAATGACTTTATGAGAAATCAAGATACAATAAAACAGATCCAAACAAATGAAAAAAAGAAGGCAATGTGAAATATCTCATTGGAAAAACCACTGACCTGGAAAATAGATCCAGGAGAGATAATTTTAAAATTATTAGATTACCTGAAAGCCACAATCAAAACAAGAGCCTAGACATCATATTTCAAAAAATTATCAAGCAAAATTGCCCTCATATTCTAAAACCAGAGGGCAAAATAGAAATTGAAAGAATTCACCAATCACCTCTTTAAAAAGATTTCCCCCCCCCCAAAAAAAGCTCCTAGGAATATTATAGTCAAATTCCAAAGTTCCCAGGTCAAGGAGAAAATACTGCAAACAGTCAGGAAGAAACAATTTGAGTATTGTGGAAACACAATCAGAATAACACAAAACCTAGCAGCTTCTACATTAAAGGAGGGAAGGGCTTGGAATATGATATTCCAGAGGTCAAAAGAGCTAGGACTAAAACCAAGAATCACCTACCCAGGGGCAGCTAGGTGGCGCAGTGAGTAGAGCATCAGCCCTGGAGTCAGAAGGACCTGAGTTGGGATCCGACCTCAGACACTTAAGGCACACCCAAATAAAAACCTGGCCGTGTGACTTTGGGTAAGTTACTTAACTCCAATTACCCTCCAAAAAGCAAAAAAAAAAAAAAAAAGAATCACCTACCCAGCAAAACTGAGTATAATGCTATAGGGGAAAATATGGTCATTCAATGAAATAGAGGATTTTTCAAGCATTCTTTTTTTAAATCAATTTGTTTGTTTATTTTTAGTTTACAAGATTCAATTCCATAGTTCCTGGAGTTTCAAATTTTCCTTCCCTCATGATGGCATATAATCCAGTATAGGATCTTCAAATACTTTCACATTAGACATTAGTCAGGTTACAAAGGCCGATTGTACTAGATGGAATGAAAAATGGTAAAGAGGAAATAAAACCAAACAATGAAAAGAAAAAGGTCAAGTAGTTTGCTTTTTTCAAGCGTTCTTGATGAAAAAACCAGAGCTGAACAGAAAATTTGACTTTTAAATGCAAGAAGCAAGAGAAGCATGAGAAGGTAAACAGGAAAAAGAAATCATAAGGAACTTATTAAAGTTGAACTATTTACATTCCTACATGGAAAAACAATAATAAATTAATAGGTGGTAGAGGAATTTATTGGGAGAAGAAGAAAGGGAGAGATAGATTAGGGTAAATTATCTCATATAAAAGAGGCAAGAGAAAACTATTACAATAGAGGTGAAGAGCAGGAAGGTAAAAAGGAATGGGACAACCTGATTCTCATTGAATTTGTCTTAAGAAGGGAATAACATACACACTCAATTGGTATCTTACCCTTCAGGAAAATAGGGGGGGTGAGGGATAAGAGAGGGGATGATAGGGCAGATTGGAGCACAGGGTAGTTAGAAGCAAATATTTTTGAAAAGGGACAGGGTCAAAGCAGGAAATAGAGTAAGTGGGAAATGGGATAGGATGGAGGGAAATATAGTTAGTTTTTCACAATATAACTGCTATGGAAATGATTTGAGTAACTACACATGCATAACCTATGTTGAATTGCTTATCTTTCCAGAGTTGGGAGGTGAGGAGGGAAGAAGGGAAAAAATCTGGAACTCAAAGTTTTAAAAACAAATGTTTAAAAAAATTTGTTTTTTACATGTAAGTGTGAAATAAGATATACAGGCATTGGGGTCTAGAAATCCATCTTGCCCTACTAGAAAGTTAGAGGGGTGATGGGGGAGGATATAAGAGAGAACAGATTGGGGGAAGGAGTATTCAGTAGGCTTGCTATTTTGGGGTGGGGTAGGAGAAAAATGGGGAGAAAAATTGTAACTCATAATCTTGTGGAAATGAATGCTGAAAACTAAAAATAAATTAATTAATTAAAAACTTTTTAAAAAAATTAAATTAAATTAAAAAAAAAAAACATTTAGTAAGTGCCCAGTATGTCCCCGGCATTGTCTTAAGCTCTGGACATCTCTGCCTGTACCCTTTCCTGCCTATATAATTTTGAATTGAGCCCCAGTATTGAGGGAAAAGGTTGATGAGGTTCCCTAGGCTGGGAAATACCAAATGCAGACTTCCCCTTGCTACTCCTACCTTCCCTTCCCTCCCTTGAGAGGCAAGGCATGGCCTCCCCCTCACTGGGCAGGCCTCAGGGACCTCTTGTCACAGAGGCTCTAAAGGACCCTTTGGGTGTGGCTCGGACTAGAGGCCTCCAAGGTCCCTTCAAACTCTCCAATTCTGAGGTGCTGTTGAGCTATTCCTTCCATGCCTGAGGATCCCATAATGCTTTGCATGTCAGCACAGCTTAATAAATGCTTGTTGAGTTGAAGCTACATTGAGAATGATGAAATTAATGCTAAATCTACAAAGCCTTCCAATACCTCCATAGCACCACCACCACCCTCCACCAAGAACCTGTCACTTTCTCCATTGACCAGCTCTGTCTAATCTCTTCTAGGAAGCCCCTTTAAGTCCAGCAGCCCAGGACCCCAAAGGAGACAGAGGACTGGACCTCAGTGGCTACTGATGGCATATCATAAAAAAAAATAGAGTTCTGCCCAGCTCCCACTCTCTGGGACAGAGCTACCAGATTTTCAGCTCCGTTACATGGAGAAACCCTTAGAATCTTCTTCAATGGAATCTTAGCATCTGGATTCAGGAAAGGAAGAGACTGAACCATGAAAACAGAGGTTAAGGAACAGACTGCAATGGGTGTTTGCACAGGCAGAGGCCCTGGGAACCTTTGGCAGTGGTTTGTGGCCAGCCAGGCTTTGCTAAAGGTTCAGCTCCACTGATGCTAGGAACAGTCACAGCCCATATGCATACATAACAACACTTATTTACAGACATTGTCATGTCTGAGCCTCCCAGCCCCCTTGTGATGTAGCTACCACAGACATTATTATTCCCTTTTTACAGAAGAGAAAACTGAGACTCAGAAAGGATACAAGAGCTCTAGAGGAAAGGGATTCAGAGGTCACCTAGTACAGCCTCCCTAGTTTCACAGACGAGGAAGCTGGGATCTGGAGTTAGGGTCACCAGACCCTCTGGCGCCAAAGCCAGTGTTCTTCCTACTCTGCTAGGCTGTGTCCCTAAGTAACTTGGCCAGTGTCACACAGTTGGTTTCTGTCTGAAGCTGAGGGCTTCAATGCCAGGTCTGCTGACTCTGGCTGGCAGTAAGGCCTCTGACACATAGGTGTGACCCAGGATACCCTACTTAGCCACTCAGTGGCCCCACACAATTCTAAGGCTATAACTTGCAAAATAACTTTGGGCCCGCATTGTTAGAAGAGTTTCCTAGACCCTAATCTGATAAGCCAATGAAAGGACAGATTCTCACATCCATACATAGATTTACAGGAAAGCTCTGTTTTCAGTTTTCAAAGGAAGTTCACTTACTGGCACAATCAATACAGACAAATCACCTCCTAGCTATCCTAAGGAGATTCAGACCTGACTAGCTCTTTGAGGAGGGGGTGGAGAATCAGCTGAGTTGAGGTAGCTTTTGGGGAATGACAGCCACGTTGGGAAGGCATTTCTGGGGTTTCTCTCTCCTCCCTCTGAACCTCCTAGTGCTTTGTCTAGGAACCTCTCCCAGCCCATTGATCACGTTCTGCTGGGGATCCTAGTTATTTGTGTACTTCTAGGGGGAAAAATGACTCTAAGGAGAGTCATAGAATGATAGCACTGGAAAGAAATGGAACTCAGGAGGACTTCTTCCCTGTGAGATCTGCTGCCATGTCAATAGCAGAGCTGGAATTGAAATGCCATCTGTAGACAATTTAATTCAATTCAACTCAACAAGCATTTGTTAAGCTGTGCTGACGTGCAAAGCATTATGGGTTCCTTGGGCATGGAAGATATAGCTCAACAGAACCTCGGAATTGAAGAGTTTGAAGGGACCTTGGAGGCCTCTAGTCCAAGCCACACCCAAAGGGCCCTTTAGAGCCTCTGTGACAAGAGGTCCCTGAGGCCTGCCCAGGGAGGGGGAGGCCATGCCCTGCCTCTTGACGCAGCCCCTTTGGACAGTTCTAAATATCTGCAAGTTTTTCCTGATGTCAAGTTTAAATGTGCTTCTTTGCAATTTCTACCCATGCCTCCTGTTTTATGCCCTTGGGAGCCAAATAGGGCATGTCTAGTCCTCGTGTGAGAGCTTCCAGGTCAAGGACCTGGTTTGTACCCTTTGTATGTCCCGTGCTTAGCACAGGACTTGGCACATGTTGAGTGCTCACTGATTATTCCATATGAAGAGCTTTGAAATATGTAAAGACAGCTAATATGTTCCTGCTAAGTCTCTTTTCCTAGGCTAAACATTCTCAGTTTTTTCAATTAATCCTCCCATGACTTCTCTCAGCCTCCTGGTCCCCCTCTTCTTTCTGCTCTCTGTCCTTGGAACAGAACACTATGATCTGATGATGTCTAAGGAGACCCAGGACAATGGGATAATCACCTCCCTCATCCTGGAAGCTGGGCCCCTCTTCATGTCATCTCCATCCTTGAAATATCATTTGTATATTCAATATTTTAATTTGACTTTCTATTTTATCCTGGAGGTACTAGGGAGCCATTGGAGATGATTGAATGAGGGGTGGTGGGGGACATAGTCAGACTTGGGCTTTAGCAAAATTACTTTGGGAGCTAAGTGGAGAGTGGACTAGATTGAAAAGGAACTTGAACCAGGGAGACCAACCAGCAACGGTTATGAGCATCTGCCCCTGGGTGGTGGCTGTGTCAGAAGAGAGATGGGAGCCTACCTGAGAGATGTTCCAGGTGACATAGATGTAAAACTGGAGGTCAGGAGACCTCAGGAGAGAGTTTAGGGCTGGGGAAAGAGATCTATAGGCAACTAGGTGATTTGGTAGATACAGTGCCAGGGAGAAAGAGAGGGAGAGAGAGAGAGGGAGTAAAAGAGGGAGAGAGAGAGAGAGAGAGAGAGAGAGAGAGAGAGAGAGAGAGAGAGAGAGAGAGAGAAGAGAGGGAGTAAGAGAAAGAGAGAGAGAATTAGTTTAGAAAGGAAGGGATGGAACTATCAGGTGCAGGGGTTAGAAAAAGCTTTGTGTATAAGTTGGAGCTCAATTTGATTCTTGAAGAAGGTGAGTGATTCGATGAAGTAGAACGAATGCATTGGATAGAATGTGTTCCAGTAATGGAGGATGGCTAATGCCAGCTTGGCTTGACCATAGAGTTTGGGGAGAGGGTGTAGTGTCTAATGAGGTTGGGGAGGTAGGTTTAGCCTGGTTGTGAAGGGTTTTAAAAGCCAAATATCCCTGACAAGTGGCTATCCAGTGATGGGGAGCTGCTTACCTTCTATGAAAACTCCTATTTTTGATTGGCATTAACTATTAAGAGCGACTAGACATTTAAGAAGAGGAATAGGGACAAGACCTGTGATTTCACTGGTTTAGGATACTCTTGGGTGAGGAAATGGCCAGTATGCATCCCAAGCAGCCCTGGAAGACAGGTGTTCCTGGTCCTGGGGCCAGCTCTCTTATCTTCTACACCAATAAGGCTTTAATTCTCTCCAGTCCCTGATATGAAGGTAAACTTTCCTCTCAAGTCACTACCACTGCTGCCCTTCTGTCCCACTGCTGGGGCCAAGCAGATCAAGGTTAATCCCTCTTCCCCACAACAATCCTTCAAATGCATGAAGACAGTTTCACATTCCATCATCTTCCCCCCTCCCCAGCTCTCTTTTCCATAAGCTAATCCTACACAGGTCCTTTAAACATATGGACTGATCACCATGCTTGCTGGCCTTCTCTGCACATTTCCTAAATTATCTCCAGATGAGGCCAAACGAGGATGCTGCTCTCATCCTCCTTCCTCAGGAGCTCCAGGAAGGGCTGCCTGGGGGCACCATCCTTGGGCTTATAATTGGAAGACAGAAGACATGTACTTTCCAACTGTCCATTACAAGATAGATTTCTCCCCAAAGCAGGCTTAAGTGTCAGAGAGAAAACAGAAAATGTTCTGTCATTTCTACTTTGCTGAGGATGCTTTTTCCTCGAAGTCTACTTGATTGTTCCGCTTCTTCCTGCTCTCCCCCTCCTCAAATTGCACTGCATCTGTTTATCTGTATACAAATAAATATGCCCAATAGAATGTAAGCTCCTTGAGGGCAGACTATTTTATTTTTGTCCTTGTATCCTAGACACCCGAGACTTGGAGTCAGGAAGCCTCATCTTCCCGAGTTCAAATACAGCCTCAGATACTTACTAGCTATGTGCCCCTGGACAAGTCACTTCATCCTGTTTGCCTCAGTTTCCTCATCTGTAAAATGAACTAGAGATAGCAAACCACTCCAGTATCTAGGACACAACTGCTTACCCCGTGCTTTGCTCATAGTAGGCAATAAATTAATGTGTACAAGATTGAAAGGAATACTGTAAAAGGTTTGGTACCATTGCTGTGCATTATAGAAAGGTCATTTCTCGTCACCATCATCATCATTTGATTTTCTGAAGAGTTTGTATGACCATGAGTTTGTATGACCAAAAAAACTGGCAAAGTTGTGACTGTTACCCAGGGAATTTTTCATTTGCCGTATGTATTCTATAATGCTCCATAAGATTCATGATTCCATCAGTGTTCTTTTCCCTTTATAAATGCTAATTGCCACCCCTTTCTGTTCTACTACCCTTTGTACCCCTCATGAGTTGACTTGGCTTAAAATAATTCCTCACCAGGTGGCCAACTTCTCGATGATCAGCCACACTGTATTTTGTGGACTCTTCTTCACATAAGTATCTCTGAGCCCAGACTCAGAGCCTTTCTATTTCAAGAGTATTCACCTGGGTTTGTATTCTGCGGGCGCAGCTTTCATGAACTCAGGCCTCTTCTAGAACAATAACTAGGGTGAGGGGATCAGATCTTTGACCAGAGCATTGAAATTTAGAGGGCCACACTTCAACACTGCTTTCCTTAAAGTACTTTGCCTTCTTCTTGCTCCATATCTCTGTGGTACAATGCTATTCTGTATAGGTTATCATTTCAAGGGCCCAAAGAGGACTTTCCTATGCTTCTGCCTGCCAGCTTCCCCCAAGCCATTTACCTTTTCCCTATTATCTGGGGAAAAGTCTAGAAGGGTGGCTAGAAGTATATGGAATGGTGTATGGATCCAGTCTTTCAGCAACAGAAAGACCCTCTCTCAGCTCAAATTTATTTGACTGAAATAGACCATGTCAGCTAGTAGCTCTTACAAAAACTGCTCATGATTCACACAGGGTGGAGGGCAGCATTTGCCAACCCTGGTGGAATCATAAGACCATAGATTTACAACTGGAAGAGAACTCTGTTTAACACCCTATTTTAAAATGAAGGAACTGAGACCCAGAGAAGTCAAGTAACTTCCCTAGGTAACACAGCAATCTAAAATCAAATCTTCTTGACTCCAGTCCAATGCACCCTCCACCTTCTGACTCCTAGGCCATCTAATCCCCAGCCCAGCTGGTTCCGAATTCTAATGGTAGCTCCCCTGATGACTGAAGAATTGTCCAAGGCTCTGCTCTGCCCACTCATGCATCCATTTTGTGGTTTTTGCCTCAGTGACCAAGATATCTAGTGTTGACTCTGGCCATCTCTGTATTAGCCAAATATCAGAGGAACCCTAGATAGAACTTTCAAATACCTGGACCCAATAAAAAGTGGAATAATTAAATAATAAATAATTTAAAAGTGGAATTGCTCAATATTAACTGCTTTCTCCCCACAGGGCACCAGACTAAATACCAGGGAGACATGGAAACCCGATCAGCAGTCCACCTGATGTTCACGGTCTAGCTTAGGAGAGCCTTCCCTGATGGAAAGCCTTCCACTGCACTCATTGACTTGTGGCTGTTTTTATCAGCTTTGTTTCATTTTGTTAGTAACTGTTCTCCTCTGGCCACATCAAGCAGAATGATCAAGTCCCATCAAATGGTTTAGGAAAATCATAGGGGCTCCTGTTCTCAACAAAGGCTCTCAGTTGGCCTGGATTCAGATTCAAGAGGGAGGAGAGTCACAGGGGCTTGAGCTCAGTTACTGTATTTAGGATTAATGAACTGCTCCATGTTGTTTAAACATGCATGCTCAATACATTATGCAAACAACAGTCTGTACAGGACATCCATACTTTCACTACCCTGACAGCACCAACTCATGGTTAATTCAGGCCTGAGTGGTCAGCCAATGAAGGGAGTCAGCTGCCAATGAAGGAGGATGGCAGCTGATGAAGCCTGTCTGTGGTTCTAAAAATGGCAAGGGGATGAGCAGGGGCTGTCCCCAGAAAGGGGAGAAATGATGGCTGTTTCCTCCCGATCATCCTTTTAAATCAAATGTATCTCACTGGTTTTCAGATAGAGAATTGAGTTTGTCTTTTACTGCTAACACTGGGATTTCTAGTGACAGGGCTGGCCACCTTCACACCAATGAAACACCAGAGGAGCCTTTGATGGAGCCTTCAGATAACAAGGCAATCTAAAAAGAGTCCTATTACATTCTGTTCCAACTTCAACAAACATTGATTAAATGCCT